>OLKM01000018.1:79484-108028 GCA_900291075.1 Melanogrammus aeglefinus
GGATGTTTATGTTCCTTAGTTGAATACCTTGAACAACAATTCTAAGAATGAAGCACGACTTGATGGGAAAGCATCTCCAAAATATGTTAGGATGGTGAGTGAGGATGATACCCACAAATAGACCTGGGATATACTGCAGTGTGAGTGAGAGAGGGTACGTGGGCTGTGTCTTACCCGGTGCTAGGTGACGAGCGTCTGTCTGATACCTGGTACATGCCTCTGGTGCTCCCGGACATGCTGGAGTTCCTCTGAAAACATAGCCAAGACCCAGGGCACGTGTTAGTCAGACGGGACTGCACAGACACAATCATCATAGCGGTGTGGTTAATGGATCGTATCAGAGTGTATTGACACTACTTTGTCTTAATGGGATCTCATTTTCATTCAAGATTATTGTGTTCATTGATGTTTTTACAAATTTGTGGAGTAGTTTGTGTCTTATGTGTAGAACCAAGACCCACAGTTGACAGCGTTTTAACCTAATGGGAATCCTTTGATAAACAAATATTATATGAATCATAATCTCAGAGAATTTTGAGGGTGAAAGAGTCTCTCGTTCACTGTACCGTCCGACCACAAGATATCTGACAATTAAACGTCAATCATTTAAAAATGTTATTCAGAGTCAGATAACAGTAATGAGATTGTACAATAATTAAATGGAATTATACTTTATATTGTTTCCTGTCACAAACAGAGCAGCAAGAACAGTTGGTTTCTATTGGGACTGTGATCTCAAAGCTTCCTTTGCTTCGTACTACATCTGAAAAAACACCCCCCCCCCTTGTACTTCAAAGCTGAACCTTCATCTTCCTCCACCTTTCACCCAGTGAAATACACCGTCTACCAGCACAATGCTATCTCCCAGTATGGGCCTCCCATGGGAAGAAAGGATCCACTCTCTATTGCATCTGAGACACTCTGGATAAAAGCATCCACGACCAAATGGCCCAAATCATTTAACGTGATTATATCATCTCAATTTCTTCTTTATTGAAACGTGTCTCCATGGAAATGGGGTTGCCCCGGCAGAGATGGAGCCGACGCTGGGGGACGCTGAGGAGAGGAGTGAGGAGAAGGTTCAGGTCTTTAAGTGTTCCACCCGCAGGTAGCGAGCACGTCTGCTGTGTGGTACACTCGCTGGCGCGGTCGGACTGTGAGTGAGTGAGCAGTTTTGATGGCTTTGTACGACAATTAAAAGAAGGAGCTCTAAATGAAATGTGCTTCAGGGTACGTCTTTTTTTATCAATTAATTTACAAATAAATAATGATATTCCCTGTAATATCTATTTATAATATTATAATATTCCACGTAATTATTCCGAAGATAATTATTGAGTTCAAAGTTTAGACGTTTCAGTATGCATTTCTTGTATACAGCGTGCACATTCTTGTTCTAGAAGAGTTTTCTATACAGTGTGTTTTTTCCTTTTCAATATGACAGAGTTTTAAGGCATTAACGAGCAAATTAGGACTCAAGACTAAAGATTGCCTGTTTCTCTTATTCATTCATTTTGAGGTGAAGTATTTATGTAAATGTTATCAATGTTCATACAAGGCAGCAGCTTTACCACTTCAAATCAGTGGCTTTAAAGGAAACCTGAACAATCGCCTGATAAACCTGATTTGTTCACTTCATAAACTAATCAGATGCAATGACCTAAACCTCAGCCGAGGGCCAAAACAATTACCAATTAGTAGGCACAGAAGACAAGCTGTCTACAAGTCTATTATGGCCTGTCCTTGAATGTACTACAGGGTCCTAAATCAATAGAATCAATGCATTATTTAACAGACACAGCTACTACTATTGGATACATTTGAAAGCTTTGCCACAAAACAAATCGTCCAATCTGCCAAAAACGACAAACACTACAAAAACGTTGTTTTTTTTCTTTTAGTCTGCGATGCTCTGTCAACCTTCGTGTTTAAAACTCGACAGGCTTCAATTTGAACAATCACAATTGGCATATCAGCACGAATCGTAGTGGCATCCATTAGGATCCATTGTGTTAAACACAGAACAAAATCTAAAACCCAATTTTCCGCCGTGTGTTGTCAATCTTCTACGTGATTCTACAGGTAGAGTGCCCTATTTACATGACTGAAGCTCTGCTGTAACTGAGTCAGACTCAGGCCAGGGGAGGGGATCTGTAACCCACTGCTCTTCTCCAAAGAAAACTAAGGTGATGTTTAGGCTAGAAGGTAGAGGAGAGTGCACTGTGGCTGATTAAGTTCATCTATAACGTACATGTCTACAGCCCTACAACAGACATTGGGGTTCGAAACCAAGTACCTTGCAGCTTCATTTGTCCCAAGCCATGAACTTTATTGGACACTATTTAGGGAACAAGTTCAGATGGATTACAGACACTAGTAATCCCCCCAGAAATCAATCAGGGTGACATGTATTGGTCGCAAAAACAAGCCACACCGTGTTTTCTGCACCATGTGCAGGAAAATCTGATGACAATGAAAACCCTAACCAAATGCATCATGGGATATAATGTGGGAAAATGTAGCCAGCTGTTCACTTTTTTTACTGTGCCTTATGGGTATGAAGCAGCGCATAACACAGGAAACCAAAATTGCAGACCAAATGGCAGTACGCCCTAACTACTGCCTTACACAGGGCACAGAATAGGAGAGCCGAGATCGACCGGCATGGGTTTCGATTATCTTCTTCTTCAACTGACCTGCCGTCCGTTGCCCTTTGACCCCTGGAAGCTGCAGCGGCCCAGGCTGCCGTTGGGCGTGCTGCCGCAGCTGCTGATGATCTGCAGCTGCTTCTCGGCGCGGTCAGCGCGGTCCAGCAGCTCCTCGATGAACTGCTGCAGGCGCACCTTGGCGTTGGCCTCGCGAGCGGCCGTCTCCTGCAGGAACTGGTCGATCTGGGCCACCTCCCTGCAGAGGGGCGGAAGGACGTCTCTTACACTGGGGACATAAACAGTGTGTTGTTGTGTGTTGTGTCATCACTCCATTGTAGTCTGCTGCGTGTTGTTTGTGGTGATATCAAGAAACTGGTACATTTTGGACAACCTCCCTGAAAGTGTAGGAGTTAGACAAATGGAAGTTTTGTAAGATTTGTAGGAACAAAGACTGCATTGTTACGAAACAGGGACATGTATCTATCTATCTATCTATCTATCTATCTATCTATCTATCCGTCTATCCATATATCTATCCAGATATCTGTCGGTCTGCCTTCATTAATCCACAAATGATGGTATCTGTGAGCTGTTTCTGGGACATTTGTGGTGTGAAACAAATACTTGAAAGATACTGAGTCAGACTCTTAAATATAGTCTTAAAATGAGGTGACTGGGGTTTTCAAAGCAGTCTTAAGGAGTCTGCACTGCTAAACACAGAATAAAAAAAGGGTAAGCGTCTGCATTCTGTAGAAGTACACAAATCAGTGTACTTGACGGGAACTCCAAAAGTTTTGCTATGTTGGTTCAAGGTCTGATAATAACTGCGCTCCTCAAACTCATAAACAAGACATGAAAAGAAACACAACTCAACCAGCTGGAAACGTTCAGAGCAAACATGGTAATAGCAGTAGTACAGATAAGAGACCACATGCACCGACAATAACAATATACAAACAATATCAAACAACATCGACCTTACACCAACACGGAAATCCCTCCCAATACATCAACACTCAACAAGATCGCACTTTACATAAAACATAATCATGTTTTATAATCATCAACCCCACCGCCAAACCCTCTCCATCTCTCCAATCTCTTTATAGTTCTCAAGTACATCCCCAACCCAACCTCATCCAAAGGAAGCACATTCTACTATCCTCCGGAGGACGGAGGACCCCCCCCCCCCCCCACCCACATGCCTGTTTGTAGATGTAGCCTGTAAACACAGGCCGTCATGCTCCTTCCTGTAGCTGGCTGTGCTCAGGAAGGCTGAACAAGGAGGTCTACCACTACGCCTCATCCCCACCGGACCAGACCAGGAGGGGGGGACTGTTGAAGGCGGGCGTCGCAAGACGTCGATCCAGACCTGACTATCTACGGGGTCAGTCACGGAAAAAACTGGGACACCGGAGCCGAAACTCATATTTTAAGTCGCTCCGTTTACAAAAATGAAATCTGATCAGATATATTCTTGTGGTGAATATAAGACGGGGGTTCACGTTGAGTAGAATCGTTTGTCCGAAATATGTTTGGATGCCGAGCATAATTGCTGCCTATTAAAAGGAGCCATTTCTAATGCAAGCTGTGCTCCAAGGCTCTAGAGAATAAGGCCAGCCGTTCCGAATTCAAACAATTTCCCCCTTTGCCAGAGTCCTAAATATACAACAAAGCGGAAACCTTTTCTCTTGCCCATTAGAACGGCTTGTCAGGCGACCAGCAAACAGAGGCTTTAAGATAGAGACTTTCACTGTTGTATGAACATCTTCTGAGTGTGTGATGGTACGGTCCCAGAGACACACTGCAATTTTCTTTCCGGTCCCAAGATAAAAGACTGGAAGAACCCCTCCCTTACACATTTGGAAAAATTACAGTAGGAACCATAGAGGGCTGAGAGTATAGAGGGAAAATCAGATTTTCTCTTTGACATAACAATAAGAGACAGGAAAGGGGAAGCTCAAATCAGGGAGCTCAAAGCAACACACTGGAAACAGTGTCAAGGATGGGCTTCACAGCTGATAAACACACGTTGGCAGCTGTGTGCACACAGCAGCACAGAAGAGGTGGGAGATAAACGCTTGAAGGATTTCACATTTCAACACCTCAGAGACACACACACACACACACACACACACACACACACACACACACACACACACACACACACACACACACACACACACACACACACACACACACACACACACACACACACACACACACACGAGGGGCAGGAAACCAAGACGTTCCCCTGGAGATAAATGTGTGCTAATTCCCAGTGATGTGGGTACAAATCTCACAGAGGAAGTATGGCGGTAGCTCTATGATGGGGCATCCTGTGCAAACATAATGTTCTACATAGGTGAAGGAGAGGCTGACCCGGCAGACAAGACAGAGCTATGGCACCTAGCAAAGGAGCCAACGCTACGGCAATGAAGGGACATGTTTGGGTCAACATTTCACCCAAATTGCATAATTGGGCTCAACATGGACATTACAAGTCAAGTCAAATAACTATTGCTGTTGCTGCATTCATCACCCTAAATAGCTAGTATTGACACCATTACTTACCTAAAGTATGTCCATATTTTAACAACTAGCTTGAAAAAGAAATGACATAGGGTTGCTTTGTAGTTTGAACCTCCAAATAAATCAACAGATTTTTGGTCCATTTCTCCTAATGGAAATAAAAGGATTAAAGCCTGTCAAGATCGCCCTTTCGAGTCATCCAGATGCCTGGCAGACAAAAAACATGAAGCATTTAATTAAAATAGGAAAAAAATTACACATCAAAGTTTGACGTCACCTGGTGGCCACGACGGACAGCTGGTATTTCCCAGAGTTCTCTCCCTGGCAGACGAGATGAATGACCCCTGACCTTTTGAAGAGCCGTCTTTAAATTTTAATCAACCTCCCTCGACTACATCCCCTCAGTCGCCATCGTTACCGCCGTTCATTCAAAAATGATTCCTCATTAATATTCATGAGCTCACAAGGACGATAGCGGCGTCTACCACAGACAGTTGTTTGGTACGTTTTAAAAACACAGCGCAGTCCCTGTTCTGACCAGACTGCGTCAGTAAGGCCACAGGGAACTATGCTGTTACGCTCGGCAGCACAGCGCCACACAATCAAAAATATGCAACATGCCACAACTGTATGGGCCCACCGCTAGCTAAACAAGTGGCGGATAGTGGGGGGACGATGGCGTCTTATCCCCCGCTGGAAGGCACCGGGTTCGGTCACTGATGTCCTTCAGTGAGACGCCTAACCTCCCGCCCACGCCTTGATGTTGTGTATTTGTATTCATTGTGCGTCGTTTGGGAAAGGAGCGTCTGTTTAATGACAATGGGCTGCATAGTAAAACACTCTCGGCTACACCCCTGGCTGCCGCTTGAAGCTGGAGTGACGGATCACCAACTGAAAGGATGGAAGAGAGATAAGAGAGTCGAAAGAGGACAAAGCAAACATTGGGATCCCGCCGGAGAATAAAGAGCACAGCGAGGACACACACACAAATAACGGATGCTCTTTTTGCAGAGTTGCTGAACACAATATGGACGCCAGACAGAAAATAACCCTGTCACTTATTCATCACCCTCCATTTGAAAATATGTGTACTGCTCAGGGTGTATTTGAGCAGTGACTATAGATCATATTCAAAGCTTTTTATCTCACTGAAAGGATCGAGAATAACCTCTTTATGCATATTTAGGGAACTAGGGGCAGCTAGTCTTAGGCTGTTCTCAGACAAAAGTCTTGTTCAATTGTGGTCGTAATTACTGTAAACATACACCCGTACATTTTCTATTTATTTAGTCATTGCTGCTGTCCCCATTCATAGGAGCTGCAGCAGTTCTAGGAATGGATACATACATGATCCATACTAAATAGTGTCTAATGGATTCAGTAAACATACCAAAAGAAATGCGTGGCGTTAATGACTTTTCTTTTCATGTTTTGGCGGCCTCATTTTGATTAGCTAATGCCTTCTCTTTGAAGAGGGGAACGTCGTTCAGCATAATATCCAAAGAGGGGCAGAAATCTGGCCTCCTTGTGCGGGTTGGCTGCAGCTCCACACTCTGAATTCAACACAGAGAAAAGCAGAAAGGTCACATTTCCTTTTATTTTGGGGACCATGCCGTTTTTTACTGATTCCCCCACTAAAGAAGTAAATTATGATTAGCCACACTGGTAAAACCACTCATCGTGAAATAAAACAAGGTCTCTCTAGTGCTGCTCATTGGTATTCCAAATCCAAACGTCACTCCTATACCCCTGCCACCGAGCCATGTTTGCGTATGACTTTTGATACACATCGATGATGAATGTCATGTTTAGATTATTCTTGTGTGAATCTCCGCTTAAGGCTTGCAGCGTTATCGTCACCGAGTCCAGCTGGCTACCGTTGTACTGACGTAAATCTCTCTCTCTCTCTCTCTCTCTCTCTCTCTCTCTCTCTCTCTCTCTCTCTCTCTCTCTCTCTCTCTCTCTCTCTCTCTCCTCTCTCTCTCTCTCTCTCTTCTCTCTCTCTCTCTTCTCTCTCTCTCTCTCTCTCTCTCCTCTCTCTCTCTCTCTCCTCTCTCTCTCTCTCTCTCTCTTCTCTCTCTCTCCTCTCTCTCTCTCTCTCTCTCTCTCTCTCTCTCTCGCCCCCTTTGTGTACATGAAGAACCACATGTCTCCTCTGCTCAGAGAATTATCCTAAGCCAGTATTTCTCCTCAAGGACGGTTTATGCTCACGCCTCAGAGTGAGAGGTGATTAGGAGGTGAGATTGTCGTTGGCCCTCTTTTAGTCTCTACAGATGTATACAAGTGCAGTGTTGATTTTATTTAGCTTACTTCAGTATATATCTATGCATAAAATACATAATGAATAAAATCTATAAAATTATTTTATATTTTTTCGTTTTCGCTTAGGGATTAACAATGCTAACTTCCTCACCTATGTGTTTTTAATGACCACTGGTTATTATTAACCAGTGGGGAATAATAATCAGCGTTAATAATAATAATAATAATAAACTGTATAGCCCTAGAGTAATTCCTCATAACTTAACTGTGACATAATGTAATCTTTTCAAACCTCCCATCTCTACTGAGCAAAACGGTCGACGTATAATAATCCAAAGAGACAAATGGGTGGTGCGGTTTGTGGTTAGAAACGAGTGTACAGTAGCCCTGTGTCAGTGGCTTCCCTGTTCTTCCTCTGACTGTTCAGAACTGCAGTTTAGTAATTCCTGCTGCACACACAGAGCGAAACCTACTGTCGCTGACACTCTTTTTCCATTGCCCTGAGACGCTGTTTGTGCTTCACACTGTGAAAGAAGTCACTGTTTAACAGCCAGATACTCAGCTGGCAATGGGAGCAAGTGAAGACCAGAGTCAGGCAAAGGAGAGAGTGAGAGAGTGTGAGAGAGAGACACAGACAGATAGAGAGAAATAGAGATACAAGGACTGGCTTCTTAGTATTGCAAAGAGTCACATTGCTCGAAAGGTTATTCTTTCAAACAGGTGTTGGGTACAGAAAGATGCCAATGAGAGATCTAACAATGCAGTGTTGGATTGTGTTGTAAGATGCTTATCCTGCATTCAAAACACAAGGCACTGTTGTTTTTCTGCTCATTATCTAGCATGGAACTAGAGAATTTGAATGATGCAAAAGATAGAATCTTCTGGGAGAAATTTTCCCAGCTACCCATTGAACTCACCACACTTATGTTAGCATACTGTATGCATTATGGGAAAGCATAATGATGGCTTAATGAATAGCCTGGGCATTCGCAGTGAATAGCAACTTAATTAATGTTAAGAACGTTCACCAAAACACAAACACCCAATTACCACTGCATGGTTTAATCAGTTTACTATGTCAGTTAGGGGGTTAGAATGGGATTAAGACACCCAGGGGTGTCTGTCATATAATGTTAGCCTTGTTGAGCCGTGCCCTCAGTCTGCAAATAATTTAATAATAAAATGTACAATGGTTTTAAAAAAACATCCCTAACGGACACAAGCTTTCTGATTTTACCCAGAAGAATCGAATCCAGAATCCAGATTCTGAAAGAAGATTGTAAACCGATAAGTCTGTTGGTATTCTGTCGAGTCTCTTCAACAGAACCCTTCCCTACTTACTTCTATACTACTTCTATTCACGACTATCAATCTGCTGATCCACCATTGACTTTTTATATCTGTTCTGTCTCAATCTCTACTCATAAACCAATGAGCCAATCAAAGGAAATGGGTCCTTTTGGAGGACAAAAAAACTGCGACTGACTGTCTGTTGCAGTCTGCATTCAGTTGCAGACCAAAATGAATTATCTGTATCAAGCAGCACAGCCATCGTCGTGGTGACCATAGAGACATGACAGGTGGCTGTCGACAGCCCAGATGTTGAGGCCCTGCGTGCCTTGAAGCATGATGAACACGACACAGGAAGTCGTACAGCAGAGATACAGGCAAAGGGAGAGATACAGTAGAGAGACACACACACCACACCACACACACACGCGCACACACAGGTAGAGATACAGTAGAGATGTACAAACAGAGATAGATTGCAGAGACAGGTAGATATACACAGGTAGAGATACATTAGAGATACAGGTAGCTACACAGATACAGAAGAGATACAGATCAAGTAGAGATACAGATACGGGTAGGGATACAGAGTAGACACACACACACATGTAGAGATACAGTAGAGATACAAACACAGATGGAGATACAGTAGAGATACACACACACAGGTAGAGATACAGTAGGGATACAGATATGGGTGGAGGTACAGTAGACACACACAGGTAGAGATAAAGTAGAGATACAGACACCGGTAGATACAGTAGAGATACATACACAGGTAGAGATACATTAGAGATACACACACACACACACACACACACACACACACACACACACACACACACACACACAAGTAGAGATATAGACACAGGTAGAGATACAGTAAGAGATACACACACAAACAGATAGAGATAATGTAGAAATACACACAAAGGCAAATAAAGACACAGGTAGATACAGTAGACACACACACACACAGGTAGAGATGTACACACACACAGGTAGAGATGTACACACACAGGTAGAGATAGACAGAGGTAGATTTACAAACACCGGTACAAATACAATAGAGATATACACACAGGCTAGCAAGCAGATAACCACCACGTTAACAGAGAGAGAGAGAGAGCAGACTAGGAACGGAAGTGGAAGATGAAGATTCAATTGTGTTTGACATCACAGCATGAGCACGAAAACTTTGAAATAAAATGTACAGTATGTGTTTAGATCTATTTCAACGGTTATCTATGGAGAGAGGGAGTGGGCAGCTACTGCCTCTAGGGCAGGAATAGGACCAGCTCCATGACGTATAAAGCTTAGGGTCAGTATTAACAAAACATGCACTCAGCCGCTCTGGTGTGGGAGGGAAAACTAGAACACACGCTGAACATGCTAACTCCCCGAAACACCCACGTTAGGTCCAACTCCATGACCTTCTGGCTATGAGCAATGTGGAGACTTAGACAGTGGTGATTTTTTTTGTAAGGAATCACTTAAATCATATCCAACAGCAAAGACAATAACAATACCATGTCATAATGGCATGTCTAGGTCCACTGATAGAACAGCATTAAAACTGCATTAAATCTTTAGGTTCCTGACTCAACGCTCCAAGCTAAGAATGAATGCACTTATGGAAAAGTTAAACCCTTTGAAGAAAACTACCAACTGCAATCCGAGCAGATAGTGTTTCATAATCCCAGGTAGAAAATTTGGGGGTTCACAGCAGAAAGTGCAGGACAGTAGCAGCATTAAAGAGAGAAAAATGTAACTAACTTCTATTTAATTACTTTGTATAGAACCAAAATGATTTATTTTAAGAGATTTACCATCTACATCAACATCGGAGACTGTCCAGCAGTAGCAGCAGCATACAATGAACCACAACCCACATGCACTGAGACTTACTGCTGTTTGTGGTTCAGCTCCTCCTCCTTGCTGACCAGGTCCTGCTTTAGGTTGGCCAGCATCTCCACGGAGACGTCCACCTGGCGGGACAGCTCCGAGGCCTTGTCCTCCAGGTCCGTCTTCTCCTGGCTCAGCTGGTGGCTCTCGTGCTTGGCCCGCTCCAGCTCGGAGCTCTTCCTCTCGAGCTCCGCCTGGAGCCGGCCCACGCGGGCCGCTATCTTCTGCTCCACCTTACCGAAGACCACGAGGAGGAGGAAGGAGAAGAAGGAGGAGAAGAGATAAAGGCCGGGTCAGTTTCAAATTGGATTTATTTTTTAATAGTCTTTACCTTTCTGTAGAAAAGGTCTAACAAAGATAGAAATTGGAAAACAAATCATTCATCATTTCCATGATTGCCACAGGGATCATAAGGAAGCCCTTTATTGATCACATACATCTGTGTTGTTACCATGTGTCATCATGTGTTACTGTATCTTCTGAGTCACCTATGTTGTTTTTTAATCTTTGTTTATACATGTATTTTATTTCTGTAATTTTAGGTTTCCTTGAATATCTGGCAGATAGATGTAAACTAGCCTCTTAGGCTATCTCTGGCTCACTTACAGTTTGACTGTTGATTAGCATTTCAATGTCCCTGAAATAAACCAAGAACTAAATCTGGCAGGAGTACCTCCTCAGACAGCTTCTCCAGCCTCTCGTCCAGGTCCAGCCGCTCAAACGCCCGCGCCTTCAGCCTGGCCAGGCCCTCCTCGTAGGCCGCCTCCACCGCGCTGGCCGCCACGTTGGCAGCCACCGCCACCGCCGTGCCGGGGTTTCCATGGGAACCCTGGTCCGAGGACGTCATGGCCTTCTTGACGAAGATGTCCCCGAGGGGGAACTCCAGAGGTTGGGGACGTAGCGGGCGGCGGCGTTGGAGTTGCCGGGCACCAGGCCCAGCTCGTCCGGCCCGTGGAGCTCCCTGAACGGCCGCTCCTTGAAGCCCGAGGCCCGCAGGTCAAAGGGGTCGTTGTTGTTGGTGGGCGTGAGGAGGGCGCCCTCGGCGACCAGCGGCAGCAGGGCAGCCGCGTCGCACACGCTGTTGGACTTGGAGAGGACGTACAGCGTCTCGTATGTGTGGTTGTACTCCAGGTGGGCGCGCAGCGACGACAGGCTCCGGAAGCGCTTGTGCTCCCCGCAGCGAGGACAGCGGTAGGGCAGGTCCAGCGAGGCCATGCCTTGCGTGGTCGGGAGAGGGGGGGGGCAGGGTAGTACCTCTCACGCGGCCCGGCGACAGCGCCGGTACGAGGGTACCATGTGGGAGCGCCAGACGGGTCCTCTCATGGTGAACTGAGGGCGGCGGGGGCTACGGGGAGCTGCTGGCGGGCTGCGGGTGGCCGGTTGGCAGCCGGGGTCCTCCAGGTAGAGTCTAGAGTGGGCTCAGGCATTGTGCAGACATTGTGGATGCACTCCTCTGTGATGCCAGTTCACTGGGTTGTTGTCTTTTTGTCTGTGGTCTTTTGATCTGGCGAGCAAGGGCCCTGAAAGTACACCGAGGGAAAACGTCATGGTTTGAAAGAGCCTCATGCTTTGACATGGCCATGGTCCCGTTCTACAATGTATTCAAACTCGAGATACTTCATTCAAATGAAGGACATTTAAGTCAACAGCTCATGGATGCATGATTAACAATATGCAGGTGATTGTTCCCTTTGAACATGTTGTTTTTGCAAAAGAAAATGGCACTACGTAACACTTCAAACCTACCGCAGAGATGAGAGGAGAGGAGAGAAAGTATGAGTGCTTTGAAATCCCCATGACAGTGTCATCAATCCTCAATGGCTCGGCAAAGAGCCATCATTTAATATTTATTTTGTCTACATATAGCCTCGAAACATCGTTTAAATGTGTGTAATATATTGGCCTATATTTATTTATGAACATACACAACTATAAACCCTGATACCATGACCATCAAGAAATGCAAATAAACCCAGGGGAAGAACCGAGTCAAGCATTAAAAGACAACCATAACAAGGATGCTTAACTAAGCAAACAGGGCATACTTCTTTTTTTTTTCCACAAAGCCCCAAGAAAAACACATTAAAACTATACTAAGCAAAAAACGAAAGGAAAGTAGGCCTACTCAAAAAACAATGAACTCAAATGACCAGCCCGGGTTGGTAAAAGTACCTGGCATCTAATAAAATGAAATCAACACAGTTTCAGACTCGCTGCTCTACTGAGATGCCCAAACCAAAATATTGGCAAACCAATTTGTAGGATCCACATTCTGTCAATGACGACCCCTTGGGTGACGGTCAACAAGTTAATCATGGACTAGACGTCATGATTTGTGAAATCCATAGCAATTAGCGTGCTAACCATGTAAACATAAAGAGGCCAAAAGCTAGAACTCTATTCTACACCACAGTACTGTGTTTTAAAGATAAATAGATCTACCTAAATTAAACAGATGCTGAATATGATTTATTGTTGTATTTACATTACAAACTGTAATGTAATAACTAACATTTATAAATGCTATATATGTACACCAAAATGACCATCTTTTCTATGTTTGACGTTTAAACTGAAGTGCCCCTAACCCTTCTGCTTCTGCACTCTGTCATTAAAAGTGCTGCCAGCCATCGCTGCTTTTAATAAACCATCTAGAAATACTATAACGTATTTTATGTTGCTTTATCTTGTCCTATTTGTTCACTGATAAATGTCACACTTTTATTATGTATCCAGATACAAACGTGACCACATTTACATACTGAAGAAGGTAGTGATTCTCCCTCACGGCAGCATGGACTTTTATACAGCAACGTTTCTCTGAGATGCCTGATGATTTACACACTCGGTAAACAAACTATTACAGTTTGTAATAGTGCTCAGAAAGTGTTGTTACAGCTGAATTGTCAATCAATATTGTATTGTATACCAGGGATCAATTTTCAATAGAGCAATAGAGCACTCCGAGATCTGATGGTGAACCTCACAGGAATATGTTAAACACGAATATGAGACAACAGAGACCACAATCAGTTGATTCAATATGAACTGTTGGTGTGACTTTCTGAGCAAATTGATTCAGTTAACCCATGTGATTGGACCAATCAGCCGGGGCAAGCACTAATGTCAGCAAATCAAGAGAGGGCCACAGTTTGTGGATCACTGAAAGCGTTCCTAATGGTTTATAAGTGTTAAAAACGAATGTATAATGTATTTGATATTTAAGGCAATTTTTAGTGTACGGAAACTGAAATGAATTATGCAGAAATAGGTTTGTGTGAATCTGTTAAACAAAATGCGATCAAATCAAGCCATAGGCCTCATATAAAAAAAAATACTTTTGCTTCATGCTGACACTATTTAAAAATCTTATCCGAATGAGGTTAGTTGGCAGAAATATCAATAAACGTACAAATATTATATAGTGTGCATATTTCTGCTGCAGACGTCAAAGGATGACATATCAGACGCCATCACCTTCAGTCTTTTCAGTTTTTCACTATCTCTGTGGATGGTTGTCAAATCAGTTTGTAGCATTTATGGGAATGTTTAAGAAATATGAACATTAAGTATATAGGTAAGTGGGAAGTATTGAACACGGTTATCATATGGGCCTATCGTAAATATAATTGAATATATTGAAAATAAAATACTGCTATGGCTTCGGAATGAGAGCAAAGGCATACAATGATCATGTTACTGTTAAGTTATGAGAATGCCCTTCAATCCATTATAATAACATAACATATTTAGAGGTGGTTGAACATAGCTTTAGGTATTGTTAGTCTCCTGGTCCCCAGTCTACCTGGACCAAGATTCACAACCTAACCCCGGGTCGGCATAGCTCAGGAGGGAAGAGCAGGTCGACTTGTAACTGGAAGGGTTTTCATTCACTCCCCTGGCTCCTCCTTTCTGAGTGTCGAGGCGTCCCTAAACAAGACACCTAACCCTCACTGCTCCCGACGAGCAGGCTGTCTCCTTGCATGGTTGACTCCACTGTCGGTGTGCCAGCATGTTTAGGAATGCCCTAAATGTAAATGTAACTCCTTACCTTCAGCCTATTGACATGCATCTGTATTCTCTGTGGTCGCTTTGTACTGAGCAGTGATGCTGCTGTGTACTGTTGTGACATAGAGCATATGGTACCTTGCTCTGTCAACAAAACATGAGGCACACAGGAACGATGTAACTGCTCTTACTTGGCAATGATGCAGATTCTGATTTGGTTTGGCAACTTCCTTCAAACTCCTTTGCGGCCACCACTTTAAATGGGTCAACACACATAGATGCAGCCACTTAGAAAATAATGACTCTGACCATGGTTGTAAAATGACAATGTAGGCCTAGGGAGGCTACACACATTTACTTGTAGAGATCTCAGGCTACACCCACAAATCCGACACAGACAGGCAACGTTGTATCTAACAACCTACTACTATTCCTTCTTAATACATCAAGGGAATGCCCCATACATTCTCATTCTTAAAGCAACCACTCAAGTTCATCCAAGCCTATCTGGAGAGGCTGTGAATGCTTAATTGATTTGCAAATAGAAAAGGAGCAACTGTCATCAAGGTTGATGCATGTGGCTCACGTGGATCCATCTCGCTCACTATGGGTGTGGACGGCACTGGACGCGCCATAAACATTGTTGTTTTTTCCCCCCCACCATATATCATCGGGTTAGCATGAAGTGTTGAATATGGAGCTAACCCAACGACTTTAAATGACACATCTGCGTATCAATAGGTTCACAGGGATACCACGGAGACAAGACAGCCCTGTTCGGGGGAGACAGGCTGCTAAAACGCGCCTGCATGGCACGCCGCAAATATCCTGTCTCTAAAGCATTGGCCTACGTTTTACGCTAATTTAAGAGGGAAAAAAACGACAACCTCTGCAAAACGAACCCAAGACACCGCGATTTTGGTTCACTGGCCCTCTCAATGTCATATCCCCAAGACACATGTAGCTAGTAACGAATGAAGAACAACATGCCTCTCACCTCTCTGGCGTCCCCCCGTTTTTTTTTCCGCTCCGGTTAAAACCAAACCGCTCGAGCCATTTGTTGACGTCAGCGCGCCACTCTGCAGCAGAATCCACACCAGGCCTGCAGTGCATGCAAAAGGTACGCACGGCAAAAGCAATTGCTGGCGCTAGTAGTAACACTAGTCTCGACACAAAGAATTGACAGCGGATGCAACCATAAAATATGTAATGACAATCCGTTGATGCTGCGTTTTGCCCGGTCGTGTCAGTGGAGTTGGATTCGTCAGGGACTGAGACAGCGGGAGCTAGGACATCAGGGAGGGAGGGGAGGGAGGGAGGGAGAGAGACGTAGGTATCCAGAGTGTGTGTGTGGGAGAGAGAACCATATAATCCAGCATTGCATCCTTAAACGGGGAGACAATTGGGAGGAACACAATGTTGGAATCAATTAGTTATTTTGGGGTAAAAATCAGCATCTTCAGCGTCATAATAGCTCCAAATAACTATCTGTGTAAAAAGATAGGGGGACTGTGACCTAGAATTTAAACTATACCATACCAAGATGCATGACTGGGGAAATATATATCGTTTAAGAGCTCTTATGGAAAGAGCCAAAAAAATATGTTTGCTTGTGTTTCAGGGTTAGAGATGATGGTGTTCGTTTGAGTCCATGCTGTGTGTGGGAAGAATCGTGTGCATGGGAAGGCCAACTTTTCTGAAACTATTTACTGAAACCTGTGCTTTGTATCTCGCAGCCAACATTTTTCTGCAGAATTATGTACAATTATGATTCTGCCGAAATAACTAAATCTGCCCATTCACAGCTAACACGTTTCTCAGTGTATCAAGAACAGCAATGGCAGGGAAACACGGACAATTAAATTTACAGCTGTGGCTGCAATACACATATGGTGCTGTTTTCAATACCTCGACTTCACTAAAAGAAAGGACCTGTTCTAGACCCTTTGGTACATCTCAAAATATCAGCCCTTTAACACAACAATCCCACTTACCCAAAAGACTGTTTAATACTACTGTTGAGTAATTTAGCAGACATTTTCTTCCAAAGCAATTGACAGTGGGTTAGTAGAGCACAGGAAGTAGCAGATAAAGGGGTTAGGTATCTTGCCGCTATCCCAGATCAAACCCCCACTATAGTTGCTACAGACTACTTCATCATAGCTCCCTGATGGACCACTGTCTACTTACCTCTGAGACCGCCTGAATTTATCTTGTAGTGGCCCCTGAGGCCCCTGGGCCACTTATCAGGAATGTTATACCTCTAATCCCAGAGGCTTTGTACTGCCGCTAAATAACCCTTTATCGTGATCTAGCTCCTATATGTACCCTTTCAAAAGCAAAACCACATCCGTCCTTACTTTGTAGTAGAATGTGTGAATGGATCCTGTTTTTTATTAGGCAAATACTACTTCAGTAGTAGAACATAGCATTGGTGTCGTCCAGGTACACATTTGATACCCCCGGGTGAAATGTGTTATCCTGCTGGCTCAGAGGCAGCCGCAAAATATGCCCACAGAAAGACTAGATGCTTACAAATTGAATTAGGTAGAAAGACACTTTTTAGCCTGGGAGGCAGCTGGCGACACAGAGCGTTAGAGCAGTAGTGTTGGTGTTTATAGGCAGAATCCATTAGGCAGCGGGCCCTATTCTCTGGCTGTCGGCTTATAGGGTGAGCTTTAGCAGCAGGGTAAAAGGTGTAATTGTATTCCTGCTTTTAAGGCATGTACACACTTTGGCCATTATTTAACTAATTGAATCCACAATCGAGCCGTCAATTAATGGACGCATAAGTAACTTATTTAAAAGATTTTGAATCACAAGGGATACATTCATTATCATTAGATGGTGCAGATTTTAATGTGTATGTTTACATATATTCCAAATATGCACCAAGATGTTATAAAATAATGATTGGATTATATATTTAATTTCACATGTGTGTCCATGTGTGTTGATTTGAAACAGTCTCACCATCTAAAAGAGCGTGAGTTGAATGGACTGAGGCACCCCCTAGTGGGGAAATGGAGATAGTACATCAAAGCGTTTCATATAACATACTCTGTGACTGATGTAATAGAGGCCTACTGTATATTAATCCTCGGTAAAAAGTTACCAAAACAGGCTACAATTGTATCCTGTGAAATACAATTATAATACACAAAATAAAAATGTATTAATGTCTGTTAAAACTATAATTATTAAGGGCAACGTTGGCCACTCATACACAGACACCCAGACACATGCAACACACACACACACACACACACACACAACACACACACACACACAACACACACACACACCAGACACCACACACACACACACACACACACACACACCACACCACACCACACACACACACACACACACACACACACACACACACACACACACACACACACACACACACACACACACACACACACACACACACACACACACACACACACACATGGCTCAGAACCAAAAAAGAAAGACTGTTCATTTGCCATTCATCTTTTAAAGATATATTATGAACATGCTCAAAATAATATTGTTCATAATGGTCTTCGGGAAGGTTAAACGACATGGACTTTTAGATTGATTTCTTCCTTGCACCAGATAGGTGGTATATGACTGCGTGTTATTCATACATTTTCCCCATTTATACATACAACAAACACTTCGATTAGAATAGAGTTAGGCGAGAATTTATCCAAATTTCAGACATCACGTGAAGAAAAGATTGACACACAAAAGACGAAAGCCTTCACTTCCACAGGCGTACGGCTGGGGCTCTTAAAAGCTGCGCATGTCTGTCTATCAAGAAAGTAAATTTAAATGTAAATTGAACCTTTATCCATCTGTCTTATTCATATTTATAGGAAGTGAGTGACACGCACATTGTCGGGTAATTACAGTGGCGTGAGGGTCTATTGTTTTGGGACTGGTTGAGATGTAGACACGCTGTTATTTGTCCCGCGGTACCCATCTCAGCCTCTTTCATGGAGAAATACTTTACTGTTGTGCTTAGCAACTGTCTGTATTACACATGGCTGACATTTTTAAGATATTTTGTCCAGACTTTATTGTAATTGAGCTTTTAGGAATCAAATAAAAAATAAAATACATGAACACATCTACACTCTAATGCTATTGGGTCTGAACTGAGGTCTCAGTTCTCAGCGCGCGCGCGCTCGCTCACACAAACGCATATACACACACACACACACACACACACACACACACACACACACACACACACACACACACACACTCACACACACACACACACCACACCACACACACACACACACACACACACACACACACACACACACACACACACACACACACACACACACACACACACACACACACACACACACACACACACACACACACACATGCACACATGCAAACACACAGACAATGAAAAGCTATGTCGTCACGAAATATGACTCAAACACGAACAATCAATAATCGGGGAATCACCATGGTGATTAAGCAAAAATAAAAAATAAAAACTACCAAGTGAAGATAAAAAAAAGAAAAACACTAAAGAGGCGCGTGTTATGTCTCTATATGCTCCCCAAGGTGCCTATTATCCCAAACAAATGAGCGTGCTTGGGTCACCCACGGGCCAATAGACATCCAATAGGTAATGTCATGAAAAGAGCGATGTCGTTAAAGACATCATTAGACCACGGCACCGGAGAGCCGTGACAATAAAGGACTACGGGAACCACAGAGAACCTGTTGTGACTCTGACAGCAGGGGGCACCAGTTACTATGCAAGCAACTACACGCACGCAAATACATCCACCAACACCACCAAATCCAATCTATGACCGTCGGTAGTGTGTGTGTGTGTGTGTGTGTGTGTGTGTGTGTGTGTGTGTGTGTGTGTGTGTGTGTGTGTGTGTGTGTGTGTGTGTGTGTGTGTGTGTGTGTGTGTGTGTGTGTGTGTGTGTGTGTGTGTGCGCGTGTGTCGTGTGTGCAAGTCTGGGCACGCGCGTGTGTTTGAGGGAGAGTACGTGTGAGCACGGTTGTATGCGTGTGCGTGGGAGAGAGTGAGTGTGTGTGTACTTGCGTGTGTGCGAGTGTGTGTCTTGTGTGTTCGACATCATTACTCATGCAACAATTTAAAACACCTGGCTTGTGGATGACATTTTTGTTCATCAGGACAATCAATGAAGGTGAAGATGATATGCCTCTTTTTGCAGATATCTTCTTATTCTCCAATATAATGCAATGATATACTCGTCCCCATTGGATGCACAAAAAAAGTGGAGGACATCTTTTCTCTCTAAAGGAGGGAATGCACACTGCAATCTATGACGATAGGTTTTAAAGGACTTCAAATCAAGTAGAGAATCCATATTATATAGGCCTGACCAATTATATAGGCCAACTTCTCACACCAGAGCACCGTTTTCCCCGGCATAGACCTATTTATTTCAACTAATTATTAAAATTGTCATGATTCTATTATCAATTATGTTCTACAACAACATGCTATTTTTCGCCACTAAAAGGGTGCTGATGTCTGCTGATGGTTAGCACATATTTAAGCACAGTGCATATCTTTTACCTGCCAATTACACTGATTAGGCGAATGGAACATGGACCTCAGCATGGGGGCTCCACCACCGTGCACACCACCACCTGACGGGGTTTCAGTCAGGTGGGCTCAGAGAGTGGAGCAGCCGTGGGCCGTTAGTCAATAGTGATGAGTTTTGTTTATTACGGTTGGACTTTAATTAGAAGATAATACTTAAATGTTGGAGCCTTCTAAATGCACATGAAGACGCACGTTTATGTAGCCTGGAGATTGATTGTATTGGTTGTGATACACAAATGTGAACTAGGGATCCATTGGCATTAACAGAAAGTCACATTTAGTTGCAGACAATTTAGCCGTGTACTTTTTAAAAAAAATATCTTTAGAGGTAGTTAATTTTTTTAATGCAAAAAATCCAACAAGGGGGTCAATATTGTAAGACTGACAAAAGAATGCTTTACCTACCAATAAAGTCTGTTTAAAAGATGATTTGTCCTCACTATCTGGTAAATTAAATACACTTAATTCATTAAGCACTTGTTGCTCTTCCACTGGATGAATGGAAAAATAAATTATCTTAAATTACAGCTATGTACGTTTTATAATACACACAACTTGTATCACTATGACAATGATTATCCAGATATCTGCATTCTTTGCCAGAGCCATGAATGTTGCCATAGTAACAGGAGTATTGAGTGCGGCCCTTGTGATTTTTTTTTTTCCCACTGCAACTTATTTGGGCTTTTTTCACAGTAGGTATGACAACAGACTCGCGACTTGTTGTATCCATTTCCATGTTAATCGAGTTAACAGCTATTGCTTGGTGGCCTGACCTGTGGTCTAGCCTAGCCACCATGGTTAGCACTCCACATTGAACAAAAAAACAAACAGAAGCATTCATGTTCCCTTTGTAAACACCATTAAAAATAAGAAAAATAAAAGAATGAATGCACTGAATTTGAGATATGTCATCACCTCAGACGGTCATCAAAGCATCTCGCCCTTGAAGGGTCACAGATTCCCCTTGCTTGAGATTGAGGATTATAAATATCGGTGGACCTTGCACGAGGATTCGTAAAAGGAGCGAGGGTACAGTGTCTGCAGCATTCATCTGAGCAGGCTGCGTTCTCTCCGTCTATCCATGCCCTGTGATGGAGAGGCTTTCTGCTTGCGAAGCATAACTATAATAAGATACATACTTTACACTCTAGGAGTGAGTGAGCGAGCAAGGTTGTAGCCCCTTGCTCATCCGGTTCTGAGGCCACTGTTTAATAATGAGGCGCTGGGTGAGATGAGCCAAGCTACTGTTAACAAGCTGTGCAGTTCATATGAAACCTAGTCGGTCCTTGTGGTCCATGAGTGGCCAAAGTAGAGCCAGCCAGAATCCATCATGGTGGTCACTCTCATTTATGAATGTGTGATGGAGTATTTAGTGACGAGGACAAATGTATCTCAAACATGTGATATTTATCTCCTCCGGTGAGTTTGGAGCAAATAATGTAGCTAGGGGACCCATGAATCTACAAGTGTATGGTGAATGATAAAAAAAAAAACGCCATAATTACGAGCGGATAATGTTTCACAGAAACTATTTACTAGGCACTGGGTAACTGCGTTATATTTGGAGGTGATTTGTCGACCAATCGTTTAACAGAACCAAGATGGAGATGGCTCACTCAGGAGTATGAGTCAGTTCTACAGATCTCTAAATTAATCTATGTGTTGGGAGAGTGAGATCAGAATTTAGATCAGCATCTCGCTGTGAGGGAGAGCTGCCATGGAATTCCCCAGAAAGAAAACATTACTTACCACACACCAATTTCAACCTGCTCACTGTAAAGCCATGAAAATCATGTTAAAAAGAGACAGCAAAGGTTTTTCCTGATGATAAATGGCTGGGAAATGCTAGGAAGAAAACACACGTTATACAATCACAGTCCACGGCGCAGACGGATGAAAAGTGATAAACATTTATGCCTAAAGGTGAGTAAAGTTTGTGATTACTCTGACGTCCATCTTGAGTATAAAAGGATAAGGGCTGTCCTGTGGGTTGATAATGGCTGTGTTTAAATGATGCAGGGCCATTGGAAATACAGCTTAGTTGTAAAACTGTATTTTGTTCACACCAATGCTAGGAGTCAACTTTCTCCAATAGAGTCTCAACAACCATTTGCACAGTGTCTTATGGAGCCGTGTTGAGGTGCCATATGTCAGTAAAGATGTATGGCACTGTTGTTTTTAATAATGTTCTTATTCCTTTGCATATATGATAGATTACAATTAAATCACTTTTCAGTACATTCAGTCACACTTTAAAGCATCAGCTAAATGACTTAATACTAATGTAGATCATTAACTATACACACATAAACTCTGTTAAGCAACCTATGTAATGAGGCCTAAGGGGATTTCAGAATAGTGCCATTTCATACTTTCATGTTTAATTTCCAGGTATTTTTAAGCTCTAGAAAGTTACTATCCCTTTGAAACCATAAGAAAAACATTACAACCAAGAATACAGTTTCGATACAGAGTGTATCGAAAAATTCATTAAGTGTGTGATGCTACTTTTCCACACACAACCATAAACCTGTCCATTGTCACCAACTAGCACCAAACCAAACTCCTTCCTTCGGTGATTGCCTTCCCCCATAAATGTGTTTTGTTCCCATAACGCTGGTGGCTTAGGGTTAGGGAATAGGAGCAATAGAAGATCTTTTGATTCTTCACATAGGGGAGCGATGAACTGACTCACATGGAAGCCTCGTAGCCATGAAAGAGAGCGAGAACCCCGACATGAACGCCGTCTCGCTGGGCCTTCCCAAGCTCCCCGGGTTTGAAAGCGGAGGTGGGCTCCTGTCTGCCGATACGGCGCGTTTTGAAGTTTTTTGCAAAACACACACGATATTATCCCCCACTGCTTTGTGGTGCCAGCCAACCCCTCTGTGTTCAGAGACAGAGAGCGGGAGGGGAAGGCATGGTGTGTTTGTGTGTGTGTGTGTGTGTGTGTGTGTGTGTGTGTGTGTGTGTGTGTGTGTGTGTGTGTGTGTGTGTGTGTGTGTGTGTGTGTGTGTGTGTGTGTGTGTGTGTGTGTGTGTGTGTGTGTGTGTGTGTGTGTGTGTGTGTGTGATGGTACAAAGTGATGGGTGGTCGATTGTGGAGAACAAGTGAGAACGAGCGACGTTCTGCAGATTTCTGCTTGCATGGGAGACAATGGTGTCAAGGTTGTAGTAGTGACCTGTTGTGTCTCATGACTGAGATCCAAAGGGAGAACGTTGTGTATGTTCAGAATGACCAGCAGCGGTAAAGTCTGGTTCATATAGGAATGCTTACATAATACATCGATATTCTCTTCAAACAACCGTCAGAAAGAATCCTGTGAGTAGAAAGAAGAGGGGAAGAGATGAGAAGAAATGAGAAAAGGAAAAGAGAAGTCGTTTGGTCAGTTGTAATTCTTGGTACATCTAATACTAGAGATATTGACATACATTGGTATTTTCTTCACAGATCGCACGTCGCTTTTAACGCTGAGATAGGCGCGAGACGCTTCGGGAAGAGTCTTTGATGTTGCTTGGGCCGATTATCAAACAACATTTAGACAATATGTCAAACATTGTCAGTCAACCAACGAAAGTATCAGCGGCATCATCTGAATCCACTTAGTTACCAACCCGGTTCTCTCCCTCCTACCGGTGTGTCGCCAATTCAGAGCCGTCCACATTCAAACGGCCCTGGAACAAATGTTATGGTAGACGAATCAGGCGCTGAAGTAGCTACATTTTGCATACATTTCATGCGGCTCATAAGTAACATGCTTGAGTTTGATGGTTAATTTAGATGCATAATGCGAGTAGCTGTGCTGTGGCTGCTGTTGGCTTGGTATAAGCACATGCAAATCCTTGCCCTGTTTTACACAGTATATCTAGGATGAGCTGTGTTCAGCCCACTCGTTTTCATACTGGTCTGTCCCAGTCTGCACTCCTCTCTCTCCCTCTCTCTCTGAGGCTCTGATTACATCTCTGCTGTGACAGACCTCGTATAGTACACACGCACACACACACACACACACACACACACACACACACACACACACACACACACACACACACACACACACACACACACACACACACACACACACACACACACACACACACACACACACACACACACACACACACACACACACACACACACACACACACACACACACACACACACACACACACTCACACACGCACACACACACACACACGTGCACACACACACACACACAGATGCATGCACACATACGCACACTCACAGATGCATGCAAACGCACACACACAGATCCTAGCATACACACACACACTCAGATCCATGGCTACATGAACACATTAACACACACACACATAGACACATGCTCCATGGCAGATCTATGCATGCACATGTGCATTCACACACACACACACACACACACACACACACACACACACACACACACACACACACACACACACACACACACACACACACACACACACACACACACACACACACACACACACACACACACACACACACACACACACACACACACACACATGCACACTTTTATACACATTAATTCACATCCTCAAACATAGGCCTACTCTCACTCGGTCTACGTCTTTCAGTCTCTAGCTCGACGATGCACACATTCGCAGATATTTTGAGAATTTGAGACGTCCCCCCCCCCCCCCCCATCCTTTCCCGACGCCCACCATCCTCTCCTCCCCCCCACTTCACCATGGGCAAGCCGTCGTGGGCTGCAGAGAGTGCCAGTTTTCAGCCACAGCACGGCTCTTTTTCAGCAGCGAAATGAACAGCTGAGACACATGCTGCTGCTAGTGACACAGGCGTCACAGACATGTCTCATTACTCCCGCGGCAAATGTCAAAGCACTAAAAGTAATAACTCGCAACTCTAGTGGACAAATGCCGTAACTTCACTTTCGAGGTGGAAGGAGGTTTGTGAACTGAGGTGCTAAAGCAAGGACGGCGCGCAAAACGAAATGGCTCTCAGAGGGCATCTTGCTTCCCCGATATGACGGGTGCGAGTCGGGCGATTTGCACAGAACAAATCGTCTAAGAATTTGATCGCACAGGATTTGATCGGATCGCAAATTGACGTTTTAGATGTAAAACAACTAATGAACGTGGCAAACTTTGTTGAATGGGTTAGTAATATTAGTGTGGAAATAAGCTAAGCAATTTCAAAAGTCTATTTTGATTTCATAGTCACTTTAGCTGAATGTTTCGCAAGAACAAGATGGAAATCTCATTGGAACAAAAAATAAAATAAAGAAATGTTCAATGCTAACTGTCACAAGAATTTTTGGAGGATTTTATTTTTATTTTTTTACAGAAAAACATTACTAAATACAGAATGTTTGATCCTTTCAACACTACCTTTAACTGTAATACTCAATAGTCACCCTCACTAAATGCCCAGAGGGTAGTACTGGTCACGAATAAGGTGTGCCATTTAAAGGTCATATAGCCTCAAGGTTCTCCTGTGGGAGAGCTTGTGGTACTTTGGTCATTTCATGTATTTCTATTCACATTGGATAATGAGAAGGTATTCTGACCCGGATTCATGAGATTTTTTTTTGCAGATTTGGCCAATATCTATCTTTTCTAATTAATGTTAAATGGTTTCAATACTGCTATCATGCATACGTTTACTCTATATACACTATTAGTGTACTGAGATAACTATATATATATATATATATATATATATATATATATATATATATATATATATATATATATATATATATATATATATATATATATATATATATACACACACACAATAAATTGGAATATCAATATCAAGCCCTCCTATCCTAGCTATATGAATAGCTAGGATGTGAAGGATGAATGTGCAGTGCTGCTAGGAATAGCCCGATAGCTTTTTTTCACATGTGAGATACAGCATATGAAAAAACCCTAAGCATAAACACACCAACACAAAAATGGCATTAGGCGCAAAACATCATAAGACGACCCAACACAGCATAACACAAATAACACAAATCAAAAACAGAACACAATATGATGCTACACAAAACGGCACAAAACGGCACACAGCAAAGCGCAACATTAGACAGCGTCACACCGACGCTGCCTTTACCTCTCACCACTGGCCTTTCAAGGGCACTTTGAGTTTTCTTGCAGAGTAATTGAATTGCCGTGAAGTCATTCAGCAGGCTGGGGAATGTTCGCTTCTTCCCATTCACTTAAGATGTCGCATACAAGTCACTTCACGTTACCATAGCGATGTGGTGAAAGATATAAAAAAAACACAAGAATCAAGACTCCTTGACCCAGGACAAGACATGTAATTTATGGAGAAGCCATAGAGAAAAGTTATCCTATTACCGGCCACACTGCTTTGCCTGATCACCAATACAGATGAGGAATTTGGGGCCACCGTGGAAAAAATTAGTCACTTTAAAATGTTTGCATAACAAGCTCCTTCTCCATCCGCTCTCGCTCTCCTTAATCACCGTCGCTCTCCAAAAAACACCTACACCTTCTTCACCATCAGACAGCGGACCAAGGCTCGGCTGTAGGACCCCAGGAATTAATTTATCATGGCTTGATTGCCATTAAGGCCGTGGGGGGATTATACACGTTGATTACAGAACCCACCCCAAGGACCATGGCGTGGTACTGGAGCCCTGGCGAGAGAGAGTGTGAGAGAGAGAGAGAGAGAGAGAGAGAGAGAGAGAGAGAGAGAGAGAGAGAGAGAGAGAGAGAGAGAGAGAGAGAGAGAGAGAGAGAGAGAGAGTGTGTGCATAACATTAAGCTGGTGATTAGCCCCCGGCGCATATCATTCAAGAAGCCACGAGACTGTGTGGTCATATAGACAGTCTCAAGTACGACTGTGATTATTAATAAGTACTTGAGTTGACCCCCGTACCTGTTCCTCGCTCCTAGCACATGGAAAGCAGCATCAGGCAAACGCATGTGGCGCGCTCACAAGTCATTATTGGATTACTTTAGTGGAGATAGGATTGTTTGAAGTTCAAGAAGGGATGAGAGGGATGCCAGGCCCTTGAGAGACTGACAGGTCTGCAACAGTCACACTCAAGACGGCCCCCCAGATACTGCAGAGCTCCGCCGTGTCTTTGCGCGAATGCAGAGCCCGGGGCATAAGTGAGCGTGGCACATCAGAAAGTCCATTCTTTGTCGCATAAAGAGCGGCCTTTGATTATAGATATTATAGATATTATATATATTATATATATTATATATATTATATATATTATATATGTTTTCGCCCCAGACCGTCCAATCCTTTCAGTTGGAGGACCAAATAAATGCATCGGTAGCGTGTCAGGTGAAACCATGTTGTTGTGTAATGAATGATAATGTGGAATAACATTTTTTGTGACTTTGTTCTTTTGTGTTTAATCATGAGTCGAGATGTATTCATTCATTACGACCGCCTTGACCTCGGAAACCTTCGGCTCATTCACTTTTGAAGAAGTGAAATCCAAATGTGAATCTAAAAAAAGGGGGGGCAGGATAGTGGCTAAAGAGTACATACCCAAAACCAAAAGGAATTAGGTTTAAACCCCACTTTCTGCAACCTGCCTGTAGTAGGCCTCCATGAGCATCCAGCCCCTATCTCTGCTACATCCTACATAGTAAATGAAACAAGACAGGATAAACTAACCGGAATTAGCTCATTATGCGTCTATTCATAGCAGATGAACATCGGTTGTAGTCACTAGCCCTTAAACGCCTCTGCAATAACATCCATTTCATGCCACGAGGCTATGCATTCAGTCTGCCTCCCAACATGCATAAGAGCATGTAGAATGCAGAGCACAGTACTTGATAGTTAACATGTTGGATAAACGCAATGCAGCCTATTTAAGTTGAGCACCCGTATGGATTTATCAAGTACAATTCACTGTATGCAAATTAGATATCTGAACCTTCCCAATGCAGAAAATTCCAGCGGTGGTCACAGGTCAACACCTCTTCAGTCTTCAAGTGTGTGGTTAATGGTCACTGTGACAGCCCTGTGTAACAACATGGATCCTCCATCCACCGTCCTCCATCACATAGGAGTAATGGGTAGCCACTAAAATAACACACAGACATTTTGATGATCCCGTTTCAGGGCACTTTGGGATGTGTGTGTGTGTGTGTGTGTGTGGTGTGTGTGTGTGTGTGTGTGTGTGTGGTGTGTGTGTGGTGTGTGTGTTGTGGTGTGTGTGTGGTGTGTGTGGTGTGTGTTGTGTGTGTGTTGTGTCTGTGTGTGTGTGTGTGTGTGTGTGTGTGTGTGTGTTTGTGTAAATTTTTGGTACC
>OLKM01000018.1:110028-160451 GCA_900291075.1 Melanogrammus aeglefinus
GGGGGGGGGGGTCTGTTGCATGGTATATTTCAGGACGACAAATCACTTGTCATAGATATGACTACTACAAGACTATATATAGATGGACATGAATTACAAACAGTTTACGAAACAGAAGGGGAACAGTGATGTATCTCATAATTGAACACACAACTCAAGTCACTTTCAGATGTTTGTGTCTTTTATTTTATTCATAAACGTTTCATTTCATAAAAAATAACAACATCAATATTACTTTTTAAGTATTGTACAAAAATCTTCTACTAAAACAGTTAATGTAACTTAAGGCGAGTTCAACCTCTTTTGTTGCAGTAGGCCTACCCATACTGTTGGTGCTCATTTCAACAAACCTTCACACATTTTCTTTTTTTCCCTTTTTTTTCCTTGCTGAATTGAACATTTCAGCAAATAACTAGTGAAACCAGCCCATTTTTTGTCAACCTTCTAAGTAAAATCCACCAACCTGCAGCAATGTGTGCTACCTGATTAATCAAACGCAATACTTTTGCCAGTTGTTCCTGTTACACACACATCTGTAAACATATCGTAAAATCTCATAGTGCATCACCCATCCATCTCCTCTGGTTTCCTCTGGATACGATAATGCAGTTTAATAGAACGATGCTTGTAACACTTAAAATATTCTGTGTTGAACAAGAATCCCTCCTAAAAAACGAAAAAATTATTCATTCATTTAAATATTTTTCACTATAAAAAAAAGAAGCTCAATGTTATATGTAAAATGTACTGTTTGCTATAAAAATACAAAGAAGTACAGTGATACAAATATATTTATTATCCATTTATGATATATATATTTATATATTTCACAACTGTAATAATCGAAACAATCGTAATACAACACAAATAATACTGATGGGACAGTTAAATTATATTAATTTCAAACAAACACTGAATCTGCTCAAAGATGGACAGCTCCATGGCCCAAGCCAGTACAATATGTTCAAACCGCTGCGAGTCTGGAGACCCTGATTAGACACAGTCAAAACAGAAACATGCGTTTAAGAAACCTTGCCCAAATCATTGCTCTAAAAATTCTAAAAGCACAAAATTATATATGTTTACTTAAGTGAAAAGACAATCTTTCCAGTCTGAGTGCAATCCGTCCAGTTTCTCCTGTTCGCCTGGTGTGTGTGTGTGTGTGTGTGTGTGTGTGTGTGTGTGTGTGTGTGTGTGTGTGTGTGTGTGTGTGTGTGTGTGTGTGTGTGTGTGTGTGTGTGTGTGTGTGTGTGTGTGTGTGTGTGTTGTGTGTGTTGGTCTGCAGAGGAGCTGTCCAGCGTTCCGGTTGGGGGGGGTGGGGGCTGAACAGTGGCCATGCAATCTATGAGTAACGCCAGCCCAACAAGTCACTGCTAGGCTTTTCATAATCAATGCTTAATGAGTCCACAACGTCAACAGCAGTCTATGGGACTGAAACAGCAACCCTCCCACCGCCCCCCACCCCCGCCCCCCCTCCACACTTCGTCCACTCCAACCTCTCTTTTTCCTGTCTAACTTGTCAGCCATGGCAACTGGACTGAACAAGAGGAAGTCACTCAAACACTCGCACATCAACCTGCAGTAAAGCCGCCGGCGTATCATCCAAGACGGAATGATATCAACCGTGTGTGTGTGTGTGTGTGTGTGTGTGTGTGTGTGTGTGTGTGTGTGTGTGTGTGTGTGTGTGTGTGTGTGTGTGTGTGTGTGTGTGTGTGTGTGTGTGTGTGTGTGTGTGTGTTTGTCAGACCCAGTTTATCTTCCAGTGACGCTGTGGCGTTGTGTTCAGATCCCCTCGGGGATGGTGAAAGGCCACGTGCTGCTGGTTACAGGTGGCTTTAGCTCCATCTTCTCCTTCTGCTTCAGGTGCACGCGTCCGTGGCGCTTCCGTTCGTCGCTGCGCGCGAAGCGCTTACCGCAAACGTCGCACGAGAAGGGCTTCTCGCCCGTATGAGTCCTGGTGTGGGTGGTCAAGTGGTCGCTGCGGCTGAAGCTGCGCAAACAGATGCGGCACTGGAAGGGCTTGTGGCCCGTGTGGATGCGGATGTGTCGGTTGAGCTCGTCGGAGCGGGAGAAGCGCCGGTCGCAGTTCTCCATGGGGCAAGTGAACGGCTTCTCCTTGGCTGGGCCGTTGGACGCGGCGGCGGGACTCTTCCGGGCCCGCGGGGGTTTCGTCGGACGGCTGTAACTCTGTGCAAAAGAGTCGGGCAGCAGAGAAGAGTAGAGGATGGAGTCTATGGTGCTCGGCAAGGCGGGCGAGGAGTACAAAGTGTCGCACTGGGTCAAAGGCGATTGCAGGTCACCCGGGAAGGGGGATGGCTTCAGGTTCGAGGGTCCCATGCTGGGGCCTGTGTACGTGTACAAAGAGTTGGGGTAGCTGTGCGAGCATGTGTCGGAGAAGCAGGGCTCCTGCTTAATGGTGCCCCCTTCGACTTTAAACTCCATCTCCGGGTTAGGGTAAATGGGTGGAAGTGTGTCCAAGAGTTCCTTTACATCCATATGCTGTTCAGGCGGGAAATCGCTGGACATCGGGAAGATCTCGGTCTGGAAGCTCGTTTCTAAGTAGTCCTGCTTGAATGAGCCCCACTCGTAGCAGCTGCTCTCGAACTCGTTCTTCACTACCACGGGGAAGGACGCGGCCTCGGACTTGGGCTCCAGCGCGTCCTTCAGGTTCGCGACCTCGGAGGCACCGAAGCCGAGCTGGGAGGCTGCCGAGGCTTGGCTCTGGCTGGCGGGCTGGTCGCCGGCCGCATACACGGGGGCTGGTGGTGGTGGTGGCGGCGGTGGTGGTGGGCACGTTTGGTCCGCGGGGTACAGAGGGGGTGTCGGAGCGCTGTTACAGTTGTATGTCTGCCTCTTGAGTCCGGATTCCTCGAAATTTCCCTGGCTGGTGTCCATCGGCGAGGGAGACGGGTAAGTGCCCCCCCGTCCTCCGTCTCCCTGTTGCACCTCGGACATGGGTAACGTGGATATGCCCACGATCTCCGTGATCATGTTGAGCAGGGTCTCCGTGTTGCACGGCGCCGTGTGGCAACCCTCCACGTAGAAGCTGCCGGAGTATGTGAGGGAGGACGGGCTGCTGTAGGTGTCTTTGGGCCCCTCGCAGGGGTTGAACGCAAATTCCGAGTTGGAGGGTTCGGTTTTGAGGGTGACGGGGACTCCCTCTAATGAAGCGAAACAAAAGGGGAAAGAACCAAACTTTATTATGATGATGATGATGATGATGATGATGATGATGATGATGATGATGATGATGATGATGATGATGATGATGATGATGATAAGGATGAGGAGAATGATGAAACGTTTCAAGTTGCCAACATGCAAATACATCGAGATACATGTCGGGTTAACTAATCCAGTTATATAATCCATGCAACACTAGCTGTTTTGGCAAACGCATGTATAAAGCGGTGCGTAATTGTGCATTTCGCCTTATCCTGTTACATTCGATTTATCGCATGCTTCTCCAGGTCTTGCGTGGGGGGTTTGCAGTAATGCGGACTGGACTCACCATGGCGAAAGTGGGCAGGTGTCCCTCTCTCTGCCTCTCCGAACACCTTCTGGCTGTCTTTCCGCGCGTCTTTCTCCGCGCTTATGGAAGAACTGTTGCATTTCTCAAACTGCGTGTAGAAGGAATCTTTAGAATTCAAATCCATATTGTTCAACATACTGGTGTGATTTACAGAAGTGTTTCTCTTCGGATGTGTGTGTGTAGGCACAACAACAAACAATAATAATGAAAAAAGGAATATGCCAAAAAACAATTGTCCTTTAAACCTTTGGTGGTTCCGGGAATATCCAAAGCAGTGTTATGACAAAATGTGTAAAACCGTTTTAAAAAAACTAATCCCCTTCGTCTGCGTGTAGGTTTTTACAGCTCCTCGCTATCTGCCGCTGTGCTTTTCATATCAGCGACTTTCCCTCTCTGTGCTTTTATACACTCGGGCAGCTCCCTCAGCCCTCCTCCCCATTCATCACCTCCAGTCAGAGGATTCCCCGCTGCGTGTAAACTTCATGCCCATACATGGACAGAGGATGTGACGGGCATCCCCCAAAAAGGAGAGATGTGTGTGACGTGGCGCAAGAAGAAAGCAACGGCAAAGTATTTGATATCTAATAAATCTGTTTAATTAAGCAGCTGATCACAGTGTTAAAAACATAGACCTTGCACGTTAAATAGTACCAGAGAGAAAAAAATAAGTGTTTCAAAATGTTGCAAGCATTTTGAAACAGGTGGGTTAAAAAGGGATAGTGGACTTTTCGGTGCATGTCGACATATCATTTGAGTCAGCCTTAATACGTTCAGTGAAGACGCAAAGTCGGATTTATCGCTCTCGATAGCCTCATTTGACAACGGATGCAATAATTGCATGCGCTAACTGCGTAGCCTGGATCGCCTATTTAATCTGTTGATGTGTGACATCATATTGAATTGTGCAATATTGCTCCAACAATTACAATACCCAATTTGTAAACTTATTTGGCACGTCGAAATTAACAGTAGGCTGCTGCGTTCAGCATAGTAACAAACCCTTTGGATAGTGTAAACCCGGATGGAGAGCGATCTCTGCAGAAGTCAGGTCCAAACGAGCCCTTGGCCTTTGGGGAACGAGAGCGAGTCGATAACACCCCTGGTGTGTTCAGTGGTCGAACCCAGCTGTTCACATGACATTTCAAAGCAATTTCAGTTCTGGCTACGTTTTGTGGTTGAAACTTTCTCTGACAAACGTCAATATGCCTTTATGTGAGAGACCTACCGTCCACCGCTCGCAGAAGCCATTTTTTAAGCACCATGGACAGCGAAACAGCCCAGTTTTGCTTTTGGAGTAGGCCTAGTGGAAACGTTTAGAAGATAACTGTTCACGGGACATCACGAAACTTTTTCATTGGTTTAGTGGGCCTCCTAGAGTATCACTTCTGCAAAATATATGTATCTATTGCTTGATACATGAGCATTTCTTTTTGGCCTATTCTCTTACCGGATTTATAACACAATTAACCTTTGACCCCATTTGTCTTTTTCATTTGTTTTGGGCGCTTTTGTGGTTATTTTCCCATAAATAACACGAATATATGAACCAGTGAATCAGTAGTGTATTGTGTGTATATAAAGGACGAAATAATGAGTGTGGGGTGTTGAAAAAAACAAATAAACATCAGCAAACTGAACAAACACATTCTGTAAAACAATACTTTTTAGGCTAAATGAATCAATATATAGACTTTTCACCCATCCCCTCCTTAAAAAAATATAAACAACACAACCATAAGAATAACAACAAGCTACCCTGCCCATGAATATACATTGAAGTAGCCTTCCATTTAAGCCTATACACTGCAAGCTCTCACAACGTGCGTGAAGGACCTGGGAACGCGTTGAACGTTGACATTGTGTGAGCGTCTGAAGGAGCAGCAGCATCAAGCAGCCATGGCATCTTCTCCAGTAAGTGTATGATAAAAGCCCCGAAGCCCTTTCATTAAGGATCTGACATTTTGCAGCACAAATTGTTTTCACCTCCGACGTGCCGCTTAATTCCACGGCTGTTAGATGTTTGGTGGTGGCGACGAGCCCCAGAGAACACAGACACTATTAAAACCAATCCGATCACTCGGAGAGGGAGGTCAGCTCACGAGACTAAGTTATGTTAACTGCTGCCTGCCGGACGACCTCTCTCCTCCACAAAATGCCACGGCAGTGCGCTAAGTAACGGATTTACGTAATGTTAGCACTTACTGACATTATAGTGCAGGGGTAAGGCTTTACCTGTAAAACTTAAATGACAACCTTAGACGTATTTAAGTGCTGCGAGTAAAAAAACGCTGTTCTTTTTGTGTGTTTCTTGTTCGTTCGGGTTGGTATGAAGTGAATAGCGTGAGAAAGAGTGTCATGCAACAGCAACTTGTCTCAATGCTCTGCAAAGGTTATCCACTACAGAACTCAGGAAGAATGGACTCTATAACCACACAGACAGCATGTGGTGCTAGAGTAAGATGAGCTTTCCCTCAACGGATCCTTTCAGAAAAAGCACCAGAACCCAGGGCGCAGTGCTGCTCAGGGACCTAAACACTTTGTACCAAATCCTCAAGGCTCCAATGGCTTTCATACACATTCTTCAATTAGCTACTGTTAGGACCAAACTAAATGAAATTCATGAATCCATGCTGAAAATACAGTGACAGACTTCTTCATTGGATGAGCTAAAGAGGATTCTTCTATAAAAGAGAGGTCGATAACATATACCTTATTATGTGTCTAGACGCTGGCCACTGCATATATTAAGACGTTCAAAATGCCAAACATTTAGATCTCCTTGTATTTGAGTAGGGTTTCTAGGGTTGCTACATAATTGTCAGCCCTCTCTGTCTTTGTCAAGATGTCTTCTCCATTTTGGTAATTGATGGTCAAGCATATTGTGTGATCTGTAGGTTTTAATGTACCACATATTATGCCTATGCAGGTTGAAACTTTGCCTTTGAATTTTCAGGAAATCGTAAATATTAAAAATGACAGTTAATGACCAAATCAAACCAAACCAAAAAAACAGCCTATTTTGATTCTTTCTTTGAAGGCAGGGTAGACAATTTATTGTTTCTTTTTATATATATTTGTTGAAATTCTCTTATTATCTGTGGCTGTCGAAGGCTTATAAGAAGCCTGTCCAATCATTTAACACTTGTATCCAAAGCTGTGAATATTTGAGGTAATATCACTAAGGAGCAGAAAGGGATTTTGCTCAAGGATGCCTACAGGTAGCATGTGTCGACATTGAGGTAGAAAAAAAACCTCCGAACCACTTAACCATCACACTGTCCTACATCTCAGCTGAGTGTGTGGTAATGCTGTGTACATCAAGTCATGAGAATAAATGTAACTCTTCCTCTCTTGCAAGTACAACAGAGAAACTGCCTTTGTGATGGTTACCTTCAATCGTTGCCGTGACAATGCTGCTACCAAGGATTCTGTTGTCATTGTTGTCAGCGCTGGTGTCATTTATTTGATATGGCTGCATTGCAACACATGAAGCAATTCTTTAAATGCAGTGTGTGGTCGATTGGCATAATCATGGTTGTGATTTATGTAAATTGTTTGATCATTAATGTTAATTATTAAGCTTTGACTCATACATTTTTGTGTGTATGCATTGTGGGGGCTGTAGTCTACTGTAGCACACTGCACGTACAAGCAGAGTAGCACTTAAGGCAATGTTAGTTTTTGCAGACCAATTCTGTCTGCATTTTAAATTACTTGGTCACATCAAGGCAAGGTAGCATTGGCTAGGATAATAGTTTAACAGGCTTTATAGGAATTGAGCGATGGTGCACAATGACATCCCTTCTTTGGATTCTTCGATTCACTCATTATTCCTGAAATTGAATTTGACCTCAAATTTGTACAATGCTTTGTCACCTATTTAGTTGTATTCATATATTTAAGAATTGTCATATAAAAAGAATTCAAACCACTTAAAGACTGCAGTATATCAAAAGAGGTTCTGATATCCATTATTGCAGAATAGTGTTGTAGTAGTAGTTTGCACGATACCTCTGGGGTTATAGATTTTAAGGTTATTTGGGATTCTCCAGGATATTGTCAGCTTTGTGTGCATCTTGAGTATCAGGGTATGGAGAAAAAACTGGATGTGAAAAAACACTGCGGAACTGGTCATATACCATAGCATTCGTTTGCAACTGAATCTTAGATTCATAAAAAGACACTGCGACAGACAACTAAACTTTCTGATTTTAATACACCACGATGCACAGGCATGTCACTAAAGGCAAGGTATGAGCTTAAAAAAAAGGCTTCTCTTCCTCCTCAAAATCACATTCTGACATGTGTCCCACACTGAAATCCTTCCCCCGGGGCGCAAGATAGAAAAGAAGGTATCCAATCCCAAACCTAGACACAAAGGAGCTGCTAAAATACCGCAAAAAATGGATTGGGTACTGCGAAAAGCACAGAAACCTCTCCCGGAAACACGACTAGCTATAAATAAAATAAAATAAAACACTCCCCTTCGCTGCCAAATTATTTTTTTCCATCTAAATATCTCGATTTCTTTCTCTCTCGCTGTTCTTCTCGCTCTCGATATCTCCCCCTCTCTTTTTCTCTCCCTCCCTCTCCTTCTCTCTCTATCCCTCCCTCCCTCTCCCTCTCTCTCTCTCTATCCCACTCTCTCTATCACTCTCATGTTGGCCTGTGCATAGCGACATACCATACAATTTTCTAAGAAAAAGACAAGGGGAAGGGAGAAAAAGAGGAGCGGAAGCGTGGTTGTTTTCTTTTGAAGAAACAGCTCTCCCTCTCGCTCTCTGCCGCTCTCTCATTCTATCTCTCCCTCCATCCGAGTGTGGGAGTGGGCTAGGGAAGCCCAACATTAGGCCCCTGTGCAGTGGCAGGTTTCCCATGCGTTCCAAAAATACTTCCCCATTCGCCCACTTCAGTCCCCAGCTGGCTAGGGATAGGTTAGCATCATGCTCAGCTCTCCTCGTCCTCTACTTTTATTTTTTATTTATTTATTTTTTCCGCTATAGGCTCTAGTGATTCTTCAAGCATGCCCCCAGACTCACCCACACACTATGCTAACGTTGCTCCAAACCTAACCCTTCTCTTCTGCTGTATCCGTGCACACTCTTTAGAATCACCGCGCATGGGGCCTGATGCAGCTATTGGCCTACCTGCCCCTGTCTATTGGTGACTGTAGAGTGGTGTACATTATACGCCAATGAAACGTTATAGGGCCGTTTCCAAACATTTAGAGTTTAGCATGGAGGGAATTAGTTTGCAACACATTACGTTTTAGCCCCATATGAAAAAAGAAATTACTCATGCTTGTTTGGATGATTAGAATGTGTCATGGATGATTATGCTAGGTTGGGGAATTATCATGTATGGGTAAAAAAAAAGGAGGATGCTTGTATTAATTTCTAGTAATCAACTTTGCCATGATACAAGAGCAATTACTAAATACAGAGGCATGACAGTCTCCTCCAGAAAAAAGCCCTTATTGTAGACTAATTGCTCGCACTTCTCACTAGCAAGCTATTTAGTCTGAGCAATCGTCTATCCAACTTAACTCGAGTGAATTGTCTTTTGAGATGATCAACTTTAAAATGAATCCCTCCTCTTATTCCTGCATAAAGCACCTTCCCTAACAATTCGTATTTATAACGACGTACAATGAAATTAGTGTAATTAGTGATCATTACTGCTCCGACGCACACTCATCACGGGCAGACCAAATACAAACAGATTGCAACAAACGGCAAAGCGCAACAGACATGTAGAGGGAAACAGATGAAGAATGGTGAGAGCTCGCAGCTAACAAAAGTAACTATGGAAACGGCTCCACATCGCGCTGGCTTCCACCACGACTCTCTCTCCAGAAATAAAAACTGTTGGGCTAAGAGCGAATCAGGTAAAGACAAAAGATCCCGGGTGAACCTATTTATAGTGGCGCTTACATAACATATCATAGCTTATGTTGGTTCAGGCGAGTTGGGTGTTTAATAGCAAGCTTTGGGAGGGAGGGTGAAGGTTGCAGGAGGAACTATAGGAGGACTGTTGTTGTAAGTTGTAAGCCGGCCTACAGAGAGCATATTATTCATACACACACCAAATAAGAGTTCAGTGCCATTATGAGACTAATGAGTCCAAGAGATGAGATGGTGAGATACCTGTTAAAGAGACCATAAGGAAGGGACACTTCTTTCATAATGAGACATGGATAAGCATAATATGCAATACGACATGCAGTCTGCATGGAGAGCCTGTGATGAAAAAACCCGAGTAAAAAGGTAGGATCAATTAACAAACTGATTTTCTATAAATGTGTCATCAAACCTTTCAACTAAATGGACCCATTAGCATAATTATCTACTCATACTACTTTAATTCTAAGCAGTTCTCTATTAGTGGAGGGATGGCGGAGCTGTGTTCAAAGGGACTCTTCTCAACTCTCAAAAGGCTTATTAATTAGCTCCCTCTAGCATACATTCCCCGTAATTACATGGCAGGGCGCGCGCCACACAAGAGGCAAAATTGTCAGCTGTTAGAAGTATTTTTTTTTTATACTCTTCATACCTCTGGTCATTTTAAGACTGATTTGAATGAACTAATAGGGTGGTACAAAAGGCAATTATTTAATAGATTGGAACCATGTTCTAAGTTTGTGAGACGGCTACTATGCAAATGTGGGTCGGTGATTCATCTGTTTATTATGCAGGTAGGACTTCAGTTAGCTATGACGCTAACATCGTCCCGCGGTATTATGTTGTGTTGGGGGGGGGGGGGGGAGAGAGAGTGGGAACAAGGGTAGATTGCGCGCAGTGTGTGCGTTTAGGGGATGTACAAATAAAAGCCATCGACTCAGAGAGAGAGATAGTAGAAAGGCGGAGAGAATATGGCTCATCGTCGTTCAAATCCCTTCAGGATTCGTTTTGCGTTTGCAGGTCAATGGGTCAAAGGCTGAGCTAGCACATCTCCCACGAATGTGAGCCCCAAGGCAGTGATTGCGCGCATGGATTGACACATCACCGACTGCTAAACAGTGTTTCAGTAAATGTACAGTAGAAAACCACACTGGTTGTCTTCAAATTTGCCCCAGTCACCCTGCCATGGTATGGCCTATAGATGTTAACACAATGACCGCGTTGACCGAAGCTTCTGGTGTTATATAAAGGGAAACTGGCAGCCTGGGGAGTTGAAGCCGAGCTGTATTAAATTCAGTGCTATGGAGGGGTTGAGGAAATAACGCTATGTTGAGTTGTGCAAGCCAACACTGCACCCGTTTCAAGGCTTTCAGCCACAGCCAAGCGTTCAAAAGGATTCATAGAAGAGGTTGGAACCCGGGGGTCATGAACACAGCTCAAGGAAAAAGCATCAGTGCTTTTTATGGCCGGGGTTGTTTATTTTGTGTCAAAGTATTAATAAGACCAAGTCCACTGTACGCCCCTGTATACCGAACGGGGTTGTCAACGAGTGAACTTGCAGTCACTAACTTGCCTTCGCTCTGTGGAAGTAATGCAGTTCCAAACCAAGATCTCATCAAAATGGTTTCGGTCAAACTTAGAAAATAAATATAGTTTTTGCTGGTGGCTATCAACGTCAGCTTGTCGCCCTCCTATAGACCGTGAAACGGAGGTTACGGTAAAACACGTCATGTATGGTTTCCAGTATACCTACTATATTATTTTTGAGTCGTGCTACTGTACGCATATTACTGTGTCTCGTCCAATAACCTAGAAATGACGTAGTTTCAGGAAGTGAAATCCATGTTTCTTTAAAAGCATTTCATGGAGCAGAGTGTTCTTTTTTTTTGCGGCGTATTCTGCAACCGGTATTTTCGAAGTAAATGATGGAATCTTAGAATTTGTAAAACATAAACAAGGTATACGGTAGGTTCATATGTTAAGTACTTAGAAATGGCCTGTTAGAGAACAATTTCAAGTGCAATGAAGCGATATTAATCAGTCAGTATCTACGGAATATAAGCCTACGTAGATAACTAATGAATGAAGCACTCAATACTGAATGACCAATACAATAACAATTATATAACCTCTACAGCCAACACAAACTCCCAACAGCAACATTTGAAGATATGATTTATTGTTTCTCAATAAAACATATTTCAAGTCAGGATTTTTTTTATTGTAACCCCAACCCTCCCAGAAGTAATGCTGATGAGATCATCACAGACAAGTTCCAGCCTTTGAATTCTTCACTATCATTAAAACATTTAGACAACGGAGAATCTTTACCAAAATAATTTTTGGCACTATTGAAGACAATGGCCCTCATTCATCAGCTTTATCAAAAACACCTGTTATCCTAGTTGCTCAGGCACTCATCGTTTTAAGTAGTTTCCAGTTGATTAGGAAACACATACAAAAAATGTGCAATTCCCAAATGTCAGTTGACTATCAAATTCTTGCATATCTAAATACAGTATTCTTTTAAATGTATTTTTTTTTATGGATAGCCAGTGGTGCACATGCCTGAAGCTGATGAGGAACACCAAGCATGGCATTTATCTGTCCAATGGCTCCACACATAGCAAACACACGGCATGACTACGAATAACAAAATGTGATAAAGTAACAGGGTTCTTTTAAACCACCTTATTAACACCTATTCTGGAAATAGATATTTTGGTAGAAAACTGTTTCAATAATACATAATGCCTGCTTGAGCATCACATGAGCAACGGATGAGGGCCAATTTCTTTAAGACCTTTAGAAAGAGTCTTTAGCGTTAGTACTGTTCTGCCATCATTAAAACAGTCAAGGCTGACCAGCCAGTGAATGGATGGCTTCCTTGGCCTCGGCCAGTGTTGTCATTGTACTGCTCCCATATATACCCTGTCTCAACGTACTGCCTGTAAACGTTGTTGACGATGTTAGTCCTGAGTTCATTGTAAAGGGCCGCAGCCTTCTCCTGATAGGGCCCCTCCACACTGCTGTAGTGGTTCAGGGCTCTGACAGCCAAATAATTTATGTTGATCCAGATCGGTCCCCTCCAGTAGGGGGCGTCGTGCTCCGTGTTTCGCTTCATGTACATGGGGTCCGTCCTGGAGAGCGAGCGGAGGCCGTAGGGCGTCCACAGCTTTTCGGGGTCCCTCATGTCTCGGAGCATGTGCTCCAGCTTGGGAGAGTCGGCGTGCAGGATGTGCAGCAGAAAGGGGAAGAGGCTGACGTAGCCCAGGGCGTTCACGTGCTGCAGCTTGGGCGCGCGCCGCACTGAGCGCACAAGGCGGGCGGCGGCGTAGTGGTGCCGTGGCTGTCCGGGCGGCACGTACACCTTCTCCTGCTGCAAGGACACGGCCTGCGTGTGGTTACCCGTAGTCGCTGAACGCCCCCAGCTGTTCCGACCAGTGGAGCTCGCTCAGCAGGCCGTTGTCACTGAGCACTTGGTGTGTCTGTTCATAGTCGACGTGGGGCTCCCCGAGAAGCCGCGCGATGCTAGCCATGATGCCCGAGGCCAGGGCCATCCAGCAGTGCAGGTCCACGTGCCGCTCTTCCCCGGACGGGTGGGAGGCCCTTGGGTAGTCGTCCAGACCGGAGGTCAGGGTCTTCGGGTTCAAGAAGAGGTTGGTGTCCTTGTCCCGGCCCCGCCAGCGGTAGGAATTGGGCACGGGTCCGGTCTGTGTGGTGTTGTACCATTCAAACCAGGTCTTCAGTCTTGGGAAGAGCCGCCGTAGAAACGCCAACGTAGGCAGCGATGTCGGAGCGTCCGGGTCGGAAGAATGCTGCTCGATGAGCTCCTGCAGCGCCAGGAAGAGGGTGGGCGGGTTGGCGTTCTCGTTCCGCTGCACCACAAACTCACCCGGGACCTTGCTGCGTGCCTCGTCGCCGAGGATCTGCTCACGAGGGATCCAACCCTCCACATTGATGAGGTCTAGCCAATGGGCGGTCGCCTCCCGCGTCACCTGAGGGTCCCATTTGCTGAGCAGCAGCTGGTGGAAGCCCTCGTCCCAAAGGAACCCCCGAGGGAAGAAAGAGCGCGAGGGAACGGCGGTGAACAGCGCGCCCTCGGGATACAAGAGCGGGTACTCGTTGTAGGCAGACTGCACCACCGACTGGCCATAGAAGTAGCCCATCCCGCCCAGCATGTTGCTGAGGGCTGCCTTGCTGAACCTGACCTGAGCCTGACTGAAGCCCTTTCGTTCCAGGCTGAAGGTCCTCTCGAACCTGGCGTCAAACTCGGCTTTCCTCCTCTCAAGCTCCTCCGTCATGGTGGCGCCGACCAGCTGGTTGGGTCTACTGTGGAAGCTGGCCGATTCAAACAGAACCTCGATCTGGAACGGGGTCTCTACAGTTACCTGGTGGACCAGGAAGTCGCTCTTCTTCCTGGGGTCATCAGGATTCTGCTGGTGCTGCTGGTGTGGAGGCTTGTAGCTGTCAACCGCAATGTAATGCCTCTTTTCACCAGAGGGAGGGCTGTAGACAAACCTCCGAGAGAGGCTGTTCTTAACAATGTCGGTCAGCCGCTCCAAGCCTGGAGTAACAGTCTGAAGGTTGTTGTAGCTGAAAAGAGGAGGGAAAATCGGGGCACATTTATTATTGGTGTTCCCTAAAGCTGTCCTTGCAGCCAAAGCATTTACAAAAGAATCGTGAGTGGCCAAGGATTTAGTCAAACTGATTTAGTGAGTGCAAGCACTATGAACCTACTGTTTAAATACCCAATCAACACGCATTGAATCATGAATCTAAAGAAAGCACTATTTTCCACCATCATGCATCGGTTATGATTCCTATAGCTACTCTGCACACAATTCTGACACAATATATGTATGCTTGATATTTCTCAGCCCCACCCAAGTCTCTTTGAATAAAAGCGTCTGCTTGATTGCTAAATTGTAACTCTTAGAGTCTGTCATGTTATTTTTTGATAACTACTATCATCCGTCTTCCGCCCTTCACAACCCCTCGACGTACCAAGCGTATTTGACGTTGGACAGCTCCCCAGTGACGGGCTTGCGGAAGGTGATCTTGAAGTGTCCGAGCTCCTCAGAGAAGCCGGTGATGGATCCCAGGCCTTTCTTCTCTTCCACGTGAGCTTCCAGAGAGCCCTGCGTATCTGCTGCTGCGTAAAACATGAGCGAGATGACGGGCGCTTGGCGGGAGGAACTCTGGTGGTGCGAACGGAAGAAGGAGAAATAAGGGAAATCAACATTTTGGAATGCAAATTCCATTACCGTTTAGGTATTGAGCACATTTTGCAACTAGATTAGAATAACAGTGAATTCTTTATGCAGTCATGTTTAGGTGTGGCAGTTGCATAAGGACTCAGATGGTCAACATTTTTGGATCAAATGAACCACTAGACTATCCTGCCCCCAGGTAGGATATATATTTCCATATGATTATCTATCGTATATGAATTTCAATTTAGGAAAGCAAAAAGCTAATCCGGAGATTCATCCAATGAACAAAACAATGAGCCTAGACAAACAGTTGAAGGAACCTGAATAAGAAGAGCTATAATCTCCGGTCCTCACGTGCTGTTTGGCCGTGATCCTCCAGGTCCAGTCGCCACCGTGGTCGCCGCCCCTCCGCTTGACAAACTCGGTGGTCAGGGTGAAGTCCTTATCGCGGACCTCCTGGACGCCGAAGCTGAGGCCGTCATGCATCAGCCAGCCGTAGCCCTGCAGGCGGTCCCCCTGCTCACAGGTGTGCCTCAGGTTCACGTCCATGCTGGAGAACTGCCGCATCCACATCAGGCCTGCAGAGAGAGGCATCGTGTCAGGGGAAGCAGTTTTGTGGTGCGTGGGAAAATATATAGGAAGATATGTATCAAGGCTTTAGCTCCGAAATGTCCAACCCTGGCTGCTATGTTAAATGATTGGATGCCTTATCTAGCCGGAGGGGGATACGAGACACCACATATCCACACACACCTTGCCGCTGGTGTCCCTCGAGTGACGTCTGAAGTCACTTTGACGACAGGAATAGAACGCCGCGTTCAGGGTTAAGTTTGGGTTCTGGGTTCAAACCCAAATGTATACTGCCTGCCCTGTGGGCATGAAGATGCCTAATCCCACTACTAAAGTGTTTGTGTGTGTAGTCGTAGAAATAGTAGTAGAGAGGGGCTACCTGTAACGATGGATTTAGGACTTCTGGTTTTCATCCCAAAGTAGACCTGAGGCCTGTAGGATCCCCAGAACCTCTCTGGGGAAACCTCAGCGCTGGTGCTGTTGTCATCGAGGACTCGTGACGAAGGGTGCAGCGTGACCACGCGTTTAGCCAGGCTGGACCGCATGTACAGGGCATAGAAAAACCAAACCAGGCTGAAAATGCAAAGGCCGATTGAGATATTGATAAACACTTTACCAATGTCCACTTTCTTCTTCTTTTCCTTGAAGTGCAAGCCAATGGGCTTCTCGTCTTTCCGCAGAAGGGGTGCAGCTTCCCCTGCACCCACCCTCTTCCTCTGCCTGCCCATCATGCCCTGCCGAAACAAAGGAAATGTTTACAAATGAACATTGTGAAACATTATAAGGTGAAAGAGGTGAGCTTGCGCCTTCCCAGATACTAGCATGGAGTTGCCTAGTTCGCACCATAAATAAATATATGATTATGTTCTTATAATTAATTTGAATGATTATGGAACGTGTACACAGTACTCAGTATATTTTATATGCTTTTGTATAAAGGAATCACCTCACATTATGCACTCGTGCTTTTGTTTTGTTCATGCAATTATTACACACGAAGCAGACAAATAAACCTGCTTGCGCGAATGTATTGTGTCTGTGTATTTTTTTGTGATAGCACGTCTGAGCTGACTCCCTTCGCTTGAGGAGCAAATGAAATGTGGTTTTCTGACGACAAATGGTAATAAACTGAACTGAAACCCTGCTATTGCTCCTTTACGCGAAGCGTGCCACCAAGCTAAGGCTTTTGACGTGCATACGGATGCCACACTGAAAGCGTTACCACTACGCAAAACAGAGGGCTTTGGCTAAAGCCCACTGTATATACAACAAGTGATCTAGAAATGGATCGCAGGATTCACAGGTATAGATTTTAGTGCGCTAACTTTGTTTTTGAATAACTAATTCTCACCTGTCAAATGAATGGCTCAGCTACTCATTATCCGCTGCTAGCTTGACTATTCACTTCCTGGTCCCGCCCCCATCGCCACTCCACCACTGACGTGTCCTAGCGTGGATCTACCAATACAAACATACCGTCTATGGTTTGGTACCCAGTAGCTTCACCTAACAGGCACATTTTCCTCACTGAAGTTATTAGAATCGTAACATAATTTTCTTATAGTAATACTATATTCATTTCTCTTCGACATCCTAAGAGCTTAATTCTGGTCAAATATATAAACATTAAAAGGCCTAACATAACGATCTGTGAACTTTGCATGACATTTTTCCCAGCAAAGAAACCTTTTAATAAAGAATAAGATGGACAAACAAGTTACATTTTAGATTTTTTTTTTAATGAATGTAATATATTGTGTTCCATATCCCTTACTTTGGTCAACATGTGAAATTATACCCACAAACACTGTATAAACGTAGTCTGGAACATACATCAACAAAGTCTCCATAGCAAGATACAAACCAGGGCGCAGTTTTTATGGACACTTTTAGCAGAACTTTAACATTCCTTTGAAGACCAGGATAACCAGATACCAAACCAAAGATTAGCCATTCATTGGGGTTGAATGAATTTCCTAACACTGTGACATCTCCATACGCCTGCCTAGTTAAGTGCCTATTACAATAGTCAATCACAGAGTACGGATTTCCAATTTACAAAAATAACCAACCCCAATTTACTTACTCCCCTGGCGAAGCAATGGGCCAGTTCAGATGCCCTGAACTGAGTATCATATGAATATTGAAACGGTACACAAAATGCTTTTTTTTGTCGAGTTCTTTTCATTATGAACAAGGAGCCTTAATATGCAGCAACAGGGACAAGGAACAGAGGAAACCCTGCAAAAGAAAAATCCCAGTACAACAACAAATAGACAAATGAAAGCATGTACTTTAGATTGAAATCATACATTTGCAGCCGAATAATTAAAGACTGGGTGCTGCTGTTGCTGAGCTCTGCTACGAAGTACTATATGCTTTTCTAAGTGCTTTTCGTTCTGCAATACAATCAGAATCCAAATTATTAACAGGGACGTACAAATTCCAAGGTAGAGCACGAGAAAGATTTAAAGCACCAAATAAATGTAAAATTAAAAAGAAAAACCGCACCCTGAAGGAACCAACGTGCCCACCTTAGACTGTCTGAAATCAAATCCTTCCGTGTTTTGTACAAAGCCTAAGGCGCAGAAAAACCTAACCTTAAGAGTTTAAGTTAACCCCCGGCAGTCATGAATACTTTTTACAATTTTTATTGAAATAAACAGATGAAGGGGAACTGGGCTTCCTCGGCCTCATGTCGTCTACTCTCTCCTACGTTCCGATGCTGGTGTGAATGTGTGGAGTTGACAACAAAAGGTACAGCAAGGTAAACTAGCAGGCCGGTGAACGGGCAGATTCAGATAACAAGATGAGTGGAGTGGAACGAAGAATGAGGGAGTGAGGCGCCGTGCGCCTTTTCCCTTGCTCCTCCCGCTCTGCTCTTCATCAGTTCTTGACCAATCCCCCGTCTCCCTCGCTGACAAAACGCTTTCGACCTCTGGTGGGTAGAAAAATAGGAAGCATAATCAGCTAATGCAATTATGAGGACCGTTGGCTGTTGGCAAAGTGTCTCAGCAGTCAACTGGGTATATCTAATAAATATCAGATCCAAAAAAGGCCCACAATGGAAAATCTATGTATGCTGCTATTTTATGATATTCTTGATAAACGTTATAAATTAATGCATAATTTTGGTGCAAATGTATATACATGGCATTTGAGTCTAATGAAATTCAACAAATGACGAGGTCATTGACACAATGTTGATGTCTGATCAGACAGGCAAGTAGAAAACTGATAGTCTGTCACATTAACTGGTGTTATGGGGTTTGCTTTCCCCTGGCGGTTGGTCAGTGCCGCTCACCTTGATGGACAGGTGTCTCTGAGATGTTTGGTGATGACCGACTCCTGGTAACACAGATCCACGAAGGTCTCCATGATGGAGTGGGCATGGGGGACGTCCAGGCAGATCTCTGGCAGCTCGTCGTACACACGCTGGAAACCCTGAAACCCGCACACCGAGAAGAAAACCTGCATCACTACAGGGTTGTCAACAGAACATAATGTTTAATAGTAAAATCAAGTCGTTTATCCAAAGCGACTTTAAAGTGAATACAGGTAGAATGTCTTCAGGCAGAAGGCAGGGGTAGGGGGCATCTTGCTCAAGGATACCTACAGGTAGGCAGCAGATGTGAGCATTGAACCCTGCCATCCTGCTGGCTGCCTCAACATCCTCGCCTGCTACACTTCCTTTCGCACCACACCACCCGAACTGACCCGGTTCATCTGGTCCACGGTGATGAGGCCCGACTTCCAGAAGGACTGCAGGAGCTTCATCATCATATGGATGGCGGTGTCCCCTTTGGACTCCAGCACCATCACTATAGCCTGAAAGTCAAGGCAAACAAGTATAAAATAAAAACGCAAGATGTTTTCATTCAAATATCCATTTTGAACAAGATTTAATGTGTAACTCATTTACATCAGTAAATTAAAAATAAATTCCATTGAATGTCGATTTGCCGTTTGACCACAAGGTGGCAGTGTTGACGATGCTAGTTTGTGGTTTACTGTTGTTCGGGTCTAGCTTGTACACGCACCTCGTAGACTAGCTCGTGGTGGAAGTGGGGAACTTCCAGGTCCTTGAGACATCGCTCTGCCTCCGACACCTCCCCCGACACCAGGTACTCCTTCAACAGGAGGATCATCTGAAAACACACACACACACACACACACACACACACACACACACACACACACACACACACACACACACACACACACACACACACACACACACACACACACACACACACACACACACACACACACACACACACACACACACACACAGTATGTGTAGATACAGTGTTGAGTCAAAGTGAAGTTCACATGTAAAATGTGTGCAATCTCTGACACGCTACAGGATAAGAGAAGGCAGCAGATTGAGGCGACCTCCAGCTGACTGCCATCTTGGATTTACATATTTTTGGTGCCAGTCATGCATACAAAATTATCTTGCATTTGAGGTGTAATGACATACCATTTCAGCAAACTTTATTTATTCTGAGCCAAGAAAGTCATGCTATGTTGCGAATAACACATTTGCAGATCAGTAAGTGCCTGTTTATCGTTGACAACGTGTATGTCATAAAAGATTAGTTATCCATGATCCAAGATGTCATAAAACGATTTCAACCACATGGCTATGTCAGAATCATTAGTTTATACAGATACTAGCCGTACTGAGCACGGAGAGCTGAAGAGCTAACTCTTCCCAACATGATATTCACAGACACATGACACAGCAGACATAACTACAGGGTTGAACTTTTACGTGAACGTTTAATGAAAGACTTTTTTTTTTGGCCTCTTATTTTTGCATGGCCTCTTAACTCACGTTGGCTTTATGCATTTAAGCTAGCAAGAGACTAGACAAGCTAAAAGAGGAAGAAGCCAGGGACGACGATAGAGATTTGAAAGAGTTCTAGAGGTCTGCCTCTACTCCAAACAAACCACACTTTAAACTTGCGAGGTTGTACAAAATATTGAGTCATTTAAAAAAAGGCGAGGAGTATGCTCCCAATACGTCAACAAAACCCTGCCTGCTGGTTTATTATCATCGCTAATTATATTACCGTAACTAATTAGGTATGTTGTGTTGTGTGTGCGTGTCAGTTTGATGTTGTGGGTGCACATAAATAGGGTGCTCCTCCCTTATGTTTCAAAGATCCAACAACCCGGTCGATTTCTGCTGAATGAGCCTGACCGCAGATCACACACTTTAACCCTGAATGCATTTGGTATCCGAGCGCCAAAAGATTCAGTGTCAATACTATCCCCATGAGGGTTCACACTCAGTGGTCACGATACTTTGTGGTCCGAAACCGAGTCGTTCTTAAAAACACAATTTGCCACCCTTTACCTAACCCCTTCATTAGCAATCATTCTTCCAAGCCAAATCTTTCTCAACCATGTCTGATTGAAGCCAAGCGTCCATCGGGGTACTGTGCCAGGTGAGGGGCTCACCTCCTTGACGAGATGCTTGACCGGCCGCAGCCCACCGCCCACACCCCAAACGTTGTCTAGCCGTACTATCTCCCTCTTCATGGACAGAAGGACGGCAGCGCGGTCCAACGCCGCCCTGGACAGACGGCATCAGCAGAAGCGTGAGTGGAAAAAATAAACTAAAAATGATTCTAGCCACACACACACACCAGGAAAATGTGATGCTCTGTTCGGTGGTCAAATAGGGGCTGGGGGGTAATGCCAAGCCATTTCTTTAACCTATCAACTGGTGATATTCCAAGTGGGAGTGTCCATCCAGAAGTATGATAGAGACAACGCCAGCCGAACACCTTTGACGTACTGCATTACACACTGTATAAAAGAAGGAAAATAAATGAGTTATCCCTAACCTGGCGTGGACACAGTCCACCTTGCCCTTGTAGCAGTCGAGGAACGCCATAGGCAGTACGTGGTCCGCTATGGCTCGGGCCAGGAACTGTCCCAACATCTGTGGCACAAAACACATCAGTCTCATTATGTCTTTTTTATATAGATGATAGGAACTTTATCAATCAGTAGGGAAGGTTCCCTCAGGAAATTGCACTTACAGCAACAGCAAACATTATTACAAATAGAATAGGGGTTAAAAACAAGTACAAATGTGCCAAAAAAGGTGTATGTACTTGCAGGCTGTGTTTTCCTGGCCTCCCCCTCAATGAAAATAGTTTTGAGGAGATATCATTTATTCTACCATTATTCAAATCACATTACATTACAGTATATTCTCATTGGTCCCACTAGTATCATGTCCACATGGCAGTAAAAATCACCCGACACTAGGGTTGCCACGGTGTGGACATTTTCACACCGAGTAATACACTCGTGTCAACACCGGTATTACCGAGTATAAACTTTGAAACTAGGTCAACCGCCATCTTCTCTGTCAACTCTCCTCACGCTCGGTGACAGCGTCTGGCAGCGCGCCAATTCTCTGTGACAGCGTCTTATAAAGTTCTATATAGTATAATAAATTGTATCTATAATATCACGGCCGAAAGCTCTGTGCGCCTCCGGATGGCCGTAGCGTGGGGAGCTCTCGTAGGGATTGGGCTTCACAGGGTTCGTTTACCTGCGTTGCTATGGTTACCGGTCTTGTAAGGAAGCGCGCCAATTCTCTTCCGCACAGAGCAGAACTGTGGCCAATTCTACACATTTTAATTTCTTAATTATATTATTAATTTTTACTGAATTTCTTTTTTTATTACTGAAATAAAAAAAAAGAAGAAAAACCCGGTGTTGCCGGTGTGCAACACAGAGTAATCGGTGTTGGCCTCAACACCGGTAACACCGGTAATACCGTATACCGCGGCAGCCCTACCCGACACCCATTTCTAGCCCATTGACAGCTGCCGTATCCATTGCCGGGTTCACCACAGATGGCGCCGTTGCCTCCCCGTGTTTTCTTCCCCTGGTCCTGCCGCCTACCTTGGGGGCCTCGGGGGTGTCCAGGATGAGCTCAGGCAGCTCCTTCAGCATCTTGTCAAAGGCGCGGGCCATGTCGGCCTGGGACAGCTCCTTGCCCAACAGGTCGGACAGCAGGCGGGACGTGAGCTCGCGGTGGCTGGCCTTGCCCTCCAGGGAGAGGCACAGCGCCAGGGAGGAGAACTCGAACTTGTGAGCACCTAGGTTTAGGCCCTTCAACAAAGCCTGGGGGGAAGGAGACCGACCACACACACACACACACACACACACACACACACACACACACACACACACACACACACACACACACACACACACACAACACACACACACACACACACACACACACACACACACACACACACACACACACACACACACACACACAATTATCAGGGGAAATACGATTTTTACATCGGGAAAGACATTCAAATGAGTAGCTGTGATGGCTGCATTGTTTTGTTCATTCTGAAAAACTGCCATATCAGGCACATGGTCTGTAGGTTGGTTATTGCTGGAGTATACATCTAGAGCAATGTACCCAAACCGTGCCTGATACCAATGTGGGTGGTTGATTGGGTTGAAATTATGTGTGGAAGAAGAGATGCACAGAAATCAAAGAGGTCTGGGGGTCACCAAAATATTCTGAACCCAAAATAGTGTCACAGACCAAAAAAGGATTAGAACCACGGATCTAGTCAGCTATGCGTATAGTCTCTGGATGGCAAAACCCTTCTCATGAAGAGTGTGTGGGTGTTGCTTCACATTACCTGGACTTCTTTAGTGTCTCCGTGTTCAAAGTACTCCTTGACGATGGGGTTCACCGTCTTCTCCAGCAGCTTTTCGTCCAACTCCGGCACCACCGTGGCGTACACTGTGTCACCCTGTTTATAGAGACGGAAACAAACAGGCTTTACAACTCGATTTACAATTAAGTTACATGCGCTTCTCTCATCTGGTCGAAATACCGTGCGTGTATATTTACATGTGCGCACACTCATCATTAACTTATAAAATCAAGAACATTATTTTCATATTTTAATTTGCAGAAGATTGATTAATTGCACACTGGAAGTATAAAAGGATATAGAACCATATGATCTAGAAGATCATTATTAACTTGAGAGAAATTGGGAGAAATCAACTCAGGGAGGGCTCCAAGCAGAAATATTTCTTCCCTGCAGAATAGAACAGATGATTTGGTGCTCTGATATAACACGTGTGCACACCGCACAAATATGCACCACTTCATAATAAACACCAGTGTCACTCCGAGAACCAAAGAGCCCTCGCACACATCTCACTTTTCCAGTTCCCTCTGTAAAAAGAACTGAGCCTTGGCTATGAGAAAATTAGCAACGTCGGGCTGAACAAGACATTAATAAATGAACACACTGCTTTGCTCACTAGCAGTTGATTATGCCTCCCCAAGTGGATGCAGTTGATGTATGAATTTGGTTGTACTGCGATTACACAACTCAACTCCCATTCCACCCTTTAAAAGACTTTTGGGTGTTTGGTTTTTTTGCGCAGGGCGTTTCCCCTGGGCCACACATGGCTGTTTACCCAAAGCGCCACTGGAACCAAGGGACTTTGGAAAGAAACCGCATGACCCAAGACTGTTTGATATCAAGTGGGACGGCCTGACCAGCCACTCTATACCTACAGACAACCAGAGTCCACACTCTCGCTGTGTGACCAAAAAGCCTCGACATCACCTTCGCTCTGGCTTGATTAGCGCCTCAGAAGGTCATAACACTGTGATTGTGTGGGGGACACAGCGATCTGCGTGGCGAGTATACACCAGCAGAATAGACCATCACATTAGAGTGACTAGGCGGGGGGGGGGGGGGGTGTCCACTGTCTGGGCCCTGCGTCTGAATGAACAATTGGGTTTTGTGTGAGACTCCGCTGTTGAAGAACAGAGAGGGCAGCTTGGCGCGTAGTTCATCAGAACAGAGAGCGTATGCGTGTTTGTTTGTTTTCTGTGTGCGACGTGAGGCCCTCTCGTCTCCACTGGGACAGGGGACACACACACACACACACACACACACACACACACACACACACACACACACACACACACACACACACACACACACACACACACACACACACACACACACACACACACACACACACACACACACACACACACACACACACACACACACACACAGCTGTCAATAGGCGAGGGGCATACTCCTCATGACTCTGTTGTGATTGGTTTTTGTTGCGTACGCTGGTGTGCGTATAAATGAGCCGTGAAAGGGTGCAAGGCACTGCAGACTCAGCAGTCCAGGTCACCGTGGCTCCGGCGTGGTCACCTGTTGGAACCCGACAGGCGGTCGCCTCTCTTTATCCCCCATTGTTTGGGCGCCTCCGTTTTCAGTGAACACCACTAGAATTTGGCCACAGATTGACCCGGTTGTTCCGCGCTGAATATCACCGTCGCTGAGCTTGAGCGGACTAGAGACTTTCTTTTGGTTGTATTTCTACAGTTTTTTACCGAGTACGCAAATCAACATTTTATGCCTAAGGCTTCTCCTTAGAGTCAACATGTAACGCGTCTCTTTGTGATCCCCCGTGATCATTTCTTGTAAAACACGTTATGGTTTGATAGTTTGACTCCACTGATCAGATCGTAGGATACGGCCCTACGCCATCGCTCGCCTCTTCCTCAGAACAGAAGCACTTTCCCCCCCCCCCTCCACTCAACTTTCTTCATGGGGAACCCGGCGCACAGAGAGTGAGACAGACAGACAAGGAGACAGACAGCGTGTACTAACCTGCGCCACTTCGTCGTAGTTGGGGTCCTTTGCGTCGGGCTCCTCCACCTCATAAACCATCCCGGCGGCCCCCCACACTCCTTTTCCACCGGCCCCACCTGGGAGACACACAGCCAATCAGGCAATAGTCTCTTACATGGACCTGCCTCAGATTTACGTTCTTTGTCCATGGGTTTAGTGAAATGTTCTACAAATGGAAGTTAACATTAGAACCAATATGATTAATAGAGGAAATGATGGCTATCGCTAAATAAAGGCCGACATCAAAACAATACTAAGCAGATCCCAATGGCCGTACATTGTTAATGAGCACATTATCTTGATATTTTTCTTTCCTAGAACAGACCTTTTTTGGGCAGGCCCCGTCCTTTGCCGGTGCGTGACTTGCGGTCGTTGGCGTTGACCTTCCCCTTGGGGCTGTCACCACCGGGCACCAGCTCCCCCGACTCCGACAGCGAGTCGCTGGTGGAGTTGCGGGACGAAGACTTGCGCAGCCGGCGCTTAGCTTTGGCCTTCAGGCGGGCCTCGTGGAGGGCCTTCTCCTGGGGTGTCCAGTTACCGTTGACCTCGCAGTCGTTCAGGTCATCGTCGTAGCCCGCCATGTCACCGTCCAGGGCAAACACGCCTGGTGATTGGATGAGAGGAAACCACAAAGGACACACCCCCTTTAGCTCACATGGTCAAACAAGGCCTAAATATTTTTTTGTTTGGTTCCGGTTTCCGACCGAGTCAATTTATGTGCGCCCCAAATAATTTTATGAGCTTGGGGAGAAAAAATGTTTTGACGCAAACTATAATTCCGTTTTTGTACAGCACCTCTTCTTTCTGTACAAGGATGAGCGCAATCGCTCGTTTTTAAGAAAACCACCTACCTATCATTCGCTGCCGCTGGAAAAAATAAAATAAAAAAATAAAATAAATTCCCTACCTACCCATGACCTCAACTGACCACCAACAGGAACCAAACTTTCTTCTTTTTTTTTTAAGGCCCAATTTATTTTATGTCCCACTGGAAACTGAGTAGATAAAATAATTATAAGATAACCCTCTTGGAGAGAACAGTGATGGACAGGTTATTTCAGCCCATGTCATTTTCTTTATAATCCTTATAATTGGCTGCATTTATGGTATGAAGCTAACTGCATCATCATCAACTAAACCTCAAGAACAACAAGACACAACACGAAATACACACACTGAGCAACAGCCAGTAAACCTCTTCACCTATTCAGGTATGTTGTTTTTGAAAGGAGATATAGTTTTTAACCTCCACCAAATGCTTAAACTGTTGAGTGGGTCATTCATTGTTTAAATGAATGACCGACCTACCGACTAATGAACGAGATGTGCACCAAACAATTTTCCAAAAGTTCTGTTCTTGGATGAGATGGTACAAAGCATGTTGGCTGTACACGTCGCTAGTATTGCATTAACCACTATCTGCAGACTCGCATTTCAAAAGGCAACACTTGGCGGCCAGTCTCATCTAATAATCTCTCAGCCGAAACAAAATACCTTAAAACGGTTGCCATGTGTACAAACAGGAACTCATTTAGACAAAACCATACTTTTTTTTTTCCATCTTAACCAACAATCAGGTACTTAAGAAAGGTTGCTGAAGACACCCAAAGACACGCAGCCTTCACATTGAGGGTAGCAACCACATCAGAGCCCGTTGGCATGCCACAGATGGCCCCGTGCGTGGGAGAGCAGCACACAACTTGCTGACTGCAGGGATCTTTTTTTATTCTCTTCAGCCGCTTTCCTTTGCTCTTCGTCCGTACCAGCGGAGGAAGCCGATCCTCTGCCCGATATGGCTGCCGTGGGCACTCACTCGAGTCACATGACTGTACTGTACCGTAGGCGGTGGAGAGGGGCACCGGGGACAAAATACTGGCGAGTCGTGTAAGGACTACTCAGTGTATCCATACTCCGCTGTGTCTGCCAAGCTCGACAGTTGCTGCCTTTATACACAAGCAATGGTCTAGGCCTATTCAGTTATTCTCTTTGGTTACTTCCATACAACAAGTATTATGCAACACCCCGTGGACTGTTGCATGATTGTGGTAGGGTCTATAAAAGGAGAAATTCTACTACGGCCACAGTTTGCATGACCGCAGTTTTCTGAGGAATACAAACAGGCAGGCGAAGGAAAGGCAAGTTGGTGCGGTGTGGGCTTACAGCCCAGATTTAACCTGTTGTAGCACTGGGACAACCAGTCCCCAGCCACTCTGCCATAAACAAGTGAGCACGTGTCCCATGGACTCCTCTCGGGCGCCCCTCCATCTCCCTCACGCAGGCTATATGCCACGACCCTGCCAGAGCAGTAAGTTAGGTACTGGCCAATGGCCACGCTCCAAGCTTAGATGTAGGCCAGCGAGAGGAGAAAAAAAGAAAAAGAAAGTCAAGGCTGAGGGTGAAGGCAAGAGATTGCGAAACTATAGGAAAACAAGAACGAGCATAGCGAGTTAAAAAAGGCATAGTGTAAGTCAAGAGCAAGTTGAGCAGCCATATGTACAGTATGACACATGGCTGCTAGACTTGTGGAGCTGGTTTCCTAGATTAAAGGCTTTCCTTAGATGTGTAGGTTCAATGTATCCCTCATGACCACCTATATTTACACAAGTTGATTTATTAGTAGTAGTGTGTAGTCTTTTGGCCCAGAATAGAGGAACATGGCTTATTTTGTCTGAGGAGTGCTCCGTTCGCATTCTTAGGAAATTGACCTATGGTACTTTTTACCACTGTACATAGTCACACACACACACACACACACACACACACACACACACACACACACACACACACACACACACACACACACACACACACACACACACACACACACACACACACACACACACACACACACACACACACACACACACACACACACACACACACACCACCCCGGCAGTGTAAATGTCATGCCCTGCAAATTGAGCAATATATAAGCACATGGAAGGGAATACAAACTGTACTGATCTCTGGTAGCCATGGGGCAGAGATGGGTGTGGTGCCAACTGTTCAACAGTCATTATGAACCAGATACATATAGCTTTTATAGATGCTAAAATAGAGTTTGTGATACATCTTGTTAACTTTGGAATAATCGTGCTTTTGGTTAACTGCGAAAACTTTTAGGCTGAATAACTGAAAAACAAACAGTAAACAGAGTAACTATGCGGTACAGTAAAGATGCAGCAGAGGAGTTTGGCCTTAGTTGAAAACACTCGACCAACGAGGCACTTCCGCAATGTACTAAAACACAGAGTACAGGCGCACATGGCGACTAGTCTGCACATTCCAATCCCAAACATGAAGACGGACACCAAGTACGCTGTGTGTGTGTGTGTGTTGCGCTGTGTGTTTGTAAGCAGTGGGGCTGCTGGGCCGACAGTAGAGCAACAAGCAGACTAGCATTCTGTTTAGTCAGCAGGCCATGAGGAAACCAGGCCCGACATTTATGGCATTAAGGCAACTCCATATAACTTTCCTGTTGATGTTTATCTAAGGAGTTTCAAAGACGCACTTAAGGCCTAGGCCCAGCAGATTCTGATATTCCAGAAAGAACACAAACATGTTTACTTCTTTTTTTTTAACAGCAGGCAGGATATATGGCGTTTAAGCGTGTTAGCTTTAGAAATACTGGATAAAGTAAAATATTTTTGCTAGCCAATAGACAAACTTTTTGAATGTGCCAATAGAGACAGGTTGAATATATCCGTAACCGTAAATTGATCTAGACCTTATTGAGCTTTATGCGAACAGGCGAATGGAGTGTATGAGTACATGCTGTACAGAGGTAAAGGTGTGTGGATGTATGATTTGGAGCAAAATAAAATACAACAAAAATGTATATATTTGAAAGCATGCCCATTGTCTAATCTTTCATTTGGTTGCTTACTGTATTCAAAGCAAAGACACATTACGTAACTTGCAAAAACACAACAACGCTACAATTTGGCGCATTCCTATTGGTCCAAAAGGTAAAGAGTAGTGCATGCTTACGTCACCATTGTACTCAGTGGAAACAGTCTGCAGAAATATGGCTAAGAGCAGCAGATACGAATGCCCCACAACGACATGCAAGCCAAGCGAACATATATGGCATGCCTTAATTTAAACACACGCCCAATTTATAAAAAGGGGAACCAAAACCGTAAGAATCTCCGTGCACCACATTAAAAATGGTACACATACAAATCACACGTCGGAGCGGAAGTGACTGCTGTTTTCGACCAATCAAATACAGTCCGCGTATTAATCTTGTCGTATAGGTTAAGGTTTGCACCATTTTAAAAGACTATCAAAATACTGCACGCACAAATATACTAGCATATAATGGTATCCAAGTGGAGGAAGCAAACGGCATGGTCCAGATTTGCAGCTGACGACGCAGAGGGCTGCGGGGGGGCTTCAGAGCACATGGAGCATGGCTGGTATCAGAGCCCATCCCTTTCTTGGACAATGGACTGCAGAACGCAACCGCCTTCACACAACCCCATTTCAATGTGTCCTTCGACGCATTTGCATGAGATCATTATCGAGACGATAAATAAGCACTGGGTTATTAGTAATGATAACTCACCCTCGTGTTGCTGAGCGGTGGACCAAGTCTCCACTTCGGTCGCCATGGCGCTCTGTAAAGGCTTGTTTGTTTATTTTTTATTGCACGTTCTGTCAAATAGCTGCGATCCCGACGGGTTTAGCGAATGAAAAATTCAGCAAACAATACCTAAAATGGTATCTTAAATTAATATTTGGACAAAACGCGTGCTAAATATAAGCCCTACTCGACGTCGTATTGTTGTTCTTTTGCTCACGCAATGATACAATGAGAATATAATGTAACACTACAAAAAAACTATACAAAATAGCATGCAAATGAATACTATAACACTTCAGTCGCAGTGGTCGAAATATTCGGTCAAAACAACCAGCTTGAAAGAAAATGGCTAATCGAAGCACATTTCAACGAGCAGCCTACAAGATAAACAAAGTCTGTTTTTAACTTTGGAAGTAGCCTGAGTCGAGGCGGAGTCACGTGGACGCAGCGCTTGCTGGGATTGGTTAATACAGGGGGCAGGTGCCGTCCACGCTAACTAACCACAGAGCTGCAATCCATAGCATGCAGAAGATTAAAAACAACCATGGCAATAGCAGATACACGATGTTGACAACCTTGTTTTTTATGGCTCACTCTTAAAAGCAATCGTTAAAAACGTGATTAAGCGTAACTTCAATGCTAATGGTGGCCCTATTCTTAACATAGATAAACGAAGCAAGCCATTAGATGCATTATTCTTGCACAACATTATATTTCTGATGGTTAGAAGCCGAAGTGCCAATGTTTATTGTAGTCGCTGGTTTTGAGTAGTACCCGTGATGACGTCCAGGGGACCATTTACAGTACATATTAAGTTGACCAAAGGGAGGTGGACCAACAAACTGACAAACGTGTTATTGAGCTGTGTTGTCCCCGCCCCCTACATCAATCTTGTCCAATCGGCCCAACCGAAAAGAAAGGACGACGTGTGCACTGACTGGATGTGATCGACATAGCACTACGGGCGGTGTAATGCTTTCTCACCTCCAACGTTTCCCATTATTGTTGAAAACAATTATTCAGTAAATCAAAGGGATAGCACGAGGTACCTTTTATTTTTTGACACAGGATCCAAAGTCTCGGATGAATAAAGAGATGCAAATGTCTATGTAATACAGTGAATAACCCAAAATCAAGAAAATATTCATTTAAAAATGCCAAATCAACCGTTACAACACAGCTATATCAAAAAGACATGATGGGTGCAAGCAACTAGGCACCAATAAAGTGAATGTATTTATCTGTGAGCATTTACAGTAGAATATGCATCAGGATTTTCAGTACAATACACAAGAAAAACAAATGTACAATGGGATATTTTCTTCTGTTCTGACATACTATTAAAAAAGGCCTAGGTTTAGATATCAACGCTGATAAATATTATCATGTTAACTAACACCAACAATAATCACCTTTGGCCTCATAATAAGCTGCAGTTGTTTTTAATATCACACCACTAATTTCTTTCCTCTTATACATGTATGCTACACGGATAAGAGCAGAAGTCATAATTGCACAATAGGATACCCTCAATGTACACCACATGTTCGCTAATATTACTTTAAACTATTCCACCTACAACCATGTAAGATGCTGCTGAAGAGACTGCTCATTTGCAATTCATGTAAGCGAACAGAAATGTTAATTTCTACATGGAAAAAATATAAAAAGTAGGCCATGTCCTGTCCGAACTGGGGTTTTATCTTCATTTTTTTTCCCTTGTTCACCTAAACAAACTGGTTTATGTTTTACCATTTTAAAATGAGATAGTACAAATATAGAATAAATACGATCTGGAAAAAAGTTAAGTCAACAGTCCTTTGCAGTCATTTCTTAGCGAGGTAACAGTCTTACATTGGGCCTTGGCCTGTCGGTATAATGAAAGGGGAGATCATAGATGCACACACACACACACACACACACACACACACACACACACACACACACACACACACACACACACACACACACACACACACACACACACACACACACACACACACACACACACACACACACACACACACACACACACACACACACACACACACACACACACACTTAGCTGCTAGAAAAGGCAAGAGAGAACAAACTACTTTGGCTCAAGTGTCTTACTGGGCAAACTCAGTATCAGATCGGGGACAGATAAAGTCTGCTTCCACCTAATCAGGGAACAATGACCCGTTGTCAATGCCAAATAAAGAGCCACGCACAATCAATGAGCCATGCCCTTTGCCAAATACAGGGCAGTATTACGAGGTAAACTCATTTTCACAACCGCTTTTCACAAGTCCTTTTTTTTTTTGTCAAATGCTCACTTGAACAAGGGAAAAAGGTGTGAATACTATTCTATTGCTAAATACTAGTTCTGCAAGTCTCGTGTGTGTACTTTGTACTGAGAATATTTTATAAAGAGACTGCTTAAGTGTTGATAGAAAACAAAAGTAAATTTTTGGTATACGAGTACATACAGCCAAACGGGAGACACACACATAGCAGCACAATGATGGCATGATGTCTAACGCAAAATATATTATCTTCTAGGCACGATATACATACTGCAAGAGACACTATACTTTTAAAAGCCCATCCCAATGAGAAAAAAGGGATTGTTGTGATACTTGATATTTATCTATTTCTTTTATACAAAAATGTACAGTAGTGAAGAAGCAGTGGGAATCAGAAGAATATTAGCCTGTATGTTTCAGGCTATATTCGCCTTGATTGGGACATCAGTGTCTCTTAAATATCTGCCTCTTCCGTCTGGACACATTTTCACATCCGGCCCTCGAGTCATCCTTAAACTACCGTATATATTTTCCAGAATAAAGAAAAATCCAGGTGCTGTAGAAACTAATGATAGGAAGGTGAGAGGTATGCTCCAGGCAAATTGTGATTCCTTAATATGGCCTCGGCATACTTTGCAACTCACTCAAAGAAATCACAGATACAAAATGTTCTCCAGCAAAGTGAGACTGCATGTATGTTTGTTTTCAAGGAGCCACATTAAATATTGTTACACGAATGCTCTTTTTTTTTACAATTTCATTGTCTGCACGTTTAAGCTGTGGAAATCAATCAGCTAAGTTCTTAAACAAAAAAAAGATATCAATCATGTTTCATATGTTAAGAGCATGACCACAAGTACATGGTAGATCAGACCACTTTGTCTTCCGTGAAAAATATTCCTACGAAAAAGATCACAATAAGCACAGACAGGATGGCTTTCCGAGTATCCTCTGTGAAGATTTCACATGCCAAACAAGTCTGATCGTAAACAGTCTCTCTTCTTGTCATTGCAAATGCATATACATTCATGTGGTATATGTGGGTGAAAGCCGCGCTAAGAATGCCCGCTTTATAAACAGTTCCTGCCTCACAAAAACAGTCCATCATCGCGGTGGAGGGGCGCTCTTAAAGAGTTGAGATTAGGTTCAAGTTCCCCTAACTAAGCTATTACAAAGGTAACGGTGACACAATACGTTTGAAGTCAAAACGAAGAGAGATTGTAGTGCCGTCATAAAGCTCTGTCACCCAAGTAGATATTTTGTTTTGTTTTGAGTCTTTCTTTTCAGTACGGCCATCTTGAATGAGGGAGGAAAGACACAGTGTGCTAAAGACGTGCTATGTACTTTAAATATGTAAAGTTGTTGTTTCCTTCCCGTAAGCGCTTTCATTATTGCCTCTGAAATAAAAAAGAAAAGCAACCTAAAGCTGAACCTGATAGCGTAGTGTCACAACCGAACCAAAAGTTGTATATGGGCGATAGTAAACAAAATATTTGTTAAAGGCAAAATGCTTATTGATGCCATAATTCACAGAACCAATAAATTATGTCTCTAATTACCATGAAAACACGTTGTGGAACTGCACAATTTGGCAGTGATTTATAAAACGAATAAGTACATTTAAAAAAATATTGGAACCCTCAATGTGGTCAACAGTCAATGCAACCAATGATAAATAAATCTAGAAACTATTTCTGTTGTACACATTAACAGTCTTCCCTTCATCCTCAACAGACTATGTGTAATCTATATGTTTCAGAGAAAGGTTTATTTTGTTTATAAACAACAGTCCATCTAGCCTCATTATAATACAATAAACAGACGTTTCAATAGCAATAGGTTTCAAACTGCGAGGATTAATCAAGTGAATGAATCTGCTAAAGTGACTGGGCAGACACATGCTCAGCTGGATTCAAAGACAGAGAAGTTTGGAAAGTAAATCATAAAAGAAAAAGTACACGTGTGTGGAGTGTGAGTCTGTATACGTGTTGAATGTGTGTGCATACGTTGTTTTCCTTACTTGCAGTGAATTGAAGATACAAAATGGAGAAAACGGATATAAAAAGTGACCCCGAAGCCATTTCCTTATAGAAACCGGCCTATCTGGGAAAGAAAAGTCTAACTTTCATCTAATAATAATAAAAAAAAACAGCACTTCCATATTACCCACTCATCTCCAGTCACCGTTAGCAACATGCTAACATCTTCTAATTCAGCCTTTCAATTCAAGCAACTTTTGCGGGCTGGGCACCTATGAGCCTTTGACCCTCTGTTCCTGAACAGCAGGGGGTGCTGCTAGGCCCCGCAGGTAAACCGTCCCGACTGTCGCTGGGATTTTACGGTACCTCAATTCTTCCTCGGATGAACCCTGTCAACAGACCTCCAGCTCATGACGTTTCCACGGTGACGGTGGCCTTGCCCGCCTTGTGGGGCAGCCCAGAGGGCGCGGTCATCTCCGCTCGCTGAAACGGGCGCCGACCTGCCGCCGCTTGAGCACGGAGGGAACAGTCAACGCTGTCGTGCAGGACCTCCTCTGCCCCCTCCCCGTCTCCCAGCGGCCCCCCTCCTCCTCCTCCTCCTCCTCCTCCTCGTTTCCCCTGGTTACCGCCTCCGCCCTTCTCCACCGCGGGCTCGTCCTCTTCCGTCCGCTTGATGTGGCAGCGGCACACCTCGATGCCCGAGTCGCCCGTCAGCCTGCGATGGCGGAAGTGGTCTTCGTCATCTTCATCATCATCAAGATCATCTTCCTCTCCTCCTCCTCCTCCTCCTCCTCCTCCTCCTCGTTGTTCTTCCTCCTTCCCCCTCTGCGAGGCCACTTGCTGTTTGCGCTCGGCGTCGTAGCGCTGGTGCTCAAAGAACGCCACACTGGAGGAGAAGAGGGCGTGTTTGGGGAAGGGTAAAGGTGGTGGGGGGAGGCCGGGGGAGGAGCCCCCCGTCCCGCCCCCCCGGCTGCCCCCCAGCGCCCCCAGCGGGTCAGACACGACCAGCGGACGGGCCGGAGGAGACACAGAGGAGGGGGCCGGTGGGGAGGAGGTGGAGGAGGAGGGCGGGGCCAGGGTGGGGGAGAGGATGAGGGGTGGGAGGGGGAAGCGGGGAGGGTGGGGCGGGCGTGGGGGGTTCAGGGAGAGCACGGGAAACGAGCGCCCCGCGCTGCTAGTGGCGGCGGTGGCAGTCGCAGACGACGGCTGCGCTCCGCCGCGGGGCGGCCCGCCATCGGGGGCAGCGCTGGGGAACGGGTCGGGCGGGAGAGGCGCCGAACGCCCGGGCCTGGTCGTCATGGCAATGGCGACAGCCCGGTCGGCGCCGTCCCCGGGGCTGGAGCCACGGCTGCTGTCGTAGGTCTCGTCCGTCACCTGCATGGAGAAGGAGGTGCTGGAAGGGGAGGTGATGGAGCAGGACTCGCAGGAGCAGCTGGTGTAGTTATCGGAGCTTTGGGAGGAGGTCATGGCGCTCCTGGCGGGGGTGCGGCCGTGGCTGGGGGGGTAAGGGGTGTGGCTGGGGGCCTGGCTGGGCGGGTACGGCCCCTGGCTGAGGGGGTAGGGGCCGTGGGTCGGAGGGTAGGGACCGGGGTAGGGGTACGGAGGGCAGGGGGGGTGAGGGTGGTGGTGGTGGTGGTGGTCGTGAGCGTAGGAGGAGCTAGGGCCTCCTAGGGCACCTCCTCCTCCTCGCAGGGCAAAGACGGAGCTGTAGGGGGGAGGAGGGGTGCATGGCTGAGCGGCCACCTCCTCGTACGACGGAAGTTTGAAGGAAGCCAGGAAGCCTACGGCAGGGGATTGGTCAGGTCAAAAACAAATATCCGCTGAAGTCGGTTCCACTAAACCCCCTTAAATACAGAAGTTACAAGCTTTGGCCGGCCCTTTATTATTTGGCTATTTGTTTACTTTCTGGACTTTTTTTTCCTTTAGCAGAAGCTTAAATCAAAAAGCTACTAACAGAGATTTTCTTTAATGCTTCACTGATAAGAATAATATATTTAAACAGCTTTTAAACGTACTTTAAGGTTGACTTCAAAACATTTGCCAACTGACGTCAACTGATTTCCGCTGACGACTATCACAAACCCCTCGGACTACAGTGATGTGAGGTGCTGTGTTCATACTTAGGTCCAGCATGGAGGTTGGGTAGTTGCAGGCGCCGTTGTAGGCGATCAGGTTGATTTCTCTCTGTCTCTGCTGGTGCTGGAGCCTCAGCTTGGCCCAGCGGTGTCGGTACGCACAGAAACAGCTGAACAGGATCACCACAGTCGACAGCAGCCAGAACCCTGCAGTGGCCGGCACATAGAACAGAGCTTAGATTCAGCCTGCTCCCAAACTCTGCTGTAACAGTATTATCTTTCGTTTTTTCTATATATAAAAATATATCTCTCGCAGGATGAAAAGTACATCAACCATATATTTAGCTGGTTTGGTAACTTTGGAAAAATGCTCATTTGATCTAAATCTTTAAAACTTCAAATGTTATAACTGTAAGCATTAAAACAAACACAAACGTTTCAGCTATTTGCGCTTAGAAGCTTAGGAAATAGATGGAGTTTGAAGCGCATTTAAATGTGACCTACACCACAGTTCATAATAGTAGGTGCAGCAGCCGGTCTCTCCACAGCAATGGCCCGTTTCACAGAGGTAGCCGGGCTTGTTGTTCACCCCGGGACAGTATTTAGGACTGACTACGGGTTGGTTGCCAGAATTCCCATGAAATGCCACCACCTAGCGAAAGAAACGCGACATTACAATATATCCATGCCATTGCAAGAATAGCTTGAAATAGGAAAGTAACCAAATTAATTGACATGAATCCTAATCATTACACTCGGTTTTATTGAAACTATTCTTTAATTAAATTTAAAAAAAAGTTGTATCTGACATTCGTCGGTAATGGTAAAAATGAAAATAATAATAAAAAAATAACATAATAAGAAGCTATTGTCGTTCATTTGAATTATATTGTAATTGTATTGTAATTGTGTTGCAATTGTATTGTAATTTAAACTGCATTGCATGTAAAATGTCCCTAATCAAGCCTGTACTGGCGGTGCAGGCTGCGAGCGGTGTGCCGTACCGTGGAAGACTCAGTGCCATCCAAGCCCTGCAGGGACATGGTCATCTGGGGAACACAAAGCACACACACACACACACACACACACACACACACACACACACACACACACACACACACACACACACACACACAACACACACACACACACCACACACACACACACACACACACACACACACACAGGGAAAAGCTGCTGTTTACATGGCTGACATTTCAAAATGGAAAGAAATGTCAAGGGGTTAAGGGCACGGTAAATACCAAAGATTGAGATTAATTGTACTGTTACTAAATTAACCAGTATTTCAAGCTAGTTTGGCACATTCTGGCACGGCACAACCCACACGCACGCTTTTTTTACTTAAAATGTTTCAAAACCTTTTGGATCCATTCATCAGTCCCAAAGCTGCTACATTAATTTGTGAAGAACTTCTCAAATAAATCCCAAATAATTGATAAATCAAAGTATAAGCTAGCTTTGGTTAAGTTTCATGGGCTCAAGTTGCCAAACAGACATTTGTGAGCTTTTGGAAATAAGGATGTGATTAAAGAGGGAATTATATCTCCTGTTGCAGCATCAGGTCTTTTCATGTCTTTCTAATCCACATTTTAAGGTGTAATATATTTCCATAAAAGTGTCCCGATAAACTCTCGCCTACTTGCTTGAGAGAGAATCAGATCAAACCTTTCTGCTTGACATTGAACACATTATGATTATTATAAAATGAAATTATAACATAGAGCATTTAACAGCACATATTTTTATTATTTTTTATCCTTTGAGTGACCTGACTGGTTGGGGATTTCGAGCAATCTGATTGGTTTTGGATGTTGAGCGGTCTGATTAGTTATGTTCTTTCAGAGTGATCTGATTGACGTGGGTTTTCGAACGATCTGATGGGTCCGGTTGTTCACCCCGGGACAGTATTTAGGACTGACTACGGGTTGGTTGCCAGAATTCCCGTGAAATGTCTCCACCTAGCGAAGGAAACGCGACATTACAATATATCCATGCCATTGCAAGAATAGCTTGAAGTAGGGAAGTAACCAAATTAATTGACATGAATCCTAATGATTACACTCAGTTTTATGGAAACTATTCTTTAATTAAATCTTAAAAAAAGTTGTACCTGACATTCGTCTGTAATGGTAAAAATGAAAATGATAATAAAAATAATAACATAATAAGAAGCTATTGTCGTTTATTTTAATTGTATTGTAATTGTGTTGCAATTGTATTGTAATTTAAACTGCATTGCATGTAAAATGTCCCTAATCAAGCCTGTACTGGCGGTGCAGGCTGCGAGCGGTGTGCCGTACCGTGGAAGACTCGGTGCCATCCAAGCCCTGCAGGGACATGGTCATCTGGGGAACACAAAGCACACACACACACACACACACACACACACACACACACACACACACACACACACACACACACACACACACACACACACACACACACACACACACACACACACACACACACACACACACACACACAGGGAAAAGCTGCTGTTTATATGGCTGACATTTCAAAATGGAAAGAAATGTCAAGGGGTTAAGGGCACGGTAAATACCAAAGATTGAGTGTGTGCAAGTGATTGAGAGAGAGGCAGAGAGAGAGGTAGAGAGAGGTAAAGACAGGTAGAGAGAGAGGTAGAGAGAGGTAGAGAGAGGTAGAGAGAGGCGAAGACAGGTAGAGAGAGGTAGAGAGAGGTAGAGAGAGGTAGAGAGAGGTAAAGACAGGTAGAGAGAGAGCGAGGGTAGAGTGATTCAATGGAACGAGATGGGAGGGCTGCAGAAATGGAAGGTAAAGATGAAAAGAATGGCAGCTGAGACATGCGTAATTGACAACTGTGTGTAAAAGAGCACAAGATCAACACATTAGACGGACGCGTACTAGTCTATCCAATGTTGTTTTAACCAAACGACGACATTCTGAGCTCCGGAGGAGACAGAGCTGGACGGAAAGTGTCCTTTGAAGAAAGGGAGATGAAACAAATGAGGAGGAGGAGTAAAAGAACAAGAATAAAGAGAGGAAGAGGGTGACGAGGATGTGGCTGATAAAGGCTGAGTTATGGAGCCCACGTGAGTCCCATGAAGGGACTTTCATTTGGCCTATAGTGCCGAGCACAAGTGCCTCTTTGTCGTCCTCCTCACCTCCGACTTCAACCAGCCGTCACGCCCGCGTGTTACTCTGCACGTCCATCAGAGAGAGAGAGAGAGAGAGAGAGAGAGAGAGAGAGAGAGAAAGAGAGAGAGAGAGAGAGAGAGAGAGAGAGAGAGAGAGAGAGAGAGAGAGAGAGAGAGAGAGAGAGAGAGAGAGAGAGAGAGAGAGAGAAGAGAGAGAGAGAGAGAGAGAGAGAGAGAGAGAGAGAGAGAGAGAGAGAGAGAGAGAGAGAGGAGAGAGAGAGAGAGAGAGAGAGAGAGAGAGAGAGAGAGAGAGAGAGAGAGAGAGAGAGAGAGAGAGAGAGAGAGAGAGAGAGAGAGAGAAGAGAGAGGAGAGAGAGAGAGAGAGATAGAGAGAGAACAGAGAGCGAGGAGAGGAGAAGAGAAGAAGAGAGAGAGAGAGAGAGAGAGAGAGAGAGAGAGAGAGAGAGAGAGAGAGAGAGAGAGAGAGAGAGAGAGAGAGAGAGAGAGAGGAGAGAGAAAGAGAGAGAGAGAGAGAGAAGAAGAGAGAGAGAGAGAAAGAGAGAGAGAGAGGAGAGAGAGAGAGAGAGAGAGAAATAATAAATAATAAAGAAAGAAAGAAAGAAAGAAAGAAAGAAAGAAAGAAAGAAAGAAAGAAAGAAAGAAAGAAAGAAAGAAAGAAAGAAAGAAAGAAAGAAAGAAAGAAAGAAAGAAAGAAAGAAAGAAAGAAAGAAAGAAAGAGAGAAAGAAAGAAAGAAAGAGAGAAAGGGAAAAGGCTCCTCTCTGTGCTATCCGAGCAGGGGCCCCTGACCCACACAATGTGAGTGTGTCAGAGCCCCGGGTGCTTGCTCTGTGTGTTACACTGAGTTGAGTCTGCATCGAGAGAAACCTCAACGCTTTTGTTAGCTGTAACCGCTAGTGATGTTGACCGGGTGGTGAACCCATGATAACACAAAACACGCGTACATGTACACAGGAATGGACAAGGGTGACAATTTATAAACACACACACACACACACACACACACACACACACACACACACACACACACACACACACACACACACACACACACACACACACACACACACACACACACACACACACACACACACACACAAGCATGCAAACACACTAGGTCTGCACAATTAATTTCTTAAAGCATTTTACTAATTGGGAAAGCCTCAAAAAACTATATAAATTATGATTTTATACACCGTTATATTAAAATTAATTAACAACCATTTTGAGCTCAGAAATGGCTTTATAATTATTTTTTATGGACAAAGTCGGCACAACAGAATATTTTCATTTATCAATAATCTATTAAACACAATTTATAATCAAAATCACAATATATTATCAGATAAAATAATCGCAATTATAATTGTTGTTGTAATCATGCAGACCAACCAGACACACACACACACTGTCTAAAGTCCCAATGTCTACAGCCTACCTTTCTAGGGCAAGAATTGCTTTTTTGTAGCCAAATTACAACATTTGTCACGTAGTCCCACCCTCCAAAGGATGGATATTTACACATCAATTGTGTTATGTTACGACACCCACAAAACGTTAATTAATACTACTGTTACTAAATTAACCAGTATTTCACGCTAGTTTGGCACATCCTGGCACGGCACAACCCACACACACGCTTTTTTTACTTAAAATGTTTCGAAACGTTTTGGATCCATTTATCAATCCCAAAGCTGCTACATTAATTTGTGAAGAACTTCTCAAATAAATCCCAAATAATTGATCAATCAAAGTATAAGCTACCTTTGGTTAAGTTTCATGGGCTCAAGTTGCCAAACAGACATTCGTGAGCTCTTGAAAATAAGGATGTGATTAAAGAGGGAATTATATCTTCTGTTGCAGCATCAGGTCTTTTCATGTCTTTCTAATCCACATTTTAAGGTGTAATATATTTCCATAAAAGTGTCCCGATAAACTCTCGCCTACTTGCTTGAGAGAGAATCAGATCAAACCTTTCTGCTTGACATTGAACACATTATGATTATTATAAAATGAAATTATAACATAGAGCATTTAACAGCACATATATATTTTTTTTAATCCTTTGAGTGACCTGACTGGTTGGGGATTTCGAGTAATCTGATTGGTTTGGGATGTTGAGCGATCTGATTAGCTATGTTCCTTCAGAGTGATCTGATTGGCATGGGTTTTCGAACAATCTGATGGGTCTGGTCTAAGAGCAGTCGAACTGGCTTCAGTTTTCGAGCGATCCAACTGGCTTGGGATTTTCAGCAATCAGACTGGTTCCGGCTTTTTATGCAATCGGACTGGCTGAGGTTTATAAACTATAAATCAGATTTGCTGGGGATTTTGAGAGATCGGATTTACTTGGGTTTTCGAGTGCACAATGTTTGATCTTCACAGTGTACAACGTCTGCAATTATATAGTAATTATTGGGCTAACTGTTAACCTGACAATCACCTGGGTTGTATAAAGTTAGCTAGGTAATTTGCCATTAACCTTGCTCTGAAACTAGCCTGGCATTGACTCAAGAGGGAAATGCTTGCAAGCAATGTTCCCCCTAATTTTTTATGTGTCTGAGAGCATACACACAAACTCCCTGAGCATTACTTGGACCACTGTGAGCAACATCAGACGTGCACACTGTGGCCACACCAGTATCACACCTGTCCAAAACCTAAGATCATAACGTTACATGGCTTATTATAATAATCAAATGACAGCAGTAATTTTCGTTAGACTACTTTTAATATAAGTGATTTTACAATGAAAAATACAAATCTTGTTTGTCATGAGCTAGTATGTACATCAGAAGAAAAGTAAAAGTGACCAGCTGTATAGTTAAAGATACAAAAGATACAGTTTAGACAGCTTCCTACCCCCTCCCCTCCATGTTGGGCAAATAAAACTTTTGAACTTGAACTTCTCTGCCTAGGCTGAGGCTGTGATGGTCCAGGTGCACAGAGAACCGCTGCCACTTCTGGGTCCAGGTCTGCACACTGGGACTCCAGCTAGAGCAGGAAACCCACCAGCAGACAGAACAGACACAGACAAGGAGGGATACAATTAACACACAAAAACCTGAGATCATAACAAGTTACAGGGCTTATTAAAATAATCAAATAACAGCAGTAATTTCCATTTAGATTACTTTTAATTGATAGATTAATTTAAATTTCACCTTATTTTTCCCGTCTGTCCTACTCACTTCTCCAGTGGTTGTAGACTTTGTCCAGGTTGATGGCCCCGTCTGCTTGCTTTGACTTTATGCGCATCAGCTGGTCCAAATGTGCCACTTCAAGACGATTTCTGGATGCTGTTTTAATATGATTCATCAAACTAAAGCCTCTCTCACAATCTGCACTGGATGCTTGAAATGTGCCACAAATATCCACAAGCTGCGAGATCCCCTTTAGCTCCTCACATCTAAGTGTTGCAGCCACCATATCTAAGAATGCGCTGATTGACCCTTATTTCAGTTTTGTCTTCATTATGTACTTGAATTCAGCATATTCACTGTTAATGGCCTCCATAGAATGTGGGTGGTGGAGAATGGCCTCATACTTCTTTGCCAGTGTAGCAATGTCTGTTGATCCATACTCAAAACTGATGTCTGAGCTCAATGCTTCAATGTCCAATGCAGACCACTCCTTTAATTCATCCTCTGGAAAACGAGCATCCAAGTGATCACAGAGCTTACGAATAAAAAGAGTAATCTCAGCTGTATTTCTGGCATCAGCTGATGAGGTCCTCATCACCTCTTTGACACGGTCACTCCACTGAACATCCTTCTCACCGTTCAGGTATTGGGAACGTAAATTCTCAATCTTTGCTCTTGCAAAGCAGTGTTGTTCAATCACAGTCAGGTTGCGTCTTTGAACAGAAAGGCAGAGTTGTGCCAGCTCGCCCAAAACATCTCCCAGAGCAGTCAGAGTAACCTTGAACTTTGAATCTCTCAAGCTTTTTGTAGCAGTAAATTGCCACTGGATCTCTGTTATCACTGGATTCTCTCTTGCAGTATTCTTCAAGAACAGTGTAGTTCCTCAGAACAGCATTCACAGCTTGGTGGCGCGACAGCCATCGCACTTCGCTCAGAGGCCTGAATGATAATGTATCCTCATCGAGAATCTTTGCTAAGTTCTCGATTTTGGCCCTCTTCACAGTTGACCGAGAGAAAATGGAATATACAGTTCTAAGAAGTTTCCACATCTTGCATCAAAGGCACTTCTTTCCAGGCATCATCAATGCCCAACTCCTCTCTATGGGCCACGCAATGTTGTTCTGTTAGGTGTGGTATTTGTCACTTTAATAAAGCTGCAACTCCGTTGTGCTTTCCTAGCATTACTGAGGCGCCATCGGAGGTCAGTATCACCATTCTCTGAAAGTCCAGTTGCTTGGCGTAAAACTGAGTGATTGCCTGCACAATATCGTGAGCAGTGCATGCTTGTCAGCTGGATGATGCCCCTGAACACAGTTTTATAGTTGACGTCATGTTCCTCCCTGTATTAAATATATAGGACTAGCATTTTGTGCACTGTTATGTCTGTGCTCTCATCTTCTATCAGGGTATGCCAGGGTGCCTTTTTAACATTGCAGATTGTCTCATTCTGCACTATCTCATTGATTGAGTTCACAAATTCAAAGGCATAATTTTTGCTTCGGCATCTTTCTGATATACTCACATACTTTGCCATGTGATCGTGGATTTGTTGAACCGACAGCATTGATGCATTCATTTTGATGGCGAGTATTGTCGATGAGAATTTTTACTTGATCTGGGTTGGATTTATTTTTCTGTGACAGCTCATTTCTCTTCTCTCGATCTTTTGTGCTCTCCTGCAATAATGTACCGATCCCCATTCCCATATTGCGTCTTCGTACAATTCCAACAGCATTCAAATGACTTTTCTGCTGAATGTGACGCTTGAGGTAGTCCAACTTCCATTCAGTCCACATTTTTCCCTCCGAAAACTCGCCGGTTACATTGGCTTCACAGCATATTTTACAGAGCAGCCCTTTCTCACTCGAAGTATGTTCGCACATACTCCGACAGCCATTCCATCTTGAAAGAACCGCATTTCTTTTTGACTTGGTGAGTCGATGTGCCACTACCCGTTCGTTTCGCCATCGCCGCCGCAACATCAGCTACACGCTAACATGCTAAACAGAGGCACGTATGCATAAAGCGCATTGATTGGCTGCGTGATGTAAGTACACGTGAGCCGCATCATGTCATTGGCTGGACACAGTGTTAGTCATTGTTTTACTGTCACCTGTCACTCACTGAGTTGCATTGTAAAATGGTACAGAATAAATTGTTATGTGTTTATTTTAATCACAGTTCAGGTTAGATTTTATTTTATGCGCTGCATATATTTGCTGTGCGCAGAGAACTCGGGAGCGGTGCGTGATTGCGCACTGCGCAGCTTAGAGGGAACATAGCTTGCAAGTGATTTTTTTTGTGAAAACGATTAGTTAACCGAAATCGAATGGTGAGTGGACTAGCTAGCATGCTTTTTAGCAACAAGGCGAGCTACCCAACAAACATGATCGAACTTGATTTTCATTCTAGGTATGCGACTGAGTTAACAGCTGACCCTGATGGACAGTTATCTTTGATCGCAGCTTGACAGCCTGGTAGACACCTTTAAAGTCAAGTAAATTTTTATTAAGACATGTTGAGCTGTTACTATTAAGGGACAGAAAGTAAACTTTACTATTTATCTAGCTACATCTAATATGCAAAATTAACTGTGTTGTAGCCACATGTTTGGGGGTTTTCAAATTTTTTGAAAAGTAAGCATAAGCCATGGATACCATAAAAACGTCCCAAAATTAATATTTGGCTAGTTCATTAAAGAATAATAAACCAGTGTTTTTATCAACAGCTCCTCTATTTAGTTCAGGGCCGCCAGACTGCAGGTATAAGTTACACATTTGTGGGGGGGCCCCAAGGCCGAGGCCCCCCGACCCCACTCAACAATTCGGGAATTTGGGGGGGGCCCATACCTATTATATACAGGGCCCAGAATTTGGTGCTACGGCCCTGATTTAGCACAAGGGATAACCCTTTTTATGAATTACACAATAACATATTAATAATGATATATGTTATACCAATATTTCAATATTATTATCGAATATAAAAGTAGCAAGGCAGTGAGACAGTAAATAACTATATTTAACTAACTAAAAAATCAAACTTAACTAACTTTGGTCAAACCAACCCAGCACGTGTTCTGTCCTATAGTTACCCAGAGGTTGGATAAAAGTCTTGCCTCACACAAGCTGGTTACCTCACACAAAATGGTTGTTTTTGTTCCAAAGCAGGAGCTAAGAAAAACATGAGCATGGGAGAGGAGTGCTCTTCATCAGCGGCTACAGTACCACTGATTGCATCAAGTGGACGCCTTAATGGTTGCGTTACGGGCCTGTTCCAGGCTCCCTATGACTGATTAGGGCGCTACCGTCTTCTGCGCTACTCTTCGAGGAGACGAGTGGGAAGGGGCCCTGATTGGAATGTGAAAATGATAGTTAGAAAAAAATAACAATAACCACTTTTAGAGCATTTTTCTGAAAGAGAGTATCATTTACCTTAAACTGGAGGAACTGATGAACAAGTGATAACTCAAAGAGCAGGTACCTTATTCTGGTATAGGGTATCTGGTATAACAATGAAGTCATCTTATTTTATACATCTCAGAATTTCCCCTTGTCTAATGTGTAATTATCTGGATATAAAAAAAGCTAAATGTTGAGTTTTATTCCCCAAGTAGTGGGAAAAGACCCAGCAACGCCTTTCCTTAGTGTATTTAATATTGATTGTAGGCTATGTTTTATAATAACACAATTCTTTGTAATCTACTATTTTAAACCGATACATGTTTATATTGGCAACAAACCAGGCGAGTTCAAACCTAGGGGTCAGCTATCCGCCGCAACCTTGCAGACCTTACGCTTTTCAAATCATCAGGACTGTCACGTGACCTTTTATGTTTAAAACAAAAGTTTCCATTAGAAAAAAATATTACATTCCACAATTGGTTACACAATTGCGATGGTTCCTCAGGACATTTGTCCGTTTTCGGTGTCCAGCTGATAGGTAATATATATTTCCATCTCCAGCAGAGTGTGAAAAAAACAATATTATAATGTATAAATATTGCATTTCACATGGAGTGGTAATCAACTTCCTTAGAGTCTATTCAATTTGTAGTGGTCGGCGTAAATGTGTGTGTAGATTTACTGGCGCATTACGGATATTTGTCCTCTCGGTCCGGAGTAGAGGGGGGAGGGGAGGAGGGTGGGGTGGGGGGGGGGGATAACTTTAATTTAAGTGCAGTCCCTTCACAACGCACACAATCGCCTCTACATAGTAGAGACAGTAGGAAAACCAAAATACTTGGAAGGCAGGCGCGCCACTAATTGGCTCAATTCCACGCTGGCTGAGAGACGATTGCTGCAGTGCATTGAAATGTTGCGGTCTCGAAAATGTTGAGCTATAGGCCTACAATTAATAATCAAATAATGCTGCCAAATTGTTGCTTTGCTCACAATCAAACAAATGACAGACGACATATAAATATAGGCGAAAAAGTCTGAATGGTGTTTGTCAACACAACAGGCCAGTTGGGGCAGCATGTTGCCCTGCTAGTGGAAACCATAGCCCAGCTGTTGACATCATGCGTTCCCAAAGACAAGACATGCATAGACCGTGTTACCTCCTCGGCCTTCAACCCAAGGCAGAACGTCAGCGTTTTCTCTGGATCCATGACGGGAGACGGATACCGGCGCAAAATACAAAACAAGGTACGATACGTGACCCGGGATGTTATTATTCTGCTATGCCCCCATCTCTCTCCCACTCCTCAGCGGCGGCCTCCCCCCTCGCCATTCCTCCTGAGCGTGAAAAACCCCGCCAGCCTCCTAGATGCTGCTGTGGAAAAAAGGCGCCAATCCCAAAACGTTATTTGGCTCAGACCGGAAACTATTCCGACGAAAACGTCACTATGGTCGCTCGCCTGATGTTTGTTATATTTACGAAATCGTACGCGCTACTATTTTGGAGATAAGGACGGGGATGTGTGATGTCATGTGTTTCCAGCCCACAAACTACTTGGGAAGGAGAGCAGCGCTCATGATTGGACAGAACGCATAGCAACAGCAGCAGATTGTTTTAATACTTTATTCTAGCACGCTGTCGACGTTCAGAAAATATTATTTCACCAGAAACCAACATTTTGTAAATTAATCCAATGATTAGGATTATTCTACGCGATCAGAAAGTATTATAGTCGAATGCCTTTATGTTTCATTGGCCGGTTGATTCTCCCGCAATTACAACGCGATAATGTCCACAATGTTTTTTTCAAATAGGTTTTTTGAAATTAGTTATTCATTTTATCAAGGATGACCTTATTGTCTACTGTTTAGGGTTATTGGCAGTTTGCTACATCGGATGATTTGTTCCGCATCGAAGTTGGCGCCACCAGTTTTATACACACAAACCATCTATTGGGTTTGTTTGTCACTAGAGGGCAGTAGACAACCTTATATGGATGTTTACCGCTTGCCGTGACGTCAGGTTGAAAAAATAATTATTTTGAAATAAACTGAACTCATTATTATTTTTAAATTGTGTGTGCGTATATTGCATGCTTATGTCTATGTACGGCAGGTGTCTGTGTGTGTGTGTGTGTGTGTGTGTGTGTGTGTGTGTGTGTGTGTGTGTGTGTGTGTGTGTGTGTGTGTGTGTGTGTGCGTGCGTGCGTGTGCGCGCGCGCGCGCGCGCGTGACAGACCTCCCCCCCATCTCAATTCTTGTTTACTGGAAATTCCTGAGAAGGAAGCTTGGGTTTTTTGTTCATTAATCACAACCTGGTTGATCTGGTTAAGATTAACCAGGAACAATAGTGAGCAGGGTGTGTTTCTGAAGCAGGACTCCCACAAGCAGGTATTGTAGCAATAGGTCAGTTGGTAGGTCCTATACTATTCGCCATGTGAATGGCTCATGTAAATATAGACAGATATACATTTGCCTACGCCACCTGTTTCACATCTATAGGTTCACTACTGTCGGGTTTCCTTCAAACCAAGAATTTATTTTAAAGTATTAGATTCAGAACACAGCATACATGAATACACCCTTTTTTTTTTTTAATGAGAAAGTACTTTTATTGACCACTCAAATGATACAACTGTTGAACTGTCATTAAAAGCCATACCGAAAGTGAATCCAAGTAACTTTTAAGAGCAATCATTTTACAATCAGGTAGAGAAAAGATAAACTTGCGTCAGACTTAAAGTTCAAAGGTTTGATATATGATCTCAATAAGGAAATCCAAGTTGGATGACATTATTACATTGTGTGGAGACCAGCGAGTAGCGATGAGTGTAGCCAACACAATATTTCAATCTTGCGGGGGAGGAATTGGTCCCTATAGGCCTGCACTCCATTGGCTAAAAAGACTGCACTGTGATGACTTTTTGAGATTGTGTCCATACTAAATGACTGTATGAATTAATTTGACGTATTTAACTTGCCGTATTTTATGTATGTACTCATATATTGGTGTATATACAGGGACAGCATACATATAAGGCAAATTAGAAAGGAGACATGTGCCCTTGCTCTCTCTCTTTCTATCTCTCTCTTTATGTCCCTCCCTTTTCCTCTCTTTCTTTCTCTCCACCTGACTCTCTCTGTCTCTCTCAGTCTCTCTTAGTCTCTCTCTCTCTCTCTGTGATAATGCAACGCCTCATTGAAAAAGGCCTTCTGCCTTCCTCTTCCTCTTTCTCTCTCTCTCTCTCTCTCTCTCTCTCTCTCTCTCTCTCTCTCTCTCTCTCTCTCTCTCCTCTCTCTCTTCTCTCTCTCTCTCTCTCTCTCTCTCTCTCTCTCTCTCTCTCTCTCTCTCTCTCTCTCTCTCTCTCTCTCTCTCTCTCTCTCTCTCTCTCTCTCTCTCTCTCTCTCTCTCTCTCTCTCTTTCTCTGTCTTCCTCTCGCTCTGTCTCTCCTCTAAAAAAATGTAATTACTGCACATCAAAGAAAAAAACATATTAGTGACAGGATTTTCAAAACTTCCTGATAAAAACCTGAATGTTTGTGTTTCTTGTAAACGTCAATCGATACTGTGTTTGTAAATGGGCCAGTGCTTCACAAAAACACACTCAGTGGCGGATTAAGGTGCCCATGGGCCCCTGGGCTACTCTTCTTGTAATGTCTTTTTATATGATACATCTGTATCTCTACAAACATGTCAGTGTTCATAGAGTGGAGGTGTGGGAAGGCCTGCGCCCAATAAAAACCACTTCACCAGTCTTTTGTCCCCTCCTTTCAGACGGTTTAGCTTGGCCACATGGGAGCTTTTTTAGTGGGGAGGACTTTTTAGTCTTTTTCTTTGTCGTCACCCAACAATGACGGTATTTAATCTTCCCCTTAAGCAAGCATTCACGATGCGGGCATTCACGCACCCCTCCATCAAACTCGATGAGCTCCGGGTTGATCCCGGTTAGTCCATCAACCGGTCTCTGTCTGACCGTGCAGCTCCCATGAGCCAGGCTGTCCGGAGCGGGGATCCTCCTGGACCGGGCCTTCATCCCGGACACGCTGCCGCTGCCTTCAGACTGGCCATGCCACAGCTGTTGTTTTAGATTTGTTGGTGCTGTAGCATTGTTGTTGCTTTTGTGTTTTTGTTGTTGTTTTGATGTTATCGACGTTACAGTGTGGTTGTTATTGGTGTTGTTGATGTTGTTGTTGTTGTTGTTGTTGTTGTTGTGGATTGGGGGTTTGTCTTCTTTTTTACGTTGGTTCTTTTTTTTTTTTCTTTTGTGTTTTGTTGTAGTTGTATTGTTGGTGTATCTTGTGGTTGTAGACGTGTTGCGTTGTGCTGATGTCATGGTCATTGTGTTGTATTTTTGTTGTTTCAAATGAGTGCACTGTTTGTTTTTAAATCAGTGTTAACCTTCTAAGTCCATCAGAAGGTGCCGCTATAGGAATCATTTGTGTGCCCTGATGTTTGTGGTATTAAAGCAGAGGTAGCCTGGGTTGTCTACTGTTGGTTAGTGTCTGCAGGGGTCCAGAAAGCACCACTCTATTCTGTGTAAACCACACAGAGAACAAAGAAGCACAGACAACTCACCACTAGAAACAAAAATCAGTACAGCGCTGACTATCCCATGCTGTTTGTAACACGCTAACCACATGATGACGAGGCATGGCTAGGTCACGTGAGCAAGTCAGGTGATGTGTGGTGAGGTGTTTTTTCTGTCCAGTGGTCGTTTTACCTCTCTCTCTCTCTCTCTCTCTCTCTCTCTCTCTCTCTCTCTCTCTCTCTCTCTCTCTCTCTCTCTCTCTCTCTCTCTCTCGCTCTCGCTCTCGCTCTCCCTCTCTCTCGCTCTC
>OLKM01000018.1:175236-188029 GCA_900291075.1 Melanogrammus aeglefinus
ATCCATACTTCAACCAGGGGTGAATGAGGTTTTCCCTTTGAAAACAAACACAAAAAAAACCTTTTGCTGACCTCCCCGATTCACACAAACACACACACACACACACACACACACACACACACACAACACACACACACACACACACACACACACACACACACACACACACACACACACACACACACACACACACACACACACACAAATGACAAACAGAGGCCAACACAACGTGTACATGCACACTCTCACACAAACACCCAGATGGCCATGAGATGATTCTCTTCCATCAGTGTTTGCTCATCTGCTTATTAGTATGTTTAACCCCTGGAGGCGCGGCAAGCCATTCTCTGCTTGACTGCAGTGGACAGTATGTCAAGAAGACCTGTTCTTGAAGCAATTCAATTCAATTCAAATTTATTTGCATAGCCCATAACCACCGGTACATTCTCATAGGGCTTAACAGGCCAAACATTTATGAAGTTCCCCCGACCCTAGCCCAAAAGAGGGCTAGGGGATCCCTCTGTCCCGGGATGGTCAGGAGGGCAATGTGGGCCATAATGGACATGCATATAAAACATACATACAGGCAAAACATTTAAAATCGGTGATGCCGGGGTGCCGGCCGGTTAACTATAAGGAGAGCCCAGACATCCAATCGCAGTCACCGCAACACACTTGAAAAAGAAAAGGAAAAGAGGACTTGGTGGCTTTGATTGTGCAATCACGCCAACAACATCAAGGGAAACGATAAAGGGACAGTGGGTGGTGGTCCGTCACCTTACCTCTCTCTGTGCCGTTGCCCGCCCACACTACGTAGCGACGGAGTTGCTTTCATATTTATAGTGCACTTGAAGGTTGTTGCAGACCAACTGTCAGGATCTATGAATCGGCCGAAGTTCGCCTGTTGCTATGGTCACAGGTATGTTTTTTTATTTCCCCCCTCTCTCCCACACAACTCCAGCCACTTGAGTGACGTAGTCTAGCAGGAAGGCTTACAGAGACTCTGACAATGACACAGAGGAACCAAAGAAATCAGGAAATTCCAGGTGAACTTGTTGCCATCCTATTTGAATAAATGTGAGGTAGATACCCTGGTGTGTTTGATCATATGTCATAACACGGTGAACATATTCATCACTGCGTGTATATGTGCTGGTGATGTTGCTGATGGTCCAACAATTGAAGTGAGATGTATTAAAGAAACTACCGAACATGCAATTTTTTTATACATTCATTTTTCTATGGGATATAAATACCCACCCTTAACAAGAACAACGTGTGCCATAAGCTAAAGAAACAACAGTTTCAGGTTAGTTACGGGCATTAACACTTTTGGGTGTTCCTAAAAATAAAACAGCACACTTTCATACTACAAGTTAAAATACAAGTTTGCAATGACTAACTGTTTGCTTTTGGGCTAGGTACAGTATATATCTCGGTGTGTATAAGACAATTGCCATTGTGTCATTGTTTTACCAGTATAAGTATGCCAAAACATAAAGTATTTCAATATTAAACAGTGTTTGAAAAGGTTTCTTAATCGTCACGCAGAGCATGAGTGTGAGAACTCTAATAAGAAGTAGGCGTGTCTGTGTTTGTATGTGTGAATGGTTGTTTATCTTTATTTGCGGATATGTGTGTTTGAGAGAGGTGTCATTTTGTTGATTAATGCATTGGTTTATGTGGTTCAACGTCTCAGAGACGATTCGTGTTTGAACCACAGCTTGTATATGATTACAGATTTTTACCTTTGAAGGCATAGCACCTACCATGACGAGGCAACGCTGTACAATCAAATCAAATTAATTGAATGTCATAGCAGGTCTTATGTATGGTAAAAAATGTGAGTAATTGTTCTACGTCAACAACAACAACAAAGAAACGGCTCGAGGCGATACCATAGGGCGATACACAATGTCAACAGGTTCAAACTAACTTGTGATCACTAGACCAGAGCACATTGATCACATTCATGTGGAATGACAAGCAGCCTGCGGCCTGTAATAAATTGCTGGCCAAGCAATTATATTGGTAGGATGGTGCGTTTGGAACCATTGCCCTCCACACGTGTGTGTGTGTGTGTGTGTGTGTGTGTGTGTGTGTGTGTGTGTGTGTGTGTGTGTGTGTGTGTGTGTGTGTGTGTGTGTGTGTGTGTGTGTGTGTCAGCTGATGTGCGCTCTGTACCCGGACATGCAGTGTGTGTGGTTGTGTGTGTGTGTGTGCGTGTGTGTGTGTGTGTGTGTGTGTGTGTGTCAGCCAGTGTTGGGTTCCACACCCCTGCCTCGCCCAACAAATATTTCCAGGCAGTTACCTTTTTAGTTTTTTTCCAGAACGGATCCATCCCTGTGACACACCACCGGGCGGTGAGGACCAATCCAGGACAAAGCGCTCATTGAGCGGAAAACATTAGCGGTGAGCGTCTTCGTGTCAGTATTAACACACGCAAAGAAAGTGTGTGTTGCATCAGCCCAAGTGGGTAGGAAGGGTTTGGATGGTAGTGTTCACAAAGGATGGATGCAATGATTAATAAGGGCGGAAGACCTAAACATTTTTTTGGAGTGATGGTTCGGACCAAGAAGCCTTTGATTGAATTGTCATGACAGAAATGTGTCAAGGATTATGCTCCTCAACACCAATGTAATGGGGGTTTAAGGGTTGTGCATTTCGGCCTTTGCAATGGGCCTTTTCACCTAGACGCCAGCTGACTGGTGGGACTGAATCCAAAAATCATTCGCATTCTGTTCCACAACCCAGTGGTTAGAACCAAGACGCCCGCTAAGTGAAATAGGCCCAATGTTATTTGAATTTCTTTTTTTACAATATTTGTATACTATCAGTTAAACTTTAATATCTATATGAACCCCCATGAAGCCCTTTTACTCGAGTTGTGCCAAAATCTCTCTTTTCAGTGTTAAACCCATCAAATAAAAGTGTGTGTGTAGATTTCTGTGCTCTAAACCGAAACAAAGTACTCAAGTTAGTAGGCTTACTTTTCCTCGGTTCCCAGGCCTCCCCTTTGACTTTTGCTTGAACCAATGCATTGTGTTGATGTAAGATTTTGATTATTCCGCTAATATTTAATGACGATAGGTCCATGGACTTTATTTTTACCATGGACCTATGGTCCATGGTAAATGAAGTGAGAAAGAAGGGTGACTGTCAAAGATAGTGCAGGTTGAACATATGAATAAGTGGGATTGAATTTGAATAACAATGTAACTGAGGTATCAAAGCAGGAGCAGTTTCACCCTCAACACTGAAACAAATTGACTGTACGAAGCATTGAAAGACTTCTGGTTGGTTTATGAGAGCATCGTTTTTCGATCAGGGCATGATCGCTTTGAGTCATTCCAGGAAGTAAATCATGGTATAGTTTTGTATCAAGCCAGGCATTAGAGGTTTCGTTATAAAAAAAGATCATGGCTTATCTTTTGACTGAAACGGAACCAATGCCATTTTTTGCAGCCTTCTCATTTGACAGGTTAAAAGCAAATTACACTTTGGCTCAGCAACATTTTTTTTTTCAAACAGTGCACTCTTTGTGATCGTTGGCCTTTTAGGCAGCCATGTTGGATTTGCTGCCAAGCCGTTGGTGTGCCAACTAACCCCAAAACAAACAGTTCACCCACAGACAAAACCAGTAAACAAACTAGTAAACAGTGAGGGAAAGGGAAATTAGAAGATCATGATTTGGACATTGTTACCCCTTATCTTTGGGAATTTGGTTAGCATCTACAGCATAAAACTAAACGTTGTGAGGATATAAAGTTTATTTCTTTCTTTAAGTGCATTACATTGTAAAATGTGCATATAAATCCTGGGTCATGTGCTCCCTTATCCTGAAAACCTGGGAACACTTTTTCTGCCTTTTAACACAATGGAGCTAAATGTTATTTGCAACTCATGTGCATGTTGCAGGACAACAATGCAGTTCTGCAAACTTTGGCATACATCAGGAAAAAGGCGGGGTCGTTGGGCATTGCTGCGCCCCTGGCACACTGACACGCCATCGGTCTAGCAAGGACCAAAACAATACCTAGGCCTACATGTTGTACTAAATGTAGCTGCTAAAGGTAATTTTAATAAGATCAGGTTATCCTAACCATTCAGTAAGTTGTATTTAAATTATGCATTTAAAGCAATAATTAGGCGCTGACATTTGGTTATTGTAGTCTATTTTGTAGACTATGATGTTACATTGCGTTAACGTGTATCTCCCTTAGCTTGAATAAATGCAATTTGAAGGAGATGTCACTTTTAAAACACGATTCAAGGACTGCTACGCGTATGCGTTACCCAAAGTCCAAACACATCCCGAAGCAGAACGAGAGAGAGACGTCACCGTCGGGAAAAACCCACCTCAACCTAAAAACATCGACGGAGTACTTTTTCCTTTTTAACTTTCTAATAAAATAACTCTAGTCACCTGTGATGTTAAAAACATGCCAATATGATTAAAAATCAGAAATCTACGTGATTTCCCTCACGAGATTGGAGAGTAAATCCAACTGGCAGAGACGAAGTTCGATGTTTTCCCTTGACTACCCCCCAATATGCCACTTGGCCAATCAGGAGATTGTCCTATGTGTTCTAACCAATAATCAGCGACGGGCGGATCTTATACGCTGTTGCCAGGGTATGGACTTGTAACTTCTGTAGCGCCAGCCAATCCGAAGCACGCACGGGCTCTCACGCTAATAATGAGCAACAACAGGTACTCACCAAAGCCGTTGATCTTTTCTTATTGGACCAGACAAGTGTCACTCTGTTCCCGAGTTTTAGTTATGCGCTGTTGATATGACTTGTTTGGAGCCTCCAGACCCACAACTGATTATAGACGCTCATATCAAGCAAAAGCAGTTCAGCCTTGACTGCATAACCCCATCATCTATGCTACTTGTACATTTGTGTAAATAGATTTATTTTCTATATTTTTTATAACGAGAGAACAACATGGAACTTAATTCTCTTCTAATTCTGCTGGAGGCTGCAGAACACTTGGAAAGAAGAGACAGAGGTAATTCATGTCCAATACCAGAATTGACTGGATTAATATGTAGGCAATATAATGACACAGAGGTAACGGTATAAAAATCCAGAGTGTGTGCTACTATATGCAGTTATGATGTCATTTATTTCACTAGACGATTGACGAGATCAGGACTTGGTCACATAATAGCCTAACTAAAGTTAATGACAATATAGCTGCAAGACCTGACAAATTCAGTTACTAACAGTTCTACATATTATCGCCTGTCTCTTTGCAGAAGGCAAAAGCATGTTCAGAATAGGCTTTCGATATTTAGTTGAAATGTGAGAATGTCAATATGACAGCGGTGCCATGTAGCTTTCTCTACATAGGCTTCTAAACTATAAGATGTAGGACTACAACAATGTCTGGAAGTAGATGCATTCGCTTTAGTTGGACAACGTCTGTATTGGACGCAAAATGCACTTGGAGCGTCAAATGTGCCATTTCGATATCAGAGTTCGCAATTGTATCAATAATTACTGGCGGTAGCCTAGATTTCCAGAATTGCAAAAAAAAAATAACATTCCCGGTTGTTGTTTTTTACTTTGTCCATAGAAGCAGAGCATGGGTATGCGTCTGTTTTACCATACGATAGCGACTTTCCTGCAAAGAAAACGAAATCTTCGCCTATAAGAAAAACTCAGAACAACAGGTAAATATACTCCAGCTTTGTTGACAGCATGTACCTACAGTTGAACTGCTGTGTATTTCAGCCCCGTCTGCCAGCAGAAACTCGCCATGTCTCTGCTGGGCTTGGCTCTGTTGTGATCTCGTATAAACACTGCCACGCGTACACTGTCAACTCGGCTGCTCCCACATTCTCTCTACGGTCGCTGCAGTTTCACACCTCCACTTCGTTGTGCTATCAGTAATCTCTCAACATAACATAACTTACGTCGAATGCGCTACTTTGAAGTCCCTCCTTCGCATGCATTTTCTCTGCGTTCGTAACCCTTCAACACCCTACTTTTGACTACTCCCGTCCAACTAGGCCTACTGGCGTATTCAAGAGCGTATTTGTGTGAGTGTGGGTTCTGCGATTGGAAATAACAGACCGTTATGCGAGGTGTAACTAGTATATAGGAATATTGATATTGATTTGAAGTGCAGCCTGATAAGTCACTGTTCTATTTCCATCCCATTGGCCGAGATGACACCGCAACCTTGTTTACGTTCCCTCATCTCGCTCGCAGTGAGCAACGATTTGGTTCGTGCGTACGTGTGTGTTTTTGCGTGTGTGTGTTTGCGTGTGCGCGCGCGTGTGTATGTTAGGGAAGGGGGACAGGGGGTCTCGAGTGGGTGTGGCGGCTTCCACCGAAAACTCCTTCACACAAACTGCGAGTGACCGAGCCCTGCAGGAATAACACGGTGGCCCCTGCGGATCTGCACGTATCGCTAATACTCCGATCGCATTGCATTTCAGTTTAAAACCGTGTTAGTAGGCCTAGTCGCTTAACTAAAAGATTGTGAAACTTTTGGCCTTCAATCGAAAGCGCGTTGGGGATTGGGTTTGTTATTAGAATATATTTCTAGGTTGCTGCACTGGCGTCGGACATTAGTCTACACAATACGTCTACACTAGACATACGAGCTGTTATAACGTGTTAACCACGGAAACAACAGACTCAAATTTTGCAAGAAGTGCTTTGCCTCCTCGTCTCTTTTGTACCCTCAATAAAACTGCCTTTGGCAGAGTTCACAAGTTGATGCACCGACATGAACTCTGCATGATAAATTAAGTGCCATGGCGTTTCTGTTCTTGATGGGCCCCCATGTCACCCCTTAACAGTGATTGTATTATTTTGCTGAGAGATCAGTTCTACTATGACTATTCGACTCTTCGGATATGAACCATTTGCAAATGGAAATGACATATGGCACTTTGATGTGGTGTTGGTACTATGTTACTGTTTTGATGTTACTGTCACAACTCGCTCCCCGCGATGCCTGTCAAAGGAGGATATTCAAAATTGGTTAGGATCAGGCTGGCCCTTCCTCCACCCTTTGATACTTCCTGTTGGCCTTCTGTTCCTGAGACAGAGGGAGGCCTGTCAGGTTTATCTAGTCGTTTGTCACGCCAGCGTTGTCGTTGATAGGGCTAGAGTAGTCAGTTCTCTCGACTAGACGACTCTGAACAGCTGTGGGAACCTCGACTCAGTGTTGGGATGTTCAAATAGAGGAAGGAATCCAAAAGTGTGTGTGTGTTGTGTGTGTGTGTGTGTGTGTGTTTGTGTGTGTGTGTGTGTGTGTGTGTGTGTGTGTGTTGTGTGTGTGTGTGGTTGTGTGTGTGTGTGGTGTGTGTGTGTGGTTGTGTGATGTGTGGGGTGGGTGTGTGGGTGGGTTGGTGTGGTGTGTGTGTGTGTGTGTGTGTGTGTGTGTGTTGTGTGCTGTGTGGTGTGGTGTTGTGTGTGTGTGTGTGTGTGTGTGTGTTGTGTGTGGTGTGTGTGTGTGTGTGTGTGTGTGTTGTGTGTGTGTGTGAGGTATAGGGGGGGGGGGCTGTCTCTGTCATGGTGTTTTATGACCCTGTTATCCATGACAGGCGTCTGCATGCAACATGAAGGGATTGTTTGTCTGCTGTGGCCTCGGATGCCCTCACGAACCCCAGCGTAGTGCAGATCAGAGCATGCATCTCCCTCAGATTCACCCACGCCGCGACGCATTCCACCTCCACCCACCCCTGCAACGCACGTCCCAACGTGGGTTCTTGCAAGACCACGTGCTGGTTGTGTCTGTGCGCATGTGTGTGTATGTACACAAGCATGTAACGCGAGTCTGCTCACAAGCATGTTGCGTGTTTGTATGTGTGTGTGGACGTGTACGTGTGTGCGTGTGCTGATGCACGTGTGTGGTTGTGTGGCATCTGCCAGAGGCCAACATTGGCTCACAGAGCAGAAAATGTCAGACACACACATGGGGCACATACACACACAGACACACACAGACACACACACACACACACACACACACAGACACACACACACACACACACACACACACACACACACACACACACACACACACACACACACACACACACACACACACACACACACACACACACACACACACATACACACACACACACACACTCAACCCTCTGTAGAAAAGGATTTTGTACCGTACACACGCAGGGTTGTAAGCATTCATGATTTGCCTGCTGACTTGGGTAAACTGAAGCCAATCAAACTGGGGTTTTGTAATAATTATTTAGTTAAAGGCACATTGAGTTGAACATTATAGATCCATGGGAGCAGAGCTGTTTCGAAGGCCGGGGGGGAAAGGCTCACACACTAGAGAGGCTGTTCCTCCCTCCACTTGTTTGTTTTCAGTCTGAAAATCACTCCATTTTTGGACTCTGCAAACCTCGTGGACCAGGATGCCCTCTCTCTCCCAGTGTATTTTTCTCTCTCCCCCAACCCCGCCCTCTCTCTTTCTCTCTGCCCCCCCGCCCCGCCCCTCCCCCTCTCCCTGCCCCCCTCTCTCTCCCTCTCTGCCTCTCTCTCTCTCTCCTCAGTCTGTTTTTGTGTCCCTACCCTTTCCCCAGTTGGCGTGACAGCCTCCATACCGCATATCCACCGCATATCCGCGGCATGAATCTACAGTACACACAGAGAGGGGGGGGGGATGGGGGGGGGGGGGGGTTGCGTGTGATTCTGGGCCACAACACACGTGCCTGTTTATTTAGTTGAACGGCAAAAAAAAAACCCGTAAGAAAATAAGTATGCAGTAAAGAGGGGCCGCCATGCAGCATTTCACTAATGAGGGATTAACACTGGCTGCGAAAACCACACAATTCACCTCCTATTCCACGTCTCAAGCTCTGCACCCTGCGAAGAGGAAGAGGAAAGGGCTGAAGCAACAACATTCGGCCTTCTTACATCTCTGACCGCACTCTGCCTGCAAAAATCCCAATTCACGAAATGTTACAAATGTCTTCTGATGTTGCGTCCCTAAAAGTCTGTCTCTTTCACCTGCGTTCTCTTCCACACCGACACACTGGCTCATTGTGAGCTGACTGTTCTGGGTTCTGTCATTGCTGTCTGTTCTTTGGATGTCATGTTGGAGAGGGGTTATTGCACTCATCATGGCTTAGAAACACATTCCTAATTTTGTGTGTGTGTGTGTGTGTGTGTGTGTGTGTGTGTGTGTGTGTGTGTGTGTGTGTGTGTGTGTGTGTGTGTGTGTGTGTGTGTGTGTGTGTGTGTGTGTGTGTGTGTGTTTTGGTTTGTTCCTTTCAGGTCGTCGCACAATGAGCTGGAGAAACACAGGTAAGAAGACACTATCAAAGTGGCTCAGAATGGCCTTATTATTGTGATTGTCTTCCTGTGTTATTTATTCTGTTTAAATACTGTGTAAAAAATAGCACCAAAGCTAGAGGTGCTTGTGTGGGCCAAGTTGAATATATTGTGAGGTTCATATTATAATATTAGAAATATTCTTCTTTAGTTCAATGATGGCAACATTACAGGGTCGAACCACATGAGCACCACATGATCCAACCCTTGAGGAGGTCAGAGTACAAATGTACACAAAATAATCTTAAACCTCACAGCTGAAAAACGGATTCAAGTCTGCTTGAGTCAACCCCCTCATGCTATGCCCGGGTCTACCTGTTGTGGAGGATTGAATAGCATGATGCCACGCCTGAGCCAACTGCATTACCTTGTATGGAAGAATAGACTCGGGGTCAAGAACACACCCACACCACAATACTACTGCTCTATCCCTGACATCCACATTGGTCATAACCCCACCCCTCTCTGAGCAGCGTCTCATGAGAATGACCAACCGAGTGGGGTTTAATTGTCGGTTTGATGGCTTTGCGTTATCAATAAAGGGAGAGGCCAGGGTTATCAAAATGTCCTCGTTGCAATCATGATGTCATTGAGCAACTTGCATTGTTCTTATTTTAACACGCATGTCATTGAGGGGCAGGTAACTGGATATGCTACTCCAGGATGGCCACAGGTAGCCTGCGGTAGACCCAGGGCCACCTCGACCACTGGATTATCCTGTTCTCCTAGCTCTCATTCATTCAAGAAATGCCCTGTTGCTGAGGGAACAGTTCCACGTACAGGAAGTCATAAAGGGCTTAGAGTTCCACTTGGTAAGGCATGGAGCCTCATGAGAGGAGGGCTCACCACTATGTGTCATAACTGACAGCACGCTCATCTGGTGGATTGCAGATGGGTCTCGCCCATGTGTGTAAGTGTGCGTGCGTGTGTGCATGCGTGTGTGTCACTCGAACTAAGAGCTTAGGCCTTCTCACACATGAGTGGTGGTGAGTAAATTGACGTCTGTTTTGCAGTTCTTTAAATAACAAGTTGGGACATGTCCCTCTCTCTCTGGGCCGGAAAGACCACAGGGAGGAAGATGAGGTACTCACCGACAGTACCTGCCGTAGTAGTGGTATCTGGGGCCAGAATTACCTCATGTGTCTCTGTAGTTTTATTGACGTCAGCCCGCCCTTAAATTACGGTTGCCAGTAATGTGTTCCACAATCAGCTCACCCACTTCCCTTATCATCAATGTGGCAAACATTTAAAATGAAGTTGATTCATTAATTGTGTAAGATTTATTAAGATTCATTGCAGTCATCGCTTTCAGTCAAATTCAGATATTTCGGGGGGGGGGATTCTTGTTCATAGAATGAATTAAATCACATTCGAAAGATAGTTGGGAACAAAAGTGATGATTGTGCAGTGAAGAAGTGACAGTATAAATTCAATGTGTACTGTTTGTCATAAATAGACTGCTGTAGCGGCCAACCACACTCTTGATAAGTCCCATCTCAGCACCGGAGATGCCAAATCCATCAAGCAATGCCAGGGACTGTTTATATACACATACAGGCTCTTAAAATATCCTTCTTCTTCTTTTTAACTTGCCTTATGATGATGATTCGTCACAAACTCAAAATTCTGTACTATTTCTCCCCCATTCGAGGTGGGGGACTCCAGACCAGCACTCGTGCTCTTCCCAACACCATTAGTCAAAGATCACGTCATTTGTTTAAAAAAGTCTGTATCATATGCACTTCACATCTTCCAAGCCTACTTGCCACAAGTCTATTAGATACCACATATTGCATTTTGGGTAAATGGTATTGTGTGTGTGTGTGTGTGTGTGTGTGTGTGTGTGTGTGTGTGTGTGTGTGTGTGTGTGTGTGTGTGTGTGTGTGTGTGTGTGTGTGTGTGTGTGTGTGTGTGTGTGTGTGTGTGTGTGTGTGTGTGTGTGTGTGTGTGTGTGTGTGTGTGTGTGTGTGTGTGCGTGTGTGTGTGTGAGTCCTTCGAGTCTGAGCTTGTGTCCTTATATAACATGTCATTGTAGCACACAGGTGTAAACCTTTGAATAGGGTTGAAAGTGTCCTCAGCGTAAATACTCCCCATGTGGTTTCACCATTATAACGTGCAGCTCATTCAATTCAAATGATTTTTTTTCTTCAAACATTTGAATCTCGAGAAATGAATTAAGTTCAATGTCACGTAGATATTCTTGTTTAACCTGTTTCTTTAGGGCATCCACCCACGCGCTTCAAAGCCTCTGTCTTTAAGCCTGCCATCGCCCCAGTGTCAGCCTCCGTGCACACGCCACTTCCCTCTAGGACCTGAGACACTGCGCTACACTCAAACCATTTCTTTCTTTTTTCTTTTTTTTCACAAAGCTGAGTCACACTGTTACATCGGTCACATGATGCCTTCAGTTAGTTCACACCAGGCCAGCAAAAAAAGAACCCAGAAAAAACTCCTAGTTTTGGAACAGAGGAGAATCCAACCTTGGTTGATATAATGTCAACTTTTGGTTGAGGAAATGAGATAAGAACACTTAAACAGACTAAATCAACTACATTTTCATAGCTTCTGTGCCCACCGGAAGTTATTTCGTCAGAGGTTGCCAAGTGGCCATAACATTAGAAGTTATACTTTCACACATGAAATGAAAGGAGTACTGTTGTTGAAGTGTTGAAGTGTCAGATGCTTTTATCAAAAGTCACAAGGAAACCGGATACTGTGGACATTGGGGATCAAACCCAGAACCTTTTGGGTGCCTTAACAAATGCACTGTCCGGGCCACGTTGCCCATGTTCCACTATCTGAGTTGTGTTTTTGGGTCTGGCAGCAGCAATGCATTATGGGGGATTTACCATCCTGATGCAAGCTAGCTTATCTCCTCTAGACCTGGCGTCCATGTGGAACGCCGTGTAGAGCGTTTCTCTGTATGGTGACTCTGCGGTTTTTCTGACGCGTTTGGCAGTTTCCCATGAGGCGGCATGGAAAGGTTTCTGCTCACGCCCTTGTTGCTTGTCGCTGTTGTGTTGGCCGAGTTTCCTTCCTCATTTTTCGACACAAGCTTGTGACACGGGACATACCTTCCACTTAACCATCGCTGGTTTCGTTTCTCTCTCTGATCTTGTATACGACACCTGTTTACAGTAAAAGGCCTCGTGAAGCCATCGGGTGATCCAAAGATGTCCACACACGAGGGCCGCTGCCGGGAAGGCAGGGCAGGGAGGGGAGGAGTATCTGGTTTGTTTGCTTGGCTCAATTGACAAAGGGATTTACGATTGCTATTTTTATACACCTCCGATACCAGCGTCACATTCACTCCAGACAGGCGTTCTTTTGGTTTGGTTTTTTGAAGGTCACTATGATCACCACGGGACAAAAGTTTAAACCGTTTGTTTTTGACTTCATATCCATTTCCTATGTTAGCTACTTCTACAGTTGTAGATACTTGTTATTCAGTAGCAGATAGGAGCTT
>OLKM01000018.1:189778-262278 GCA_900291075.1 Melanogrammus aeglefinus
TTCCGTCCCTCTATTGCATAAGCTGTGTTTTTGGTGACATACAGTCGCTGGGTACTGTCGTTTTTTGGAGACTGATGGGCCAATGAATATCTTTGCAGTCCATTGGTTTTTGGAAGACATACTTTTATGCTAATAGTACACCCTGAAAAGATTGTATTGTTGATTGTACAGAATACTATCCTTGTTGTGTTTTCATTCCATTCCTTCCTCCAGTTCCCCCTTCCTTCAATGTCCAGAGAAAGACGTTTATTTTTAGTTTGTAATTGATGTAAGCGTGCAGCAAAGCAACTTTGGTAGCCTGAAAGTATTCATACTGTATGGTCTGGAGTTAGCGTGTTCAAAAGCAATTAGAGGGATCTAAAATGAAATGAACAGATGTCGGACATTATCATCAGCTGCCTTGCTTTCCGAGAGGGCAGTGCTCTTACCACATTAAACTGCCCGTCGGGACGTTTGATGACGGTCATGTGATCTTCTACTTCTCCAACTGGTATTGTCACGTTATACCAAAGACCCCTCTGTAGCTTGAACCCAAATGAACGAGCCCTGAAAACAGAAGCCTGACTCTGGGTGGGTGCATGTGAGGACACTGCCGAGCGGTCGATACTCCAGGGGATGTGTGGACAAACACGGCGGAGCACATGCTGCAGATAGAGCACAAACAGGTCGAGGACGAGCGCTTTGTTGAGGCATTCCTCTGAGGTTTGTGTGTACGTGTGCGTGTAAGTTCCTGGGGTCAGAAAGGCCAAACCCATCTCTAAATAGATAAATAGATACTCCAGTGTGTGTGTCAAAGCACTGAGAGTGTGTGTGTGTGTGTGTGTGTGTGTGTGTGTGTGTGTGTGTGTGTGTGTGTGTGTGTGTGTGTGTGTGTGTGTGTGTGTGTGTGTGTGTGTGTGTGTGTGTGTGTGTGTGTGTGTGTGTGTGTGTCTCTGTCTGTCTGTCTATCTGTCTGTCTGTCTGTCATGGCTAGTGTCTGTGCACTGTGTGCTGCTATCTCAGGTGGTAAACCAATCGACACATGTGGCGCTGTAGATTGAGGAAGTGAATGTCACAGAGTACACGATACAAACAAGACTCACCGTTCATTTGGAATAAGAGAACAACAGAGGAGCAAGAGAAAAGAAAAACACAACATTCTACATTTAGAATCTATTTCATATAATAATTGATTGAGAATGAGGAGGACTCTGATAGGAGGAGAGATGTGACCTAATTAAGACAAGTCAATATAGGAGGGGGAACAAATCTGATGCAACAGCAGGAGATGGGTGGGGCAGAAGGAGGACTGTGTCAGAGATGATCTCGCCGTTGAGTAGGAGTTGGCTGTGAAAAAGGTTATGGGTGGTGTAGAATGGCTGTGCAGGAGATGGTTGTGAAGTTGTGTAGAGTGTGTGTCACTTGGTGGTGGAATTGTGTAGCTGGACAAGTAGTGTTTAGGAGAGGATTATGCAGTGGTGTAGGACCGTTCATGTATAGGTGATGGTGCAGCTGTGTTATGTGGATGTGTAGGCTTTGTAAGGAGGTAGCTGTGGGGACGTGTACGTGTGTGTGTGTGTGTGTGTGTAGCTGTACATGGGTTATGGTGGGCTCGGAGATGGCAGTGTGGTTGTATAGGACCTGGTTTTGTAGTACGGTTGCCATGTGCAGTGAGTTGAACAAGGCAGCCTGAAAACCAGGTCAGCGGAGCAGACATACGCTGGAATGTTGAGTTAAGTAACAGAGGGCCGTGTAGAGAGAGGCGGGCGGAGATAGCTGAAACACTGCCATGCTCAGGCTCACTACAAATAATGAGACCGTTTCTCTTTTTTTTTTACATTAAGTTGCATCATTAAGTCACGATATTACTGCTTGGTGACTTTTTTGTTTTGTTTCGAGGGGCTGTTGCTATGCATACCAATGATTACTTCCATGGGTTATTTCCACCCTACGTGTCTCTTTATGGTTTATGTGTTTAAAAAAAGAAATACAGCTACATATTTTCCTGAGCAAACAAATGCTTAGAACAGCAGCAGCAGCTGACGGGACTGATTACGTGCGGAGCAGCAGTTTACAGCATGTTAATCATTGACCAACACTCTGTGTCATTCTAGAATTGTCCTATTTTTACCCCTTTCCCCATCAGAGGGTTAAAACCTGACTATACATTAGTTTCTATACATTAGTTTCCTTTCTGAGATCAGTCTATTCAGTTCCGTGAGGTCTGTGTGTCTGTTTTTGTCCCGTTTTTATTTTTCATAAACCCATCCGTTATCCAAATGTCCATGTAAGGCATGTACGATAGTTAAGGGCATTTGGCAAGAACGTTTTGTCTTGCTCGACAAAACGATGCACACAGTAGTATACATTTCCACCAGGGAAACCTTGTGTAAATCCCCCCCTCTATTTGCTCACACATTCCCTGCTCTGTTGTTTTTTTATGCCGATCCAACATCTGTTTCTCACTTGACACAGACTGGCGGTGTCAGAGGCAAAGGCTTGCGTAATAAGCCTTGCTTATTTTTACTCTGGGATTGGTTGCTGTTTTGCTCACATTAAATCGAGTGTAATTATACAAGAGAACTCCCAGGCATGCGTGTGGAAATACTACTACTAATGTGTAAACAAGGAGTCCCTTGATATGACAGTCTGGCACGTGATATGCAGATCAGGTTTTTTCCCTAATTGTTGTTTTGTTCATGGTTTCAGTCTGCTGAAAAAAAGCTAACAGTCTTAGCCTAGCTGAGTGCATTTTTGTATACTTTCTTTGTTGTGCATTTTGTCGATTCATGTCGGTTCATGTCGAGTTGTGTAGCCTTGTGTTGCGTTGCTCTGTCTGTGTTGTGCTGTGTTGTGCTGCGCGGTGCGGCTTGGTGTCGGCTTGCTGATCGCGTGTGAAAGCAGGGGTCATGTGAGACGGAGCCCTTCGCTGCAGCCGGGACGATACGTGTGTGCGTGCGTTGTGTTTGCGTGTGTGTTTTATCAGGACTTGGTGCCCTGTCGTCTGTGCCGTTGTCACAGCACACAAGCTGTCGTCCGGTGGGTGTGGCGCGGCCGCTGACAGAAAAGCAGCTTCGTCTCCGCAGGAGGATTGACAGATTCACTATCATATGTAATCCCCTTCCCCCGCTCACCCTCTCTCTCTCTCTCTCATCATGTGTCTGCCCTCTCTGTCTCTCAGTGTGTTCAATGTCCTGGAGTCACTCGGGTTATCAAGGTTGAATACAAACAGGGCCGTGGGGCAAGATTGCCCCAAGAGTGCACGTAGTTGTCGTGTGCATGTAGTTGTGGTGTGCACGTAGTTGTTGTTGTGTGCATGGACATAGCAGTTGTGGGTGTGTATGTATCATGGACCCCCCCCCCCCCCCCCCCCCCCCGACCCCCACCCTGGCTCCAGAAGCCTGCCAACCAGATGTACAGTAACTGGGAGGCTCTGATTCCTACCTAATGCTCCTCTCACGCAACACAGACCCCAAACCTCTTCCTCCCTCCCCCTCTCTCTCTCCTCCTCCCTCCCCCTCTCTCTCTCCTCCTCCCTCCCCATCCCCCCTCTCTTCCTCCCCCCCTCTCTTCCTCCTCCCTCCTCTTCTCCTCCCTTCCCTACCCCTCCCCCCTCTCTATAATAATACCCCAAAAGTTCTGTTAAGCATGTGATATAATCGTAACTTTGCATTAGAAGATGAACTTGAAGAACTTATCCAAAATATATATAGAAAGAAATGCTACATTGTAATTAAGTAATTACATTCAATTAATTGCTTCACTTGAATCACTTCACTGGCGACTGAATAACCAGTGACAGCAAGTTTATGTTTTTATGGTTCGGTTGGTTTAACCTTACTAAGCAAGATACCATGGATACATACAGGAGCAATATATCTGAACGGCTCTAGTGGTTTGGTTTTTTGTTTCTCTTTTGATGGATCCTGACGTAAACTTGGCCGAGCAAACTATGCAAACAAAGCGAGCTCTTTAAACAGCCAAGAGAGAGACAGGGAAAGAGACAGGGAGAGGGAGAGAGACAGGGAGAGGGAGAGAGAGAGAGAGAGAGAGAGAGAGAGAGAGAGAGAGAGAGGGAGAGAGAGGAGAGAGAGAGAGAGAGAGAGAGAGAGAGAGAGAGAGAGAGAGAGAGAGAGAGAGAGAGAGAGAGAGAGAGAGAGAGAGAGGGAGGGAGAGACGGACGGACGGACGGACGGACGGACGGACGGACGGACGGACGGACGGACGGACGGACGGACGGACGGACGGACGGACAGACCAGCAGTGAGAGTGAGTTGGAGAAAAAGAGGGCTAGAGAGAGTTGAAGAGAGAGACATTATAAAGGCCAGGTGTTTGCACTATGTATGCTAACAACAAGGCCTGTAAGGTGGCGTTTCCGACGGCAACAATGTTGTAGGCCTGTCATTGGGCTAATGCCTTATGAACAAGGATGGATAAGGTTAACACAAAGTCCAGTCACCCCCTGTTTGCTCCTATCCTCCACTACAAACCCATGTGCAGCACATTAAATCACTCACAAAATCTGGTGTGGCACCACCCAAATAAATGACTATTAGGATTTCAATGAAACGGTCACTGAATTGAATTGGTACAAACCGGGGTGGAAGCTCTTCTGAACACCTAGAGGTCTAAACAGGTTGTAGCCAGAAACTCCACACACTCTGTGTGGGCAGCGAGCCCCCTCCTCACGGAGTGGGTGGGGGGAGGGAGGCGAGGTGTCAGGCAATGGGTGGTGGTGAGGTAATGGGTGGGGCTGGGGATGGCGGTGAGGTCATGAATGAGGGTGGAGGTGAAGTTATGGGTGGAGTTGGGGATGGGGGTGAGGTCATGGGTGGGGCTGGGGGTCGGACTGATGTTATGAATGGGGGTGGAGGTGAGGTTATGAATGGGAGTGGAGGCGAAGTTATGGATAGGGCAAGGGGTGGGAGTGAGGCCAGGTGGGGAATGGGGGTGTTAGCAGAGAATAGAAGCCAACAGTGTGTGTGTGTGTGCGTGTGCGTGTGCGTGTGCGTGCGTGCGTGCGTGCGTGCGTGCGTGTGTGTGTGTGTGTGTGTGTGTGTGTGTGTGTGTGCGCGTGCGTGTGTGTGTGTGTGTGTGTGTGCGTGCGTGTGTGTGCGAGTAAGTACCTGGCACGTGAGAATAATCAGGTGGTTATTTTCTTCCTAACCCCTGACCCTAAGGACCAAGAGAAAACACTTCCTCGTCCCCTGACTCCACACAGCCTTTAGGCTCCAGTGGTTTATCCCACCGATATGCAATCGTCTTATCACTAAGCACTGTGTGTCGAGCCGATCTTAACAACTCAAAAGATTTCTGCACATTATCATATGGCTGAATGGTTGAATCAACGGTACTGACTGCCTTCCTGCACAGACATGTGGGTCTGGGACACTTGTATACTGCTCTACATCACTTGGCTGCCTGCGTTCCTCTTGACGTGCACAACCTACGCGATAACGCAAATCCCTTTCAACTCTCAAATTCACTGAATTCTTTACGCTGGGCTATTCCACCCAAGCCGAACCATTACACCCCCAGAGTTGTGTTTGGGAGATGCAGACAACAGATCCAGCCCTGTACAGACCGGGCTGTTTTGAAGACAGATCTGATAAACATAGCGTGACCAGAGTCTGGCTCACCAATAACACAAGTGGGGCAGGGCAGGGTCTGTCCGGCTCCAAGTCTGCTGGAAGAAAACAATGTGTGTGCATGCACGTATGCGTGTGTGTGTGTGTATGTGTGTGTGTGTGTGTGTGTGTGTGTGTGTGTGTGTGTGTGTGTGTGTGTGTGTGTGTGTGTGTGTGTGTGTGTGTGTGTGTGTGTGTGTGTGTGTGTGTGTGTGTGTGTGTGTGTGTGTGTGTGTGTGTGTGTGTGTGTGTGTGTGTGTGTGTGTGTGTGTGTGTGTGTGTGTGTCCCGTGGCACAGGCGGCACGTGCTCAGGCAGGGAGCTGAAAGGGCTAGCAGACAGTGCGGGGGAGCAGAGTAAATTGCTCAGTGGGATAGAAGAGGAGCAGGTGTAGTCTCATTGACGTGCGCGGTGCTCCATGAAGTATGCCAGAGGCGTGGTAGGAAGGTCCCCGTCGGACAGACTGGGAAGCCTAGCATAGTGACACTCATTTGGGTATGTGGGTCACGGGAACTCTGCCCAGACCTGTTTTGTGTCTTCCCGAGAAGAAATGTTCTGTACTTTGCAACTTTGGGATCTCTTTGTCTGGGACAAAGGTTAACCCTAACCCTCACCAGAAGAGTGTAGAGTGACAGTGAACGATGCACTAAAGTTTGACATGGATTGGCAGGTTGCAGTAACTAAACAGGTAAAATGGGTGAAAGAGTCAAACGAAGAACGTTACAATCCGAATTTACTTGACTCCAGCAGACAAGTTATATGGTGTCAGACAAGGTATAATATATAGTAGACCTACAATCTAACTACTTAAACGTTTTGGAGTTTCTTGTTTGATTCTCTCTGGGACCAGCTAGCTATCTTGTTCTTTGCTTGTGAGACGTTTATGAGTTATACATTTATGAAGTATCAAGTCAAGCACGTATCAAGTAGAGTACTTTGAGCGACGCCTTGTTTTTGTTTTTCGCTGCCAGAGAGGGAATGAGAGAGAGAGTGAGAAAGAGTGAGCGGGAGGATGGGGGGGGGGAGAGTGAGGGAAGAAAAGAGAGTGAGACAGAGAGTGAGGGTGAAAGAAACAGAGAGGAAGAAGTGGGAAAGCGAGAGAGAGAGAGAGAGAGAGAGAGAGAGAGAGAGAGAGAGAGAAGAGAGAGAGAGAGAGAGAGAGAGAGAGAGAGAGAGAGAGAGAGAGAGAGAGAGAGAGAGAGAGAGAGAGAGAGAGAGCGTGAGAGCGTGGGGCAGAGTTGGAGTGGGACTGTTGGTGAAGAGAGGGAAAGAGTGTGATAGAAACAGAGGCAAGGGAGAGAGAGTGAGATAAAGTGAGTGTATGGGAGACAGAGAGTGAGAGTTAGAGAGAGAGAGCGAGAGAGAGAGGGGGGGGGGGGGGGGTTGCAAGTTGGTTGCCTATTGGCTCAAATGACCCTGGGATGATCTGCTCAGAGCCCAGCCCAGTGCAGCTGAGCACACTCAGCCTCAAAGAAGCCTTTCTGCACCCAGTCCTCCACAACACCAGACCCAGCTTCCAACCCCAAAAAAAGAAGAGGGGGAAAAAAAAGCAAAACTCCCCTCTCCCTCTCCTTCCTCCCCAGCGCACCGACCCCCACCTCCTTCCTGTCCACTTCCCCTGGCTCACCTCCAACCACTTCATGTGGGCTGGGACCCAGGGCAGGTTGGAGGTGTGCCCCCCCCCCACCCCCCCCCCCCCCCCCCCCCCACCCAACCCCCCTCCCCCATCCCACCCCCTGTCCTCCTCTGAAGACACTTGTTCTCCAGCAGACTGAGCTGTGTTTCTGTTGGCCGGCTGGAGATGGAGGAGGGGGTTCCAGAGCGGGGTGGGGGGGGGGGGGGGGTGGCTGGTGGGGTTAGTAAGGGGGGAGGGTTGGGGTTTGGGTGGGGGGGGGGTCTTGTCCCCCTGGGAGAAGTGGGAATGAGACCGCTGGAGTAACTTTCACACGCCCTGCTCTGGGTCGTCCCAGCCAGCACCTGCGAGAGGTACGCTGGCTGCTGGTTTTGTTTTCACTCCTTTTTCCTTTTTTTCCTTGTTGTTCAGAGCGGCCTGGTCTTTCTGTAGCTATAATTACACTAGGAACATGCTGAAAGATGCTGTTATGATCCAGAGAGAAGGGGGGGAGGGGGGAGAGAGAGGGAAAGAGGGAAAGAGAGAGAGAGAGAGAGAGAGAGAGAGAGAGAGAGAGAGAGAGAGAGAGAGAAGAGAGAGAGAGAGAGAGAGAGAGAGAGAGAGAGAGAGAGAGAGAGAGGAGAGAGAGAGAAGAGAGAGAGAGAGAGAGAGAGAGAGAGAGAGAGAGGGAGAGAGAGAGAGAGAGAGAGAGAGAGAGAGAGAGAGAGAGAGAGAGAGAGAGAGAGAGAGGAGAGAGAGAAAGAGAGAGAGAGAGAGAGAGAGAGAGAGAGAGAGAGAGAGAGAGAGAGAGAGAGAGAGAGAGAGAGAGAGAGAGAGAGAGGGGTAAAGGGAGAGAGTACATGGTCAGCAACAGGTTGACCTCTAAAAGCTACAGAAACGGCTAGTGAGAGGGTCTTTCATTCCCCAGAGGGCCAACGCCCTTCCATATCCCCCACCCCTTAAACCAATCAAACGGGGGGAACGTTTTGCGTGTGTATATGTGTGTGTCTGTGTGCGTTGGCTCTCTCTCTCTCCGCCCTCCGTGCCGTGACAGCGGAGATGGTGCTGCTTACGCTGTTGAAACTTGTTTACACGCCAGACCCTTTTTTTCAGAGGTAATTTGAGAAGTGGCCACAGGCTATCTGGTGACACGTACAGTGGTTGTTCATGTGCTCGCTGTCCATAGTAGGACAGGGCATTTATGATACTTCTGTTTGCCTTTTGTTCACGCAATCAGAATCAAATGTTGAAAATATGAATAGTTGGTGACTTATGGGTTGGATCAGGAGCTGTTGGTTTGCACTCAGTTCATGCATGATTAGGATTTAATTAATTTTGTCCAACAATATGGCACCATCTATATTGATTTTAGTTGCATATGAACAGTTTACAACAATCGGTTGTGTCGTGACAAAATCGAGGCATGCACCAGGATCCAAATGATAAATGTCCACAGATATGAGATAATAAAACCTTTATCCTGTGGGCTGGTCAGGATTATGAAAGCACTGTGGTCAAACAGCCAGCCAACAAACACGCCAGTCATGACGACAATGTCCCCATGGCTTAGTTTGAATGGCAAATGTCATTGGCTACTTGTCATTTGGCTACCTCAATGCTGGACCTGTCCCACCTGTATATCCTCTTGGAGCTAGATAGGGTCTGAAAGATACAACCTAGTGCTATCCTCGGTTTCCAAAAATGCTAAAATGAGGTGTTAGCCACATATTCGCCACATATTAGGCTACCCCGAGTCGGCCTTCCTGTTCCCTCTAAACAGGCTTCTCGGTTCAAGCAACCAAAACCAAAAGCGCTTTATTACAGTGACCCCCTGCCCCAAGAATTCCCCCCCTCTACGTCCATCCACCCGTCCGCCAACTGTGTCCGCCCCCCGTGTCCTCAACTCCTGTACTCTTGTGTTTGTCGTCCACAGACGTGCCAAGCTGCGGCTCTACCTGGAGCAGCTGAAGAAGCTGGTTCCGCTGGGCCCGGACAGCACCAGACACACCACCCTGAGCCTCCTGAAGCGGGCCAAGATGCACATCAAGGTATGTGGAGGGAGGAACCCCTTAAGGCTGACACACACGCCGCCACCACCAACACCCTGGGGTGAAGAGCGACGCTGTCAGAGCACATCTGCCACAGCTGATTTTCCAAGCATCTGTGAACAGCTTCATTTTTCTTGCTTGCGTGACACCTTAAATGCCACGATTGGCTGTGCCCTGAGAGCAGCCAATGTGTATGTTTTTGCAGAGGAGCCAAATGCTGACATGCACACACGCACGAAACACACGTGATACCAGAAAGGAGTGAGTCATTTCAGTGACTTGTACCTTCAGCAGCTGTGCTTTTCTTACGTGACTTCTTTAAACTGCTCAACATCTCATCAAGCCCACGGCCTCTGTATTATGAGTTCCATTAACTCACGGTAATCCTTACATCCAAAGTGATTTACAGTGAGCTCAGTCGACAGGCATTACGGAGCAGGTAGGGCCATCTTGCTCAAGGATGCCTCTGGCACATTGGGGAACCAAACCCAGAACCTTCTGGCTCGGAGTCGGAAGACGCTGTCCCCAAAAAGTACAAAGAGTTTTCTCTGTCCAAAATTGAAATCCTCTCTTTCCCTCTTCCCGCCCCCCCTCCCTTTGTCCTGCTCTCTCGGTTATCCCATCAGCGTTGTAAGAGCTTGACATGAGGGAGAGAGACTGTTCCCATAACTGGGAGTCAAGTCCTTCTCAAACTAAGTCATAAGTCAACAGAGTGGAGCATGGAGCAGCGGGGGGTGAAGGGGTGCTGTGCGTTTGGCTGATCTTCAGTTATGCGGTTGAAGATAATTAGATTTGGGGTCTCCTTTGGTCCGCCCCCCCCCCCCCCCTCCCTCTTCTCCTGCTTCCCTTTCTTGTTCACAGTTCACGGTTCAGCAAGGGATGCAGCTCATGTACGTTAAGTGACACACACAACATTACAGAGGAGAAGCCAATTAGCGTTGGGGTCCCAGAAGTACATGGCAAGGGTGTTGCCACGCTATGAATGCCCTCCTTTGTGTTCTTCAACACACACACACACACACACACACACACACACACACACACACACACACACACACACACACACACACACACACACACACACACACACACACACACACACACACACACACACACACACACACACACACACACACACACACACACACACACACACACAAACACAGAGGAGGTGAAGCATCATTCTATATTGCACATGCAGTGCTGCTTTGGGTCGGTGGTTGGGTTAGGGGGAGGGGGGGCAGTTCACACATGATTTATTAACCCTCTGGTTTCCTGTTTGTCATGCATCTCCTGCTTGCTTGCGATCGTCCTCTCTGTGTGTGTGTGTCTAGACCGAGACATGCTGTATTGAGGCGTTTCCTAGGTATGAACACAGCAGAAGGCTGAAATTATTTCAACCTTTCAACTTTTTTTGTTGCAAGGAAGGATACTTTAGAAATACACTGAGACGAAAAACGAATGACACACAAATGCTTAGTCAATAAGGCAGATACGACATCAAATGTCACACAACACATTAATGGGAACTTGGAAAAGAATAAACCAAGTCTGTCCTCAGAGCAGGCAGACCTCTGGAGCATTGAGAATACAGGCTACAGCCTACAGCCTGCATTCCATCGCCCACAGCCCACAACCCACAGTCCACTGCAAGGTCTGAAGACCGGCCGGCGGCTGAGGGACCGGGCCGCAGGCTGGCGGTGGTTGTGGACAAAGACAACAGCCGTCCTCCATCATGAACTCTGAACTCTGGTGATGACAATGAGACCCATGCCAGGCGGTGTGTGTGCCCCCCCCCCCCCCCCCCCCTCATTCCTGCAGAAGCTGGAGGAGCAGGACAAGAGGAACCTGAATGTGAAGGAGCAGCTCCAGAGAGAGCACCGCTACCTCAAGCGCCGCCTGGAGCAGCTCTCCGTGTCGGGGGCCGTGGAGAGGATCCGCACCGACAGCATGGGCTCCACCATCTCCACCGACTCTGAGCAAGGTGAGGGGGGGGGCCCCCCGGGGGCCTGGTGGTGGGGAAGGGGTTGGGGGAAGCCCGCTCAACCATAACATTGAGGGTGTTCTCGGTTTTTGGTTTTCGGTCATTTATAGAAATATTAAATCTGTCTAACACTACAGTTACAACGTGGGAACAAACTTCCTCGTTGTATTTTCTCAAGCGCATTTGTACAAGAAGGGTGGGATTAGGGACTATTTGGGTCCAGGCTTAGTATTGCGATACACAACAAATAGAGTGTAGGTTGTCCCAAGGTTTACTTCAAGGCTTCGCTCTGCATACATTTGGTTTTTAAACCCCCCGGTGCAGATGCTAGTAATGTGACACCTGGATGACAGCCATACGAGTTATGACACGGTCGATTCCCATGAATATCGCAATGTCTGGAGAGAAGCATGTGAGGGCATTTGGCTGAAAGCGTATAATTAGGAACGAAAGCGTACAGATTTGACATTTTAAAACCATTTCCCTGTGACGGAAGGAGCCTAAATGTACAACAACTACTTTTCCGTCAGGGGAGTTGCTTCGGTAAACAACACGTGCCGGCTTGGCCTGCATTAGACCACTAAGACTCTTAGATAACATACATGTTTCAAGATTGAACAGATCGAACATGCTGAAGTATTCCTGATAAGAAGAACGTTTTGCCAAGGAAAGAACATCGGAGAGAACATGCATTTGCCTGTTGTAGGCGAACGCATGTGCGTGTAAGAATTGAGCAGTACAACGGCCGCGTGTAATGGGGATAAGATTAATGTTATCACTGCATGGAAACTTTGGTATACAGCAGCTGGATAATTACAGGATAGTAAAATAATAAAGGAAATATGAATATGCAGAGAAGATCTTCAAAAGATTTGACATTACATATCATCTAAAATGTACTGTTGCAATACCTCTCATTTCCAAAGCAACTGTTGAAACTTTGACCTGTCAATGGCTCATCTCCTCCTGGCCAGCCATTGAATCTGGACCCAGTTTGAACCACAGAGTCTTCCCCTTGCTTGCTGGCACTCAATAGACCCTAATGGCCACGTAAGCAAATAAATAATAGATTTATACACAGTCACACCGTGCCCTGTGTTCAGGGTGCACGTAGCCAGCGTGTGCAGTGCAGCTGGGGGATTGCTTTGGTGTTGTGTGTGCTGATTGGCCCAGTCGATGTGGATTGAGAAATCGCTGTTTTTTTGTTTTGATACAAGGGGGAACAATCTCCTTCTACTGTCACTCAGAACTCTCCAAGAAGGCCTGTCAGGGCTTGTGCCTTCCCGGGCACATCCTCTTGCTCAGATGACATCTGCAAACTGGGGAATCAATACCTGTTCATTAGTAACATGTATCGTTAAAACCAATTCACTGTTTGTCACTTCGGATAAGAAGCTCCTGCTTAACTATTGAATAGTTAACAGCATTCAGGAACTGGCCAGCTGTGCTGAGCTCATAATGTATATACCCACCTGAAGCAACCTACCCAAACACAGTCTCTCTCTCTCTTATACCGGCTGGTATCTGTGTTGGTGAACCAGCGGTCAATAGCTTTAAGTGGATGTAAAATGTCAACGCGTGTCGTCAACTCCCAAAGGCTACGTGGAACACACACCACACACACACACACACACACACCACACCCACACCACACCACCACCCACCACACACACACAACACACACACACACACACACACACACACACACACACACACACACACACACACACACACACACACACACACACACACACACACACACACACACTTCCCCCTTGTTTACAGATCAGTCTTCCGGGTCGAAGGTCCAATGATTACTGATCCCATTTTAAGCTTTTGCACTCGTTCTCTGATGGCCCCGGTGTGGTTACTGACTACACATGGAATACACGTTCATAAATTCTCTCTCTGCATCAATCCTGCCATCACGAGCAGTTCTCCCTGAAAGGGTCATGTGTCCCCTGACACGATCTGCAATGTAGGCAGCCTACCACCGCCGCACCTCACGTTTAATATTTGATTTTATACTTAGACCTACCTTCTGTCTCTTTCAATTTAATATGACATTTAATTCCGTTGGATATTTTATTATGCGGATGATGACCCTTGCCTTGTTGTATGAATTGCACTTGAATAGTTAGCTGTACTGGATGACTAATCATACTGCACAGTAAAATAGGTTCACCTTGACGTGGAACACTATAGCCAGCTTATCATATTTATTTTTTAACATCGTGTCAAGGTCGTGTCAATGTCTCCAGGTGACTGCGGTTGCCAGACAAGTTGTATTTATAAAACCGCCCAAAACAAGGCTCCACCGAGTCTGTTGACAATAAAAGCCTGTCTCTGGTCCACCCGTGTGTGTTCAGGTGTCCCTGAAGCGCAGCCTCGTCGTAGCACGTCCACGGTCAGTTCCCACACGTAACACAGGTGTATTCCTAATCGAGAGGATTTATTGTTGGCTGGGCGACAGGCACGCTATACGGGTGATAATTATTATAATTATAAAGGCACATGAACTTTATAACACAGACATACAGACACACAGACATGAGGAAACGTCTCAGCTGAGGAGCTATTCAAGGGCAGTGGGTTTCACTGGGAGTTTCTCTGATGTTTGGCTTCGTGGCCGTTATTAAAGATATCATGCTTTATTTTTTTATAAGCCTAACCCACCGCCACCGCCTCACATTCGCGCCTCGCTGCATGCTCTTCGTTTGAGCAACATGGAAAATACATTGGATGTTCTGAAATGAAATCAAACGTAAAAAAAGGGGATTCTTCAAGAATTTAGCGGGAAAACCACCATGTTTTATAAACCGCTTATCTCAAAAGTAATGTTGATTTGTTTAGGGAACTGTTTTGTTGCAGTTACTGCCCCGGCACAGTCACTCCTAGCGCCCCTGCACACACACACACGCACTGTTTGGTTTGTTTAAACCCTGTCATACCAACAGGCACACGTCGCCTTCATGTCTACCATTACCTTATTTGAATAACCAAAGCAGCCAGCACGTCACTACATTACTTAGTGTTGTTGCTGTTGTTGTTGTGTACAGACGTCGACGTGGACATCGAGGGCATGGATTTGACGCCGGGTGAGGCCGACAGCGGGGATAGCATCAGCGACGGCGAGGGGGAAGAGGAGGAGGAGGAGTTGGAAGAGGAGGAGGACCACTACAGCCTCCAGAGCAGCTCCAGCGACAGCTATACTGCCACCACACATTCCCACAGACTGCAGCCACACCACTGCTAGGGCCGGCGGCCGCCCTCGCTCAGCTCTTCTACACCGCTTCTTTATCCCTCCCCCCCCACTGCAGGCAATAATTTCTAACTTTTATTATTTTGTTCCCCCCCCCCCCCCCCTATCATCGTCTGTGACCTGAGTCGCTGGATGGAGCTAAAATGGCCAAATCCCCGCCCCCTTGTGTGCAGCTAACAGGAAGTGGGAGCTCTGGAGGTCGGACACTCCACTCAACCGTTTGCTGAACCTTGACATTTTGAGACCTACTGACCGTAACCTTCCCTGAGGATTCACGGCCCACATCAACCCCCCTCCCCCCCCATCCCCCCCCCCACCCCGGACCCACACCACACTGCCCATAAAAACACCAAAACCAGTGTTGCCAGAGGCTGGGAGAGAGAGATGGAGAGGTAGACAAGCTTTTGTGGTTATGTTAGGGATTTCTGTGGTTTCGATTACAGCATTGACTTGTAAATTATGAACTGGTTTGTGTCCAAGAATGAAAGGCACTTTGGAAAGAGCTGAGTTATCTACAAATTTTAATTTCTTTTCTTTTTAACATGCATTACAGAGGCGCATAATACATTGTAGTTTGCCACTAAATCAATATATTTGTACACACAACACCAGCAACCCCGGTTGGACAGTATTTTCAAGAGGAATGTCATTTAGTGACGGAACCAGACTATTGCGGCCCTCATTAGAACATGACAGAACTAGTCACCAAAGAAAATAACTCCCAGAGATGCATGCCTATGTTGAGGTCGCTAACCACTGCTCCACACTACTGACCCCTTCAACATACCACGTGATCGTGTGGATAGACTACTAGTATTCACTCAAGGAGCTGTCCAGAACTTATTCCTCAAAAAAAAAAGAAAGCTTTGCATTGTAAAGGGCATCCCCAGGATTGTTTTTTGTGTTTTAAAATTCAGTAGCAAATTGATGTAGCAGTGAACTTGGGAAGCTGACGTTTTCCTCAACTGATCCTGCGGGATGCTATTTTTCTTAAAGTTTTACCTCAACATTTTACTCATTGAAAAGGCTTAGGGCTGGTGGAGCCCCTATCTGATTGGCCAACTCACAACACACATCTTAGAAGTTAGTTAATTAATTGAAACTCAAGCCAGTTGAGCTTTTGTTCTTTTTGCGTTCTGATTAGCAAGTCAAAGCTGTTTAAGATGAGGGGTTGCGTGAGGCCAGCTCTAACAAGTTGGTGTATTTAGTAGGTGTTCTCAGTTAGCTAAAACTAATCACATTACACTTGCAAATATAATATCGATGTATTACTATCAATAACTCAAGTCTTCTATACAGTTTTTATTTTCTCTCTATCTATCTGGTGTTTCTATGTCTAGCTAAAGACCTTGGTATAAATTAACGTAGATCAACTGCACACAGTAACCAATAGTCTGCATTGCACGGTAGAAAGTTCTTGACGAAAGAGGCGCTTTTCTGCAGTTCTCTGACCACGTACTAATCCATAAATCTATTTTCCCGGGCAGTCTTTAGAGCTTGGCATCCCAGTGCTTAAAAAATGACCAGTACATAAGGACAGGTCTGACCAAAAAAAAATGTATATAAAAATCCCCATATAGAAAGCTATATATATATAAAAAAAAATATTATATATATATATATATATATATATATATATATAAACAAAAAAACACTTAAAAAAATACTACATACAGGAGGATGATGAGCATGTAGTCTATATTTCTAAATAAAAATGTATTCTATTTTCCTAATTCCCTTAAGTTCTCTTAGCCATACAAACGCTGCGGCATAAAAAAGCGTACATGAATATATATATATAGAGAGAGAGAGTGAGAGAGATATGAGAGCGGGCCAGGACGTCAGGCTGATGGAGGGGAGAGGGGGAACAGAGTCCCCCCTCTCCCTCCCTCCCTGCTGTCCATGTCCTGTGCCCTGGTGAGCCTGGGTGACTGTTGTCCTTATCCCCCCCCCACTCCACCCGCCTGGTCCATTCTCAGGTCAAACCTCTGATACTCTCCCACCAACCCACACAAGGACACACAGACACACAGACCCATCTTCGGCGCCCCTCCGCCCGGCGGGGGGTGGGCCAAGTGCTTCGATTTCAGCCTCCCCCCCCCACCCCCCCCACCATCCCTCCTCCCTGTGCCAAAGAGGGTGACATGATTTTTTCCATGACCAAAGGGCATGTGCAAAAAAAGCCCTCCCCATCCCCATCTCCTTCCCCCTTCCCTCTTCTGGCCTCTGCTCTAGCAGTCCTCTGTGTAACAAAAGACCACACTGGTAATCTCTCATGGCAGCTTTCAGTCACCCCTCCCCCTCCCTCCCCGATGGTCCAGCCATGGGGAAGCAGACAAAAACTTTCTTGAAAGTTGTGATTATTTTGTTGTTTTTGCTTCTATTTTTCGTCATCGTCCTGATCCGGCTGCTTGGGTTGTATGTCGACGACGGTGCGATTCTTTGGACGTGCAAAAACAAAACAAAACGGAGTCACCGGGAGAGGAGTGATACTATTATCCAATCGATGGCAGCTGCACAGTTCTCCTCCTCTCCTCCGAGTGACCCGACCAGCCACAGTGTCTGTCCTCTGCTGAGCGTGGAGGGTTGAAGAGACGGGGCGATACAACCTTATCTTGCTTCTGACGAGAGATTCGCTGGGTTGGGTTTCCAAGGAAAGCATATGGGTTCGTATTGTGCTTTTGTCTCGCTGATGTTTGTTTGGTGACCAACATATTTTTTTTTTTATGTATTTATCTGTACTCTTGACGCAGGAGGGCAAACACACACACAAAAAAAAAGGTTCTTGAAAAAGCTTTTCAATCATCAAGAGTTTACATTATGTCATTGAATTGTAATTTGCCCTTTTTTTGTGTTGGTCACGAGAACAACGTAGGAAAATGGACAGAAGACATGGACATGTTCTTCTCTTGCACAGAACCCGCCTATTAGAAGTGAGCATCAAAGGAATTTAATTCAGTGTATGAGATGTGTACCACATGTGACAATTACTTTCAGTGTCCTCCAATCAAAAATGCACAAACTACACATTTAGAAAGCATTGGGTCTGTTGGGATGGGCGTGAGGGAATGGCTTCTACACAGTGGTTGTGAACGTTTGTGATAAAGATGTGCCTTGAAAATACTAAATGTATTCTAGATCTGGGAGCATATGACAAGTAATTCTCAATGTGGGGATGACACTAGAAGAAATCTTTTCTTTTTGCAATCAAAAGGCCCCCTATTTTCTGATGGTGCCATGCTACAAACTGGCCCTAGGATTTGTTCAATGCATTGTTCAAACTCAAAGGAAGATTCCACTCTGTGTTGCCTTTATGGAATAATGTCAGCTCTCTTGATGTTGTGAGTCCTTAAGTAGCCCTCATGCCTTACCTTGGTTTTAGTTATTTGTAAAAGGAGACTATAATTAAGGTCTACTATGGCAGGTAAGGCAAATCCACTGTTGGTCAGCAACATTCACAGACCCAAACAGCTAAGATCAGATTTGGTAAAATAAATAAATAATTAAGACTCACTTTGCATTAGAATCCCCCCCCCCCCCCCCCCCTCAAAATATTTTATTTGTTTTTTATTTTTCGCCATGTTTCTGTTGCCTAGAGATTTACCTGTTTGAAGGTTCTTACGAGCACAAGACCCTAGGCTGAGAGGACCTTGTGCCAGGAACACGGGAGAGGAGGAAAATCACAACCATGTTGTGTAAAAACGTATACCTGCTTAGAAACTCGTCACTTTGTCCTACGATACCTCCCATGCAGAATGGTAAAGGGAGTGCTTCCGATGTGATTCCAGATAAATATTTTTTGAACAATAGAAATATGAATTTAGGACAGCAGCATTCCCCCTTTCCAATCCGAAGAATCAACGTTTTACCTTCTCTTTTTCCATAAACCATGGTAAGCAATACACGCAGCAATCGAATGAAATTCTTCCACAAAACGATCTTAGCCTACTTGTAGCCTCCATCGGGTTGGCGTTAGCAGGTGGAGCAGCTCCCCAACACTGAAATATGGTGTCCCTTGAAAAAACGACAGCTCCATACACCACAGCTGCATGGAGTGGCCGATTCGCTGTCGTAAAGTCGATGACACAGTGTGGATGTGGGTGAGTTCTGTGCCAGAGACCTGTGAATATGTTCTTTTTTTAGTGGATCTGTAATAAGCATTCAGAAGAATATTATATTAGTTTTTTTTGTATGTGAGTGTATGTGTGTACACACAAGTACCTGGTGCTGGCGATACTTTTAAGCAAACACTTGACGGTATGGTGTATTTTCTCATTGTAATATAATAAATAAAAAAAACATTTTTATATATAAAGTTGTGGCGTGCACTTACTTCCTGTTAGATGTTTCTTATAGTTTAAGGTGAATAGGATGCATATATAAGCTATGGTCAATGTATTTATATGGTTATGACAAGAGGTTATAACAGGACACAAGGATTTAATCAGAATGGGAAGAAAAGGCATTATCCACATGTCTAGATTTGTCTGTTTATTTATCAACATTTCACATTTTCCAGTGCTTGAAAGAAAATATATTGAGGGATTTTCCTTTCACAAACTAAAGCTCCAAGCCATCTCCCTCTGCAAGGAATGCAATTTAGTCAAACACTTTCAATTAAAACAAAAAACGTTTACAAATTGTACCATTATCTTATGTAAATATGCATACAAATATTACAATTATCTGCAAACACAAAATTAAAATACATTTGCAGGCATCTTTGTGTTACAGAATCTTTTTTTCATATGTTGATCATCTAGAACTTTGGTGAGGCCCTACGGATTAAAGTTAACGAGTACGGTATCATCTTCGAGATGTTGACATGTCCCGTGGTTAAAAGCAATGCGGTCGCCATGGTTACCACGCAGCTATGAAACATGCCCCGTCGCCAGATGGCGATGAGCTGATCTATCAATCAACCAAAAGTTCAAAGTAACATGAGTCACTGTGGTGTCAAAACATCACATCAATTTAAAATGCATTAAACCCATAATTATGAGTCTATGTACAGCCAGAGCAATGCGGCCAACATGTCCTTTGTGCTAAGCAGCTAGACATTGAAGTTTGCGTCGTCGCTGGCGACGGCTCAAGCTAGGTTTGTTAGCAGCACACGTTGGTTAAATACCTGAGACCAAAGAGCTTCATTAAATTTCTTGATATATATATATATATATATATATATATATATATATATATATATATATATATATATATATATAAATGATGAGAATCAAGAGCCTCCCCAGTGGTACCAGGTCTTGGACAGAATAAAAGTACAGATAGAACTGAGATTTAAAATATAAATTAGAAATGAATAAATTAAATTTAGAAAAAACACGAGAGGTAGGTTCTATTCCAGCCCCGTACAGCTTAAGTACAATCTATTGACTTCATGGACCGACAAACAGGTTTTGAACAGGTTTTGCTTGTGCGTTACGTTGACGTTTCACAATCGACGTGCCTTTGAACATGCCCGTCGTGTTGATCAGTGCCCACAGGGTCAACGTTGTCCTATGGACGTGTGTCTGTTCTGTGCACGCTCGCCTGGCTCCTCCAGGCCAGGGCAATCGATCGCTAAAAGTCAATCAGACTCATGAACTCGGACAAGACGTTGCTAGTGTGATATGTAATGCCTGTAGGTATGGAAGGCATGATCAACAGGCAATACATTGTATACAATACAATGTATACAATACATTGTATTGTGTGTTCAGCTGTGAACGATAAATGTTCACGTAGAAATGCGGCTTCTTCAATCCTGGTGTGTGTGTGTGTGTAAGTATGTATGGGTGTGTGTGGGGGTCAGATGTATTGCTGAGGCTTGGTGGTGGGGGGCACTGAGGACAGGGTCTTGGTCGCCTCCTTGGCCTTCCCCAACGGCTCCTTCACTGGGTCCCTGAGTGGCCGCTGGGCAGCCTCTCCTGGGAGACCGACACCCGGCGTGGAGGGGGGGGGGGAGAGAGAGAGAGAGAGAGAGAGAGAGAGAGAGAGAGAGAGAGAGAGAGAGAGAGAGAGAGAGAGAGAGAGAGAGAGAGAGAGAGAGAGAGAGAGAGAGACAGAGACACAGAGAGAGAGAGAGAGAGAGAAGAGAGAGAGAGAGAGAGAGAGAGAGAGAGAGAGAGAGAGAGAGAGAGAGAGAGAGAGAGAGACACAGAGGAGAGAGAGACAGACAGAGAGCGACAGCGAGAGAGAGAGGAGAGAGAGACAGAGACAGAGAGAGAGAGAATGATAGACAGAGAGAGATGGACACACACACACACAGAGTGAGTGAGTGAGTGAGTGAGTGAGTGAGTGAGTGAGTGAGTGAGTGAGTGAGTGAGTGAGTGAGTGAGTGAGTGAGTGAGTGAGTGAGTGAGTGAGTGAGTGAGAGCAAGAGAGAGAGTGAGAGCGAGAGAGAGAGAGACATTGATAGACAGAGAGCGAGATAGAGACAGAGGGGGAGAGGAGAGAGGGATAGAGAGAGTGAGATGGAGGGGTTGAGAAGGGGTGAGAGAGGGAGAGGATTAGAGTTAGGTCAATAGTCTTAAGTTCCTGTGATGTACTGTAATGAGTGGGCAACACATTGACTCCAGTGAGGGGGAAAACTACTCTGGATAGGGTTGTTAAAATTGTAAAAATGTTACGATTGGAGGTCACTCATTTGATTTCACATCTGATTCTATAACCACACTACAGTCCATGATCGAAAAAAACAAATATATGAAGAGGAAACGAAGGCGCCACACTGAGCTTATGCCTCCATCTTACACATCTTAACCATACAAAGGAATTAAAGAGGGACAAAGGGATCTACAATGTAAATGAGAGCAGGTTTCTGTGAGATATCTAGGCTAGCTGGGGTAATCCTGAGGAAGCGCAGATGGCAGTGGTCCAACCGATCTTACTATTATCTACTGCTCACACTTTTTGATCTGAATATTGTGTTTCTCTATCTAACGCGCATGGGCATGTTTAAATGAGCTGTTTAGTATAACCAGAAACAGCATTGGAGTTTTTAGCTTGTTTTTCTAGTCAATGACCCAAGCAGTATTACTTAAGTATGGTACCCGTAACGGGACATGCCGGAGAGAAAAAGATAAATAGAAGCAAAAACTTTGATACATGAATCTGCCCGAGATAGGTTTGCAATCTGGCAATAAAACTGTTGTTGGTGTCGACAAAGTTCAAGTATTACATTACACAAAAATGCTAATTCACTAACGTTCCTTTTGCATCGGTTACCGTCAGCCTTCTCAAACAGAGTGCGCCTATATGATCCACTTTACTTGTGTAAGTCTATTAGCTTATGCTGGCTATAGGCTGCTAGCTTACGTTATTATCAAAATGGTTGCATGTGGAATGGAGGCGTGGCCCTTTACAACACCCGGACGCGCAGACAGTGTTTACTGATTGGTATGGGTTTTTCTTTATACTTCAATCCAAGTTAAAACTCTCTCACTTTATTCCTTTCTTTCTCCCATCCATCTAATCTCTTAAGGTCTATGGTCCGTCCTCTTTGCAATGGCCATGTTTTTTTGTCAAACTGTCAGAGGCCTCAGCTACACTCACAGGTTTACAGTAACACTGCGACAATTAGGGTTCTGAGGTATGCAAACAAAAGGGCCCATTGACAACAACACAGCTTTCCCCTTGTGCGCCAAACATTAAGTATGGCTGAACAAATTATCGCTGCCCACTTTCAACCTCCTCCTCTTCCTCTGACACGACGCACCTAATCACGCGGTTAACAAGGGCAGCTAGATAGGCGCTAACGAGACGAGGGAGGCTATTGGCCCTCTAGTGTTTGTGGCAGCACACTGGTGGGCCCTGGGGTGGCAGGTGGATAATCCTGCACTACTATTGTAACTTACCGCCGCTGTTAGCCTAATGCTAAGTCCTGTGATCGGTGAAGAGATGGCTGTGTGGGACAGAAGGCCCATGACAACATCAACAACCATGTCAAAGTCCCTTTGGAAACACCACACCTCATCGGAAATACAGGGAATCTGCGTAACTAATGTTACGCTTGGTTAAGTGAGAATCAACCAATGAGGGCTCTGCACAACAGATTGCTGTTTGAATTACTCAAATGTTTTGCATAGCATAGTATGAAACATAACTGAAACATAATGTCATACACCACTGCCACATTTCCTTAAACTGCTCCATTAGAAACCAAATTGATCCTATCACGAAAGTGTTCGAACGGCTTCATTATTTTACTGTTCTACAGTAGTACAGTAAAAGGAATGGGGGAGCTTGTACTCCAAATGGGATGACATTGAATGTCAGGACTCTTGTATCAGCAGAATCAATGTATCACTCATTTTGATAGCTGCTTGTTTTTTGTTCCATCTTTGACTTTCAGCTGGCAGTAAACCATTTTCATACAACTTGCTCACGCGCCAGAAGTTGCAGGGAACGTCTATTGTTCTACTGTAGAAGGCTTTATGTGCTTCACAAAGTGAGAAGTGAACTCTCTTCTCCTTTTCAGAGATGTTAATTGCTTACTTGATACAAGGGGTGATTCACAAGGGTTTTTACACTTTTTATTGTAGACAGATTCTTATTCCTATTTTATTTATGATTTTAAATTGTATTGTCCACGGTAAATTCTAAATCGTATTATAATGTGTGCTGCTCCAAAACAATTTTCCTTTGAATTGGGATTAAAAAAGGAGTACCTATCTAAGGAAACTGGACACCGAGTGGGGAAACGTTACCGGCACCCCAGGATGGTTACAGTACCGATGGGAAGATGCGATTTCAATCTGAGAGAGCTCATCACATGGATGATTTAGATGGAGAATTTTAAGACGCAACATATCTGCCCTACCCCCTGTAACTCCTGCAGTGTACATACCATGTCCGTTTAACAGCGCATGCTCCAGCCCCTTCATGGACTTGGTCTGGTTACTCTTGAAGCGTGCCAATCCAAATTCCTGCAGAGAGAAAAAAAAAGAAGGACAGGAAATGACGTTAGATTTAGTTTTGTTTTTTTTAATGGAGAATTTGCTTGAAGGCATATTTCCTAATGCATCCTTCGACCGTCTTGCTATAATTCAAGGCCATGGGGGTGTCCTGAGATTGCAAGGAGAACAGCATACATAAAGCTGCGCTATCTATACCTTTCTCTAGTGAAGCTACACTGGGGACAGATACTGAGAGGTTAATATGACACAGACAAAGACCATAAGCCCTTGGATCTGTTTGTCCAACCTTGAGGGCGGGACAAAACTGGGAGATGTTGGGGTCGCAAAACAATTCTGAGCACAAAATGCGGTCACGTACGGGGAAAACACGGTTGACATTTTGAGGAACATCTGATGCTAATACCACATTGGAATATTGATTTTTGAGCAAAAAAAAAAAAAGTGTAAAGATTTGGAACACTGAATGAGTATCCCTGAATATGCAGAGATGTTCTAACTGGAAGCAGATTGGCAGTTAAGTGGAAGCAGATCTGTGACTGCCCTCTAGTGGCTATACTATAATATTACAAGTCAAATTCTTCTATAATTATAACAATATATTTGTTTATACCACGGCAATGTTAAATACTCGATCCTCATTGGTCATTCAAGTGTGCATTACTTTTCAATAATGTAGCAGTGTTGACTTTTAAAAGTATCTTAATCAATCCGCTGCTAATGCAGCATTAAAAGCAACGGTCAAATATAATTAGCATTTCTTTCCCAAGACAGCACAAAAAACTATATGCTCAAAGCGGCAGAGAAGAATATTTTACTTTCAGTTGAGGCGGAAGGTTAGGGTTAGGTTAGTTGAACTACTTAAGCCAGTTAAAAAACAATAAGGTCATAGAAAGTAAATAATATCTAATCACCGTTGTTATATATATATATATATATATATATAAACTGTGGTATAAGGGTAATAAACCACTCCAGGACTTTGGTGTTATAAACATGTACTCTGGCAGTGTTGAGCAGACTCACTTCGTCTCGGCTGTATTACCATCCCTTTCCGAGTGGTTTTTCGACCCCCCCTCCCATCGTGTTTTATTCCTGAGCCATTCCAACAAGCACACCATTATTTGCACAACATGCCACAGTTTGAGAATAGACGAGGAACGGCTTCAAAAGGAAGCCCAGACAGGTGCACCGCTCCCTGTCCGGTGACAAACAGCTGTACCCAAGCTCAGACATCACCTAGATTCATTTCCGGAAGGCTGCCTTGTGGTTTTTCTATGGCTCACCATCAGATAATGAAGAGGATGTTGATGAAGGCTAAAAACTCGTTTTCATACGCCTTCAAAATGAGAAGCCTTCGAACATAATGGAGGACAATTTTTCCATAGGGGTGGAAAATTGAAGCAGTTCCAAATGAATCAGAGAATCGAAAGAAAGAAAGAGAAGGACAATTCATTTGGAAAGACTGACCATTTATCACCACAGTCTATTTCTAGAGCCTCTACTTCAAACATCAGCCACAAAGTACTGCGGAATCAATAATATGAAATGGGCCGATAGGACGACATTAATCATTGAAGCACTCGTACTGAACTGCTTGTTTGTTTGTTGACACTAACCGCATTGTCAAAGCAACGGCACACTATTGTGTGGTGCATCAAGGCACCTCAGGTGTTATCCTCGCCATGTAATTGTCAGACATAATGGGCCAATCTCAATCGAGCCAGGGTTTCACAGAATGCGTTTGAGTTTGCTGATGCAAATGTTGTCAAATACTACACCAACTGAAAAAGACAGTGGCAGTGATAAGTTTGTAGGACTCCACCAAATGACAACACATTCATCAAGACCATCTGAATCCATCACACTGATTCTGTCACCATCTAGCGTCAATCCATATCATGAATTGCATTCATTAATTGACATCGTATTGATTACGATCCTACAAATGCATCGCTTCCTATTGTCCGTGGCGTTTAGCCCTTAGCATGCATAGCATTGAGTCAGATCCTTCATGAAGTACCTGAATGGGTCTTGAGAAGCCATACACGCCAGAGGAGATCCACGCCTCCCGCTTTATACTGGTGGTGGCTGGCTGAAGGGCCGACTCTTTAAACACACACCGCTCCTCCACAGCCTGAGGACGTAAAGGTGGTTAGAGTTGAGGATGGTTTATGGGGTAAAAACGTCAACATGTATACAGCCTGCCTCATAAAATGTGGACTTCCTTGTTTTTCACTCCATGTCCAAGAGTTGACATAAAGAATTTATCATAAAAACAGTTAGTCAAGATTTGATATGGTACATGCAGTTTATATTTTTGGAGAAATTAACCCACGTAACACGCCAAGTAGGAAACATAGGTTTGCTCTGAGATTAGTTTTTCTTCAGAACACCAAACTGCATCCAGAATAGTTTATTTAGCCAACACAATCCAAACAATGAATATGATGAATTCAGATTCATGCATTTTAGATTCGGATAAGGATTAGACATCTCGCTGCACGATGTACAAGCCGTTGACCTTGGATTGAACTCTGTCCAAACATAATGGGTTTGATCCCTAGCCACCATCATATCAGTAGAAAATGCTGGAATATTGAATTGAGGTTAAAAAGCTTTGCCCGTTGAGAAAAACACAGCCTGGAGGGCCTGTACAGTGAATGGTCTACCTATCTGGCTGTGTTTTCAGCTGCAGGGAGAGCTTAGCCACAGAATAGCTATTTTCATATTGTTTGCATACAGTTCCACACTGCTTGTTTAGCACCGGAGTCAAACTCCAACCGACAGATCCGCAGTTTGTGTAAAAGAAACTTCTCTAGCTATATAGCAGGTGCATGGATAGAGGAGTAGGGGGCATCGGGTACCTCAATGTTTACAAAAGGATACTTTATACCAACGCATTTAAATAAAGGGCAGGTAGTTCATGTACATACACATTGGCATTAGGAAAAAAAAAATTACCATCAGATTTTGAGAGCATTTCCACATGCCTCCCGAATTTGTGACATGGTTTGGTGATATGACACAAAAGTAGACTTAAAATTATTGAAGTCTAAATTTGTCAGTGTAGGGCAAAACGCAGTGTAGTGGCAAGCAGGCCAAAGACACTGGATTTGCTCCTTAGTATCCTCAGCCTACCTGCGGGCTTCCTTACGCAAGAATCCTAAGCCCTACCTGCTCCTTGCAGTCACGCGTTCCAATTCACTCACTACGCATAAAAGCATCCAATCAATGACTAACCAGAACATTTGAGACAAATTAAACAATATCCCTCAACGCCTCAAGAACCAAATTGAAATAAAACAAAACAAAAACATATGTTTTTATTTCAGCCCTCATTAAAGAGGGACCAGGCGGCGGCTGACCATGAGCGTGGTGTGGTTGAGGTTCCAGGTGAAAGTGGTCAAGCTCTTGGTCAACGGGTCGACGATGGAGTCCTCCACGATGTAGACGGAGCGGGCGAGGTGGGTGGGGAACACCTTCTCGGCCCAGCGCGGCAGGCGGTTGGTCTTGGTGAGGAGCCGTCTGGAGAGGAGCCTGTGGTCAGCAGTGACCTCCCGGTAGACCACGTCCTCCGTGAGCACGTGAGTGCTGCCGGAAACACGGACACATTAGTGCATACATCGCTTTACTTGACTTGTATGCCGTTTTAAATCAGAGGGGCCGTCTCCAAGGGGCTACAAGGATCCCTTTTGTTGGGAAGATAGTTTCAGCTATGTTATGAGGGCAGTCTGGTTGCAAGATTTTGCTCACTAGTATTCGTCGTTTAAGCTGTGGCATATTAGAGGTTTATGATAGACAATACACTCAACTGTCAATGATGTGGGGTTGCAAGTTGTTCAGGTTTAACTGGTTAACATAACCAGTATTATAAAAGAGGCAAGGCAAAACATTTTAAATCGGAGGGAAGAAACTGCACCCTACTCAAGAGAACATGCAGGTCAGCTACAAAGCCATATAAATATGAAAGGATTGAATTAAATGGCTTTCATTAGAAGATTTTCTATTATTTGTGTGGCTATACAGTACACCCATCTAACTGTGAGTATATACAGTATAGCTATACAGTGAGGCCCATCTAACTGTGAGTAGGTGCAAAAAGGAAAGACATAGCCCAAATGACAGACAGCGCAGCCAACTGAAGCCAGGAAGGCAGAGGCTCAGGTTCAGATCCCTTTCTTAAAAGTGCAATTCTTTTTTTAAATATGGTCAGATTGACCTGATCAATGTAAAATACACAACACTATAACATTTCAGATACAGATCTGTTCCCTGAGGTTTTTTGTTTTGAATCAGCCTAATCTTGTTAATAAGAGAGAATATTAATGACCACTTAGTTGCTATACCTGAATGGATTTGGGTATCTCCGCCAGAATGCAGAGACAACATGTTCCCAGGCGTTCTGGATGTCTGTGTTGTTTGAGAAGTACTTGACCATTCTTCTCTCATTGAGATGCAGAAATGTGAGGATGCAGGGCTATGGCGACCCTCGCGATGTCAAAGCAATGAATGGTAGGGTTGAAATCTGAAACTGGCTCCATCCAAATATCTGACACCCAGCTGTGCGGGGGGGGGGGGGGGGGGGGCAATAACAGTAGTGAAACTATCAATAAACAAAGAGCGATAAGTTATGAAATGTTAGGTCTACCGATATTAAAAATTCCAAACCGATCACTAAACTTTAATATGATGTTGACGCTTGAATACATAACATATATAAATCCATGAACATGCTCGGACGCAAACTATAATGACCATGTCGAACAAGCATGACAATTACAAATGTTGGCAACTGACAGACCAAACACCATTTCTTATATGAACTCAAGGGTTGTAGCACTTCTTAATATGCAGACAGAAAGAGCAGTGACATTAGCTACATACGAATTGCAACAGGATAATGTCTTGTGATAAGTCTTGAAGAAGAAACAGAATACGATTGACCATTAGCATTGACATTGCCTCCATTACGTCTGCCATTTGTTCGACCGTGTGGTAACGTATCGCCCTTACCTGACTTTCTACAGAATCGTGTAGTAAAAGAACTACGTTGAGTCAAGTGACCGACTTCGGCGTGAGCTGATTATTGTCATTACGTTGCGTGCGACACACGGAACGGAAGTGAGTTAATGAACCAGCTGACTTCAGTCCCCCTGTTCCAGACGGTCGCCCCCTAGCGTCCGCCTTCACACACTCATCTGTTTTGGGCCATTTCCTGAAGTTACCTTTTAAAACTCCCAATAATGAGGGCAAAAGCTTCAATAATTAAATTAGTCAACACCCTTTAAATAAAAGGGGATAGGCTAGCCAGATAGACAAGGAGGCAAGGCAAGGCAAGGCAACTTTATTAGAACTTTCATAAACGAGGCAGACTCAAAGTGCTTCACATAAATACATTGTCATAAAATAAAATAAAATAAGATAAGTAAATAAAATAGATAAGTAAAAGAAAAAAAAATAGATGGATTGATAGCTGTTATATATGTGCATCATTGTCACTATAGTTACAGTGGAACCGTGTCAATCACCCCCCCCCCCCCCCCACCAATCTCTCTATTGTGAGGTCACAACACAATTCAGATGCTATAGAGTCACGGTGCTGCCCTCTCCCCTTTATCAGTTTACCTGGTCCCTCGTGATAGTACTTTGTGTTCTTCACTGCTCTCTGCGATTTTTTGGCTACTGCTTTTCAACATGCATTGCATTCCTGAAACACCCCCTACTCCGAGACCCTGCGAAGGTACATTTTTGATTATTAACTGATCATAACATACAACTAATCAGCCCTACTGTAAGCCCTCACAGAGGCATTGAAATAAGAGGAACCCAGAGATAAAGAAAGAAAATATGAATGTGTTGCTAAGCAAGCGTGACCATCAGCAACATCAAATCATCTAAAGAGTGGAGGAAACAATCTTTGTGAATGTGATTGGTCTTCAGGTCCTCTTGGAGACCCACCGGACTCCGGCCCCACCCAGACGTCCTCCCACTCCTCTGAGGTTGAGACGGCTGCCGGCTCCACCCCTGTCTCGGCGCTGCCCTGGCAGGTGGTGGTCCCTGGCCCCTCCCTCAAAGAGGTCATCGTCCAGCTTCTGGCTCAGGTACAGCCCTGTTGTAATGAGATATGTCCCTCACAGGGACCAGTACTGTCCGCACAACAGACCACGATGGGCCTTATTCATCTAGCCACCACCTTGTTTCCATATTGGTTGTAAACGTGGGGTGGGGTAACTGAATGCAGAATGAGTCAGTTCCCCCGCCCAGCTACTGAGAGGGATAGCCTCAAGGTGAATAAGGCCCATTACTCTGACACAGGACATGCATCCACAGTCATGAAATACGTAGAAGTCTGCATTAATATTTACAACAGTAAGAGCACATAATTACGTGATAAGACATTAACTTTGAGTTACAACCAGAGAATTGCAGCTCATATGATTTTTCACACTAACCTTAGAACAAGACGATCCCAGAAGTCTCCACTGCATTCGATTCTGACTTGACTTCTTGTGCGCACTGGTGCTTTGTCCTCCAGGTCAGCCCTGGGTACATACCCCCGGGGACCCCTGAGAAGATCAGCACCATCCTCCAGGAGACCCGGCGCCTCCTGGCCTCCTCCTTCCCCTGGGTCAGGGTGACGGGGGACCGGCAGCAGGCTAACTGTCTGCTCCAGCCCACCGCTCCTTGCCAGGTCTGGCATTTTATTTTTTATTGTTACAATAAGATGTTTCAATGAAATGTGATGAGTGACTCATCAGTGTATTTCAATATGAGTACAATAATCATGCTGATGCATTGTATTATGATGCAGCCATTCAATACAGAAAAATATGCAGCATTTACATTTAGGGCATTTAGCAGGCGCTTTTATCCAAAGCTATTTACATTAGTTAATACACACATTGACATACGGACGGCAGAGTCAACCATGCAAGGCGACAGCCAGCTCGTCAGGAGCAGTTAGGGTTAAGTGTCTTGCTCAAGGACATATGAACACTTAGCTAGGAGGAGCTGAGTGTTGAACAACTGCTCTACCTCCTGCGCTAAGCCGACCACCAGCATACCAGTTGTATGCGCTGATTTGTTAAAAAAAAAAACATGACACACACACACAATGAGAGATGACATAATGGCACAACACTCAGATATGAACTCCCAGGGCCAACGTGTTTCTATTTCTGTGTGTCTTGCGTCCATCGCTCAGGTGGCCGGGTCCATCCTGGCCCGCCTGGAGCAGGCGTTGCTCCCCAGAGAGCGGCTGGCGGGGGCTCTGGTCACGGCTCCACACATCCTCAACTACTACATGTCCTATCTGGTGGCTGTGAGTGTAGCCCAGCTGGTCCCACACCAGCTGCAAGCTACTCAGGAGGACCTGCAGGTCAGCTCCAGCGCCAGAGGCTCAAAAACATGATTTATCTCAATGAATTTAATTGGGTACAAAATGATTTGATAGCTATTTGTAAAGTGTTTCTGTGCAGTTTACATTTTTCTAAACATTATGACTTGTAAATACTTGCATACATTACTGCATATACATATAAACAGTTCCCTATATCGAACCCATAAAGTACTTTTCTAACAAGGAACAGGACAAAGATGAATAAACAAGCGACAAATCAGTTTCAAAGTGCTGAAAAACGATTCAAAATACAAGTTAAGTTGAGTGTTTTTCAATTGTACGTGTGGGATCGAAGCTCATGGGGTACACAAACACCAAACACAAACCTCGGTTCCCATGAATCTCTCTCTCCAGAGGGTTGTGCGGGCAGTGCGGAGCATCCCTCCAGGCTCCATGCTGACTGTGAGCAGCGACCTGGTGGACGCCCTGCTGGTACAGCTCATCCTGAAGCTCAGCCCTCTCGACGGAGACGGCTACAGGCAGCTGGGCCAGCAGAAGCTCCTGGCCCTCACCCTTCAGGTAGGTCCCGGTAATACTAATGTACTACTATCACTGCTACTACCAGTCGGACCCCAACTACTACTACATCGCTGCCCATGCCAATCATCATTGATATCATTGAATCGAATTAAGCATTTTGTGTCAAAAATCGAAAATCTCACGCTCCTTGCTTTTCCTTCGTTGTCTCCTACTCTTTTTTTCCCCCAAATCCATGGTTGATCTCTCTCACTTTTGCACCCTCTTTACTTTCTTCCTCCTCTCTCTCTCGTAGCTGAGTGCTCTGACATTGGAGGCCCTTAGGAGGATGCCTGGTGTGACGGTGGACACTGCTCTCCCTCGTCCCAGCTGGCATTTAAGGAGGCTTACCTTCCAGGTCCCAGAGCCGCCTGATGAAGGCCTTTGGGACCTTTTACCAGGTAGGACTGATTTTCATTCAGGGCTACTCCGTTTGGTGAAAGTCCTCCATACAACACTGAAAGCTCTGAAGCTCTGAACAGGAGTCGTGACGCGTTGTTGTCCACAGCGCTCCTCCAGTAAGGCGTCTTCTCTCTTATTCAAGGTCAAGAAACTGATGGCTGCGGGAAACCCCGATCTCCTCCGCTGCATCCCTAGGGAGGTCATCGAGGTTGTCCTCGCTCAGCATCAGACAGCCTGCGCCGAGGAAACCCCTGTCCAGGGTAACCACATAGAAGGATCGAACGCAAATAACTCATTCACAACCAGTCAAATATATCGCTCATAATGTTGAAAACCACATTGTTTTGCTAATATCATTGAAGCATAAAAAGCTTTGAGTTGTAGAACTATCCTTAACAACCAGTTGAGGTTCATCCAATTGTTTCTTTATGATCACTACTTCCTTTCAACCCCCCCCCCCCCCTGTTCTCATTCTGCTCTCAGCTCCAAAGGTGGATGAGGACCTAATGGAGAGCGGGCTCTTTAGACAGACGCTCCCTGAGACAGAAAGGGATCTGATTTTCCAGGAGTTTGGAACATGGATCCGGCACACGATGATCTACCGTAAGGCTCTTCCGGAAATGAGCGATGATGTCATTGCGGATTACCGCCACATGGTCATCCAACGCCCTTCCTCCTACACCACCTGGGTCAACGGAAAGTACTTTGTTGGAGACGACTACAAGGAAGTGACCTCATTGGTGGACAACGTCAGCCTGGCTCACAATGCTTTTGTGGTGGACGGTAGCGGTGAAGCTCTCCAGAGGGACTTCCAGAACAGCCACAAGCTGCTCCAGGGTCTCGCCCAATCTGAGCTTTCTTCGCCGCAAGACTCTGGGCAGAGTTTGCTTGCCTTTGATCCGGTGCTTTCTGGAGCCCTTCTGCCTCCAGGAGCTCAGCCACTGCCAGGATACTCTGCTATTGTTGTTGCTGCTGTTAGGAACTCTGTCTCAACCACTGTACGTTCATGAAAACGCGTAACATAGATTTCCAGTGTTGAACACTGAAATATAATCTTCATGCAACATGAGAGTCCAGTCCATTAAAAACTCCTCAGCTACTTTTTAGACAGGCTGAGCATTCTCTTCCCCTGTGCAACAGGAGACGGTTCTGATCCAGCGGTCAACTGCTGAACGGGTTGTAGAAGAACTGTTCAGAGGCCAGGACCAAACCTTTTATCAGTCACAGGCCCGCAAGTATGTGGCTTTTGAGAAGGAGATAGTGGAACATGTCTACTTGGTGCTGGAGAATGAGGCCGAGGCATACAGGAACAACAGAGTGTTCAAACAGACTCTGGAGCGCCTGATGGACCCTGTGCAAGAGGTCTGCTTTAGGTTTTGTAGTGTTATATTGCAATTTTCTTTTGTAAATTGTATTTACACTGGAATAGCATGATTGAAAATAGAGAATGCTCCTTAAGCAACCAATGTATTGAAAAAACATACACTTTTTCCTCATCAAATGAAGGTCAGCCATTGTGATTCACTGTCCAAAGAAAACAACATACATGTAAAATAATGTCATAAGATCAAAATGTATGTAAAAGGTGTAATGGTCAAACCAATTTCACATTTAGAAGTGACAGTTGAAGTCATTCAACAGGTCAAACTGGCCGTGGAGCTTCGGCGGCCCCTGAGACAGAAGTTGAACAGTGGCCTTGCCCAACACGTGGCTGACCAGGGCGGGCCTCATGCAGGAGCCCCAGGTAGCCCTGCTGGCCTGCTCCCTTGTGGCAAAAGAGGTGCTCAACCACATCAAGCCCTCTGTGAGCTTCAGCGCGGAGGTCCAGGGAAGAGACGACACCCCCTATAGCATCAACGTCCCTGTGAGGAAGCCGGAGGAAGGAGACGAGGAGAGAGCTCTTACCCTGCTAGAGGAGCGTCTTCACAAGGAGAACACTGCGAGCAGGGAGGAGTTCCTCGCCTGCCCAGACAAGGTCCGCCTTATAAGTCATTCCAGTGCAGGCATGATGCACAAGCCAAATATTTAGTAACTCTAATAATTACTGGTATATATTAGCACTATTCCTCTTGAAATCAAGTTTTACAAATAATTAATGATTTCCATGAAGATTTAAGTTTTGTATCTAGATCTTTTATATCAATCAGTAATGCAATACATAGTACTATATATTTGTATACTTTATTGTCGCTTTAGAATAAGATGTGCTAATAGACCTTTTCTGTGCTGAAACATTATTTGCTCAGGATCCTGAGGAGAAAGAAGTAAAAACCAAAAAGAGGAACTTCTCTTGGTTCTGCCGGCTCTTCAGCTGCAAGAAGAACTGAGAATGAAATCTAACATAATGAGAACTAACATGCATCTTTGGAACCTAAAATGTAGATAGGATTGGACACCAAACATCTGGAAACCCAACTTTTATGCCAATGAGGGAGACCAACCATGGACATTATCCACAACTTTGGACCCCGACCATGAACATCTAATATGAAAACGAACTACATCCACCTCATATGGACACTTATCGATTGGAACCAAAGATTTGTTCAATTTTAACATTGTGTTTTAACATTGTTTCATTTTTTTTATATTGTATTTCAAATGTTTACATTTATTCATTTGTTTCCTTGACATTCTTTTTGATTTGACGTTGTTTTCGATTTGCCATTTTCTATGTTTGTATTGATGTTCATTAAACCATATGATCATTCCTTTTTTGTGTTACTTCAAGCGAAAGTTCACTATGTCAATATTTTAGCCGTAGTATTTACCTAAATACCTCTTCATGACTGCAAAAAAATAAGGAATTTTCATTTATTAACGATAATGTTAGGAAGTTACAACAAATAGTATTTTTTCAAAATATGTATTAAAAGGTGGAAAGCCACTCCTTCTAAATAGATGGCGCTGTTTTAATGTAACGTGCTTTTTCTTGCTCAGATTTTCTTCTTCAACATCCTCGTTGGCTTGTTTTTGCGACAAGGAGGTGTCCTCCGTGGTGTCATTGTAGGGTTCAGGGTGAATACACAGAGATTAAATAACTTCTAATAAGATGTCTGGTTACACGCCGGACGAGAGGCTCCGCATTGAGCAGATCACAAAGCTCAGAAGGCAATGGCTGAAGGACCAGGAACTCAGTCCCAGAGAACCCGTCATCAAGCCACAGGCTCCGGGCGCCATAGCTAAATTCTGGGCTGGCTTTCTGGAACCCAAGAGTCTGTGGAGGCAATACGTGAGTGGTCAGATCCTGAGTTGGTTATAAAAAAAACAGTTGGTTATAAAAAAAACAGTTCTATATTACATTTGTCAACATCTATTTCGATTTCTCTTTGCTCCCATCGCCGACCTAGATGTCATGTTATGCTTGACAGTGCGGTCAGGTGTTGACATGGCTATAAGGGTGCTGCTTTGCTTATAGATTGATAACGCCACATTCATAGCAGAAACAGACCATTTTGTGTTTGCAAGTGAAATAATTCAAGCTAAAGCAAAGGAATGCACGTGAACCATGAATGTACTGCCAAGTTTGGACACTGCTATCTATCTGCAGAAGACAAGTATAGTTGTAGTCACTAGCATCTTGGCATACACCTACTCCCTTTACGAATATACTACATTAACACAGTAAAGGGTATATGGTATAAATACAATTTACTAATGCACAGAAAACAGAAATGCATAACATTTATGAACACTTGTCTTTAAAGTCGGCTTATTTTCTGCTTTCTTGTTTCTGTTCTTGCAGACCTACAAGGCATACCGAGGTGGAGTATTTGGATTGACACGGGTGTTGATACCAGCGTGGATCGTTCACTATTGTGTCAAGTACCACATGGCTGTAAGTCCCCTTGAAACCCATTTTTTATGGTTTAGATATCATGCATATTAAATGTTTACCTGCCTAAGGACCCAAATTGTGTGCTCTTGTTACTGATACAATGACTACAAAGTGAATTGATCAAATTGGATGCCAATACAATATTCACATGCCAGTTTTATAAATGGGGCCATGGACAAATTATGCAAATTATCTCTTCAACCTTCAATTGTAGAGCTATTCCTAACCGTTGCAACTACTCTTAATTAACAAATATATATTCATATGATCTAAAGCTTTACAAGCAAGATGTACTAACTTAGTGATCGTTTATTCCACAGAACCTGCCATATGGTATTGTGGAGGTGAAACCCAAGTTGTTTCCCGTAAGTGCATATCTTTATTCATTGCATTTTTTCATAATTGTATTTATTTAAAACCTAAATTCAAAGTTGCCTGACCAATATTTGCTTGAAAAAGTGAAGTATGATTATTAACCGTTAAGACGTTGCCTCTTGACAATCTTATTTTTTTCCCTCAACTGTTAAACTATTGGCACAATAATATTAGCATTTCTGTTTTAAATGTGCATCCTAACTGATTTAGACGTTAATCTATCCTTTCTTTTTCTGCTTGTTTAAGGGGGACGTCATTTTGGAGACGGGCGAAGTTGTTCCCGATCTACCCATGACCCACAGTCACCACTAACGCACACAGTTAAAATGTTTCTCTAAAGTCATTGTAAAAAAAACCTATATATGTTATTAAACATTTCCAATCATAATGACCTGTTTCTCCTTTATTATTAATAAATTACACATGGACTCAAAGTCTAAGAAGTAGGCTGTGCATATCCACATCAAGGTCAAGCCTGTCTGTATTAAAATGTAATATCCTTACTGTCATTATTATAGGGCCAAATTCTCCGCTAATGCCCTTCTGCTACCAACCCTCTTTATTATTTGTATAAAAAGTTTTTTATTGTGAAATAAAATAATATGAAAGATCTGTTTAGGACTAGAAATTATTAACCAATCAGGAAATCATTGCATTACATGAAAAAGTATCCTTGATGAACGTATCAGTTTGGTTTGACTATCAATTTAATTTTAATCGAACATTTTTATTTTATAGTCGAGGAGAGAAAATTGTTTCGGGGCTTTTACTTTTGACCCCCGAAGAAAACCGGAAATTGCGTAATGAAATTGTGCCTAGTTACACGCTAGCTGAATGGTGGTTGTACAACTCAAAGGGCTATAGTCTATTCATATATTATACACCAGCGAGGCATTTTTTTTAAGTTAACCTTCCCTGAGAATGTAACTTCTTCCTACGTCCATGTCGATCGCCAACCGTTCAGCTGTTCGATGTATTTGAGGTAAATACGATTGTAACTTATGTCCTCAAACCCCTTTCACCATAATTCATGTTGTTAGCTGCTAGCTCAAGTCAGACACCGACCATCCAAGCATATGTTTCTATACATCATAGTTATAAAACTGCTTTTTGGTTTTGTTTTTCCAAATGGCCGTGATACTAGAAATCAAAACAATGTCTTCCTGCCTGCTACAGTGGTACAGACTTTAGTAGGAAGCTACCAGTGCTAGATGCGCTAACGTCAACAAACTAATGATACTAAAATTACTTGGTGCCAACATTACTATTATTAGTGTTTATTATAGCCCATCTCTTATATTTGGTATTTATGTGCTTTTACAGAAAAAGAACCGGATAGTCGCAACCTTAAAACATTTATTAATTATCTAACCCTGAATTTAAAAGCTATGTAGTACAGTGACTGCATACTCCTGTTTAGTTTGAAGAGTCAGTGCAGGTCAATCAACGATTAACTCAGAATGTGACAACGTATCGCCATAATCCGTCTACACATCCTCCATGTAAACATTTCGATTTGTACATTTCAACCTCTTTTTTTGGATTGTACTGGGGTCTTAAAGGTGTGTCTTGAAAACGTTTCATCACCAGCCATGAAATGATCTGAAACTGACCTGAAATGTTTGTCATTATTTCATCTTCATCTAAGATCATGTCAGCCTCCAAGATTGAACTGCGTCCACGTCAGAAGCATGGCACAAATACAACCTCTCGGGACACGTCCAAAGAGGTGTCCCCAGACTCCAAGTGCCCCATCTGTTTGGACGCCTTCCACAATATGTCCTACCTGGACCTGTGCTTGCACAAGTTCTGCTTCCGCTGCATCCATGAGTGGTCGAAGAACAAAGCAGAGTGTCCGCTGTGCAAGCAGCCGTTCAACTCCATCTACCACACCATCAAGTCGGACCAAGACTTCAAGAAGTATGACCTGAGGCCCTCCGACAACGGCTCATTTGGGAGTTTCGGTGGTGTACGCTTCCGGTACCACACCACCATGACGGGCGTGCGTCAGCGCGCCGAGAGGAGGACCGCTACCCCTCCAGACAATGGCGTGATGTTTGAGAACTTTGGAGATGCTTACCAGGTGCACGAGCGCAACCTAAGGCGCATGATGTCGAGGTTGGCGGCAGGGCGGCGGGCCGCTAGCGAAGGCAGAGCGGTCCGTGCCATCCGGGAGCAGGAAATGATCACGTTCAGGAGGGGGCTGTACCGCGAGGGAATCCGGGTGCAGTCGGTGGAGGACGGCGGCCGCTGCCGGGACACCACGGCCGAGTTCTATCAGAGAAACCCTGCGTGCCTTCACAGACTGGTGCCCTGGCTGAAGAGGGAGCTCATGGTGCTCTATGGAGCCCACGGCTCTCTGGTCAACATCGTACAACACGTGGTGATGTCGCGCATCACCCGCTTCAATTTGGAGGCCAGTGATATACTGGAGGAGCTCAGGCCGTTCCTCCAGGCTCGCACAGAGCACTTCCTCCACGAGTTCATCAGCTTTGCAAAGGCTCCCTTCAACATGGAAGCCTATGACCAGCATGCCGTCTATGACTGCCCCGACTCCCTATTAGACGACGACAGTAGCTCTCACTCATCTGTCATAGCCGTCTCGGAGGATGATCTAATGTCAGTGGATCTGGACACCATTGGAGAGTCTATGTCCAGCGGTGCTCTCAGTCAGTCTGCGTGGGATGATGAGACGCCTGGGCCCTCGTATTCCACGACGGAAGAAAGAAACAAAGTGCCGCCGCTCTCTATACCAGACTCTGACAGCAGCCAGGAGGAAGAGCTACAGGAAAGCAGTTCCTCCTCCCATCCTAAAGGCCCTTCAAACCCAAAGGACGCGTCCCACAGTGGTGTCCAAAAATATAGATCTCTTTTGTCCTCCTATGATCATGATGTTGGTGGGGATGAAGATGACTGTGTTATCGTTGGTTTCGTGAAGCCGGTGTCACAGAGGACGCCAGAGCTGGTTCAGCTCTCATCAGACTCTGAGGATTCTGTCCATGAGGAGATGGACAGAACGCCTCGGCTGCCTCAACACATTCGCTTCACCACCCCCAGCGCCTCTCCTCTGCCCGCTGTAGAGCAAAGCCCCCCTCCTGCCTCTGGCGCAAAACCGCATTCACCATCTAAAGAACAAAGCGGCCTCTCCAGGTCTAGAGGACACAATTTGTCAGAGAGGAAAAGTGACTACGACAAGGACAGCAAGAGGCGTCGCAGTGCAGAAAGATGCGGGGAACGGCAGGGATCTAGAAGTGGAACTCAATCGAGGAGAAATAGGCGGGACAGAAGGTCGAGAAGTGCCAGTGATTCTTCCAGGAGCCCCACGAACAGTGCCGTCACCCTGTCCCAGTCAAGGAGGCATTCCCGATCCAGAAGCAGCAGGGAGTGTTCCCGTTCGAAGCGGGACAGTAAGGAGAAACGGCGAGACGGTCTGCCTGGCAGCTACCAGTGGCAGTCCTACAGCAAGTATGGCCGCGACAGAGACAACAGTTGGATACATTATTCAGAGAAAACCACCTACTACTCCAGGGGTCACAGGAACGGTGAATCTCGCTCTGAATCTCGCAGTAGGGAACCCCATGACAGCGGTCACAGGGACGAATTTCCCCCCGGGACCTACTCCACCGGTAGCCGATCGCCATCTTTCAGGAAAAGGTCCAGCCAAGACAAGCCTGGGGGCAAGAGGAAGTACAAGACCAGGCACTTGGACGAACCGGACAGAGGCACGGATCTGAGGTCGGGTTCCGAGGCGGTGGACACAACCAGCAGTAGGACAAGCTCCAGGAAACAGAAGAGGTCGAAGGAGAGGCTAGCGAAGAGGGACGCCACCCTCGGAGGGGAAACAGACGATGCAGGAAACGGGTCAGACCGAGGCAGGAGGCACCACAAGAAGAAGAAGAAACACAAGAAGAAAAGCAAAAAGCACAAGAGCAAGGAGCGCCCAGGGAAACGCTCACCCACTGTCATCACCATTGAAAGCGACAGTGGTCATTCTACCTATAGCAATGTTGACCCCTCAGGCAAGGAAAACCTTCCAATTGCCACAGGCATGCCACCAGATACTGACGTCACAGGCTGCGATGGCGATGTGTCAAAAAGTGATTCACTGCCAGCTGACAATGTTTTACACCAACGATAAACATTAACTGTGGATGATTGGAGAATCACTTTTGTTAGGAATGCCTTTATAGCAAATGCCTTTAAACTAATTATTTTCACAGCATAAATGGTTTACATATAAATATGGGATGTGTTATTTAGCACCAAGGCCTAGATAGTTGCTACACCCACATCAAATGTGGCTGTGACTTTTGAACTTTGTAGTACTGTTTCAAGTGAACACATCAAATCAGGAAAGTATTTTCTTCTAACTTGTTCCAGGTTGCATTCTCAGGTATAACATTGTATTCATATATTTTCTTCAATAGGAATAACTTCAAGGCTTGACAATGAACCACTGCTCATGTGCCCTTTTTTATTTTGTTCATTCAGAGGTTGGTCTCTGGATCTGTTTATCACATATCTAAGAGGGTTCATTTTGAGACACAAATGCCCCATCACAGAATAGTCATATTTTTAAAAACGATTTTTTTTTTTTTTTGAAAGGACATTCATTTCTGGGACTTATTTCATAGTGTTATTTATTTCAGGAGACTTTTACCTAATAATACCACATTTATTTATTTAATGACATGTATTTCATAATAAAACATTCAAATGAGTCGGGTGTGGTAAATGTGTCATTAAATAAATAAATGTTTTATAAAATAAATGGCATCATGAAATATAAAGACCCTGAAATAAATAAATATTGAAAGATCAAATAAAATTCTCACATGATTGGGGTTTCTCAAGGTGTTTATTTTGTCGAGAATAAAGAGCTTTGCGTCCTCCACACATTGACCATCTTGGTCAGCAAACTGAAAGGGGGTTTACAATCAATGAGGTAATCAAACATATTTAAAAGATCTTCTAAAAATGTTTCATGACATAGGATGCGAGTGCAATAGGCCAAATCATTTAGTTGCTTGGGCATTTTTATTTTGAGATATTTTCCGGATTGTTGCTATCTGGCACACATCTGGAAGAGTTTAGTGAAAACCTCACTAAGTTGGGAGGGCGCCAAGTAATCTTAGCACCCACAGCACTAAGATGACTGGTCACCCTCTTCAATAGGCCTATGACACATCCCTGAGACGAGACAATACAGTTCGGAGGGCCTCTGAGCATTAAGAGCACTTTTTCAGAGAACTCAGACCTTTCAAAACAAGATGAAAAGTATTAGGCAAATCAGCATCATCAGTCTCATTTACATTGATGGATTGTTAATTCTCCTTTACTCATTTATGAATGCAGGTCATTGTTTTTAATTCCATGCCAGAAATTAAAGAAGATAGCAACTGCTAGGCTATATTGCATTTGTATATTTTCCCTATTCTTAATTTTAGCAAAATGTTATAATTTTACCCACCTCAGCATTCTTCCCCAGGGGATCGGCAGTACAATATATAATAGTATTTCTTACTAGTTCTTAAGAGCGTTGTAGGCCTATATGAAATGTGGTGTCAAAAAGAGGTCCCAACAGGATCGAACTGTAATCTCAGACTTCTGTCCTCGGGCCCTACCCATGACGGTGGTATGCCGCCTTCAAAACGCTCAGAGTTTCTGGGAGTTTTGGACCTTAAACTCGGAGCAAAGTACTTTGAACACTGTTGGGTGGGAGTTTCCGCTCTGAGTTTCGTGCGGATGTAAAGCTACCCGACTCCTTCGAGATCCCGTCACAACAATGGCAGCCCATTTCATTGGTAGACTAAAGTGAACTTGCAGCAAGCACTAAGAGGCAAACTTAACACAGATTCTAACATTTGCATTACGATACATTATAGCTTACAATTATAAACATCATCTGATAAATTCTCGCTCATGTTCAACCATCGCAAGCAGTTCTAATAACTGATTCATCTGATTCAGCAAAGAAGCGTAGAGGGGTCCCTGCGGGCATCCATTGTTGTTATGAAGTCTAGTCTCCCAAACTTTCTGTTTTTCCGGGGTTTTGTCATAGCCTACGAACTTCTGAGGGGCGTTTCCTGAACACTTATTTCGGAAGAAGGGAAGGTTTACGTAAAGACAATATAAGAGCTTCCGAACCTCCGAGCTGTTTTGAAGGCAGCATTAAACTTCCAATACAAATTTGACAGTCACTCCAGTAGGCTACTGTCGCAGATCCAGTGCATAAAAACATTGGAACAAAGTAGGTAGGCTACCGTTAATGGTTACAAACGATTTAACTTAATGTACGATCAGCTTAAGAAAACGGTGAGGGTTTGACAGAGGTTCATAGAAAGTCAAAGTATGGGGCCAAAGTGTGGGATAGTTCATAAACAACAAATAGCTATACTAGCTAGCTATACCTTTAAAAATATGGTCATAATCAAAATGACGGTACGAGCACCTTTCGTGCAGGGGCATTTTCTTGACTTTACTGCAGTAAAGTTATGCTGTGTTCCTGAATCATCGAACGCCAGATTTCCGAGTCGGAAGTCGAAGATCTCCCAGCTTTCTTGCGACATTTCCCGAAGGCACGCCCCCTTTTTGTATTCATCTTTCGAAAATCTGAGAGCAGCCCGAGAGCAGTGATGACGCTCTCAACAAAATGGCTGCGCCCGTGAAGATTTGTATTTTATTTATTTTATTTTTTGTACCACGTAGGTCATTTTACTGTAGATTTTAAATGCTCTTACACACTTGATTACATTGCTACTTTATTCCGGTCACTAATGTATACATTGCATGGTTTTGCTGTGCGTGCAATACAATGTAAAGCTGTGTTGTTTGTTTTCGGGCTGGTTTGCTTAAGAGTCTAAAATGTAGCTAACAATATACAACCACTAGCCAATTTCATGCAACAATCACTAAGGCCGCGTTCAGACTGCAGGCAAATCTGATTCAAATCTGATTCCTTCTCATATCCGATTTTTAGGGCTGACTGTCTACACTGTTTTAGCAAGTGTCCAAATCGCATTTGGCTCTGTTCAGACTGAGAGGGATCTGTCTGCGGCCTGCAAGAGGGAGGCGTTTCGGGTAGAGGCGTGTCGCGTAGTGACGTCACTACGCGACACGCCCCCTCCACACGGGAAAGTCACGTTGAACCACGCGAGATGTAAAATGAGACCGCCAAAACGGATAACCAGTTCCGCCGTAAAACTTGACTGGTCTGAAATTTTGGCCGAACATATGCAGACTCTAAGTGTCAGTGTAATTTAATTAATTCATCGATTAATAAGGGCCAAACTCTTGCTCCCTTTGTCAGGAGGAACACAACACAAAAAGGCCTCAACTTGCACAGTTGGTAAGTGACTGACAACAACATTACACATTCCATATTGAGTGCATTCCATATAAAACAATAGTGGTATTGTTATATTGCTTAGAATAATGAATGTGAGAACAATCCTGAGCTGCTGAGATTAATGAGAAGTCACTCAAGAATTATTGATGTACAATTTTTACGATTATTTGTGAGAAATATATTTTGAAATTTCAGGAAGCTGTTAAAGAAGCCGAGAGAGACAGAAACCTCCTGTGTGAGGACCTTATTGGCTGCATGAAGACAAGCTCCTCAGTTAGGAAACATATTGAGGTAAGTATATCAGCATGAAGAGATTATTACCAGTACTACCATACCATACTATCAATATGGACCATCACCATGTTTGTTTTCAGGCAATCTTAACTGGGGAGCTTGTCCCACAATGGAAACACAGGGAGGAGAGGCCAACACTGCACTTTGAAAATGAGAGCCTGGATGAGGCCTTCTCATTTTTATATGAGGTCGTGAGGGCAACGCCAAAAGCCACAGAACAAGAGGACTGGGTTGCGTACATTTTAGATGTCCTCCTACCTGAAGTATGACATGATTTGTTAATTTACGTTAAATTATTAATATTGGCACTGTTTAATATTGTAGATAGGTGTTTTTCACATCACATTTCACACTTGTATTTGAAAGAACCTTGAAATAGAACAACGCAGATGTGTGATGTTAAAATTTTGAGAGCATTCAGACCCCCATTTTTAGAATATTACTTACAGTGCCTCTTACAGTGTAAGATTTGACAAAAGGAAAAATAATTGCAAACTGGACACAACATGAGGCTACATTCAGATCAGTGACTTTTTCATTTAAGTTAACAAATGTCAATCATCCTGCCAAGGCAACGATTCAGAAATTCAACATAACAGTGCCAGAGGCTGTGGCGAGATTCCGAATGGGACCTCAATATCAACCGTGGTAAGATTAATATGTAAAGAATTGATGATAGACACATGACACATCAATGTGTGATGTAACATGTAATTGAAAACCTTTATTGTTCTTTTTTGACAGTGAGTTAAATGTGATGGCCGAAGCCCTGGTGGGGCACATGTCCAAGGAGGGAGCAAAGAAGCTCCAAATTTACAAGGAGAAACTGGAAGAAGCCCTCTCCTCTGAGGCATTTCTGAGCAGGCTATAAAATAAAATAAAAATGAGCCTTGAAATGTTTTGGTTTGGTTTTTTTTAAATAGATCTCTTCTTCACTACAAATACGTTTGACAGACCAAATATAGTTGAGATGAATTGCTACTTGTCACAAAACGACCATGACAAAGAAAGTTATGGTCTATGATCAGTGCTGTGAGTGCATGAGTACAGTGTGTACAAGTAGTGTGTGTGTTGTAGGGTGAAATAAAGGAAATCAGAATACCAAACAAAGCCCAAGAGGTGTTGCAGGTAGGATAGAGGGCGAGAGGGCCAGCAACTCAAGCTCCAGGAGAATGCTGCTGATGATCCCTGCTGATATCAAAGAGAGAAAGCAAGGGAGCAACACTGCTCAGTAACCTACAGAATGGAGGGATTCACAAATGAATTCCCCATTAAGGAATAATAAAAGTTATTGTCATCACATTATTTTAATTTTGTTATGTAGGCCACTTTTATTATATATATATATATATATATATAATATATATATATATAAATATATATATATATATATTATATATATATATATATATATCTACACATTACGCTCTTACTCCCACATAAGCACTGACATTATTATTTACTACTTTTATTTATTTATATAAATAAATATAGGGTAGGCCACTACTTTTATATATATAATTAATATATATATATATATAATTATATATATATATATTATATGATATTTAATATATATATATATATATATATATATATATATATTATGTTTGGTAATATTCCGTATATGTTGATAATATATATATATATATATATATATATATATATCAACACATTACGCTCTTACTCCCACATAAGCACTGACATTTAGCTCATGAATTCCTGTCTGTTAATTATCTTGTGTTTTCTCTTGTGACAAAGTCAGAAAATTTTACATCTAAATTTTAATATAAATGAAATCCTGCCTTAATTGTTTTTACCCAATTAAAAATGTAATAATAACATTTGTAAGCTTTTGAATACATTCATTATAGGGCAAAGAACGCGTAGGCAAAGTCGTTAACTTTTGCATGCAACATGCAACTGTAGTGGGCGCATATCCCTTTAAGAACCGTGTGTAGGGCTCATATCCCTTTAAGAACCGTGTGTAGGGCGTTCCCTGTAGTGGCGGGGGGCGTGTCGCGTAGTGACGTCATTACGCGACACGCCTCCTACTCGACACGCCTCCCTCTTGCAGGCCGCAGACGGATACACTTGTTCAGACTGGTCTGAGCCACAACACATTATTGACCCATCTGGCGTCATCCAGCGCGTGTATTGTGTGACGTCATGTAATAGCGACGAGAAAAACAATAACAAACATGATGGATCACCCCACAGATTAATGAGGCATTTCGTTTCTTCCTTTGTCCAAGGACTGAGGCGGGTGGTTTGGCGCATTGGGTCAGGTCTGGTGTCGCGTAGAGTGACGTCACGGACAGTCAAAACCGATCTGAGTGTTTTGAGCTCTTCAGACTGAGACGCATCTGTCCAAATGCGATCTGAAACCACCTCCAGGAGGTGGTTTCGATCCGTTTCGCAAAAATCGGATTTCATGTGACTTGGGACTGTTCAGACTTCAAGAGTCATCCGGTTCCAATCTGGATGGGCTAAAAATCGGATTTTGGCTGGCTGTCTGAACAACAGGACACTACGAACGCACAGAGACCGGAAGTGACGTCAAACCTGCAACTCGGAAGGCTGGCATCCGAGGATTCAGGAACACACCATTATTCACGTTCCACATTAATCAGAAACCTACAACCACACACACATCCAGGAACCTGAGAAGGGAGGTTATGCTCAACGCCCATTGACTCACAGAAACAAGCGGACTCAGGAGGGAGAAGACACAGCACTGACACCATGGCTCTGAAGTGGGATTCGAACCCCTAAACCCGACAGGGTTAATGCCTTGAGCATATCAGTGGAGCTAAACAGGGTCAGAGATATGAAAAAAGGTGTTAAAGATGTACATCAAGGAATTTGGCAGTATTTTTTTGTATTTGAAGTGCTGTGTGTTAATAAAGCATTCCTAAAAAAAAACGGAGCAGCTGTTGCTATGTCATAAATTAATTTCGGGGTTGGCTACCCAAGATGCTAGCGACTCAAGTGTAACGGAAGTGTTTGTGGCTCAGGAAGAAACGTGGCAACATTCACCATGGCCTCACAAATGCACATTAAGGTAATATCCTGACGGATAGGTCCAATATCAATCTCTCCAAGGGCTCTCGAGGGGCGGCAGAGGTGCATGTAACCGCGCTGCCCAGCAGTACGTTATGCATTGTTATCTATTTAAGTTATATCCATTAGTTAGTGTTTTTAGGCTTAACTTTCGTGGTTATGGATACATGCATATATTCAATTCAATGTGCTATAAATGCACGGTGTTTAAAAATCTGCAGGTCAAATTAGCTAGTAAATGTGGTTGCAGCTATCGCCATGTTAAATGCAGTATCATAATGTATAGATTAGTAGCTATACTGCTAGATTAGTAGCTGTCTTAAGCACTTCTGCACCACGTTGTCCTAACTTTCCGTTTGTCTCAAAATAAAAATGATAATGCCATGGTAATAAACGAGGAAATAATACATTGATCGCAGTCTTGTGTATTTAAGAGAGTTGGAGTGATTAAAGATAGTTAAAAATAATGTGTGAAACTGTTGCCTTCTTCTAGATCGGAATAATCGGTGGATCGGGTCTTGATGACCCAGATATCCTGGAAGGGAGGACTGAGCGATATGTCGACACGCCATATGGAAAGGTTAGTTTACCACAGTTGTGCTAAAGTCTATCTATTAAAGGTGTCATATTATGCCGTTTTTGTGGTTCATAATAATAATATATAATAATAAATTCGTTTGGATGTTCTGCTAGAATAGGTTTACATGCTAAAAATACTTTATTATTCTCACACATTGATTTAGAACCGCTTTCATCCTTTGTAAGAATCGGTTGCAGCTCTGATTGGTCAACATAAACACTCCATCGGTGCATGTGTAGGCCACCTCACGCCCCTTAGTCCCGAGCAACTGTAAACATTGCCAGTATCAATGGCTTTGGTTCATCCATACCTTTCTCAGCCCGAGTCGTAAATTCAGGCCGAACAATCTAATCGACGCAAAACACCATTCTCAACCTTTTGAAACAAATAACGTGTGCCAAAAAGTGGTCTGAGGCATACAGCTGGCTAACCAAAACATTTGAATACAATGACATGAGCTAGCGAGTTATTCTAGGCCTTCAACTGACTAAACAAAATATTTGAATGCAACAATGTGAGTGGGCAGGTTTGACGCGGCATACAGCTGATTAAACAAATCATTTTAACAGTATAACCTCAGGAGGCTTTCTCACTGGGTCTATCTTGTTATTTTATCCGAACTAATATCATAAAGTTATAAAGCTTAGTCAGGTTTGATCCTGAATCTACATGTATCAACGATCCAGCAGTCTGCGGTAAAATTAAGCAGTCAAAGTAAATTTGAACAGCTGATTCTTCTTACTCTTTATTTTGGAAGTTCATAATAAGCGGATTTTGCTTTGCACTGATGAAAAAAGTGTCAGCTCGACGTGGCAATACCAGAACAGAACTCCACCGCTCAAACTAGCTTTGTTTGAGGGCGTGCCAAACTAGCCGTCAGGCAAGTCACTGTAGTAAATGCTAGCCGCAAAATAAATGTTTCCTGCAGTTCAGGAAAGTTGTTTTCTTGCGGAGAGTATGCCCCTTTGGTGTGGAATTTAGCTATTTTGCTTAGCAGACCATATAAATGGCTATGTGATCTTCCAAAGGAAAAGGAAAAAAAAGGCACAATATGAACATACTGTATTGTATGAATGCATTAGTCAGCTGATGTTATTGGATGTATGGTTTACTTTAGTGCATCTTGTATCCTCTCAAACAGCCTTCAGATGCGCTGATAGTGGGGAAGATAAAGAATGTTGAATGTGTGCTTCTAGCAAGGTGAGTTTATTTTGGACTACAATGGATTGACTACACACACTTGTTGCAGATGTCATTGCAGCCACCAAATACTTGGGAAAACATGCAAACACTTTATTAGATAAAAACACTGCTAGTCTGCAAATGAATCTTTCTGTCAAGATTGTTTTGTTTCTTACAAATACAGTCCTGTGCTCTCCAACTTGACCATACTCACCAAGTAGGGGCACCTTGACACACTCCTTTTTAGTTCCAATATCTGACTACACAAATTTTAGGCTACTCTTGCGTCCATGATGGTACTACACAGAGCCAGGCAACGATAACTCCATTCTACCCAGTAGAGGGCGCACTTGGCAAAATTTTGTGTGTTTTTGTGTTTCATTTATTTAGTTTGAATATATTCTGTTTAGATTTTTATATTTAGTTAAATGTATTTGTAATGAATGAATTTATGATTGATATATGTGTTACTCAGGCATGGCAGACAGCACACCATCATGCCGTCCAACGTCAACAACCAGGCCAACATCTGGGCTCTGAGGGAGGAGGGCTGCACTCATTTGCTGGTTACCACGGCCTGTGGCTCCCTCCGGGAGGAAATACAGCCAGGGGACATAGTCATCATCGACCAGTTCATTGACAGGTAGTCCCACAAAAATAAAAGCCGTCTTGATGGATTGTTTTAAAGTGACAGGGTTATTGTCAATGTATAATTAATATTATTATTCATTTTTTCATATTTTGAGGTGTCCAATATAGTCGTATATGGGCTTCTTTGAACTAGAATTTAGCTACAATTTATTTTATACATTTGTTAGGGTTGTGATGTCCCTAAACTCACCAGAGGGATGGATGGGGAGATGGATCTATCTCTCCCACGTTGTATAATGACAGCACTCACAGCAGAACTTAAAAAGGGAGGACTAAGTTTGATGGATAACCAATTTACAGCATACGGAATGGAACGTAGAAGATGGAATAATAAGAATTCATAATTTTTTTAATTTTGAATGTCTTTGGATACTCCAGATCTATACACGTGATCTATGTTTACATGTGTGGTATTTAAACAGGATTTTAAATATTCAAAGGTTGACCTTTCTGCTTTACTTTACCAAAGTGTGAACTGTCACTACTGTTGTTCTGTTTATATTGTCCCTCAATGGTGCTGTGTTGCATTTGGTTGAAGACGTTTTCTATTCTGCAGATACTCACGGTATTAACTATTTTCTGGTACTTAGTTGTCGTTATTCTACGATGAATAGGGCAATTTGTTTTATTTTAGATTCAGCACAAAGACTTAAATGTCAGTGGTGCTGCCTGCTGTCAAATTGAAAATATCGTATATCTTTATATAGATATACAAGATATATAAATCTGTATATCTCTATAGACTTAAATTTATAGATATCACTTTTGTCGAGTGATTGCCGTGTCACTTTTGTCGAGAGGGTGGATAGACGCCGATCTGAAATGTTTTTCCCACAACAATGATTAACACCTATCCAAGAGATTCACTGACCTTTTTTATAACTTTGTGTGGGAAAGAAAGTCACATAGTTCAGTTATTAGCTGTTGTGACATGCCAAGATCTTGTCTAGAAAGGCTTAAAAATAAAACGCGTAGACAATATGTGGTTGGGTTAGGGCTCCTAGTTTGCCGAAAGCTCTACAACTATTTCCTGTGGGCATATCCCTTACGTGCTCGTAGCCTTTACTAAGTCAGATTCGCTGTTGGAAGAAACACAATACAGATATTTTGTTCGCTGTACAGGCCACTTCCTGTCTTCTTTCTTTCCACACTTCATATCATTTACCTTGCCACGTGTGAGAAAATAGCACACATATTTGTTTTTGGGTGACTTGTAGCAGGATCCTCACCTATTCTTTCTATAGGTGGCTTCCTTTCTAAAGTATTTTTTACTGGCCCTCAGTTAAAGTTGTAATTATTAGTGTTGGAACATAAAACCAAATTCCTTTTTTGTTTCTTTTTTTTAATCATTTATGTAACAATGCAAACTCCTTTTTAAAAACAACATTCTCTTCCCTGCTGACCGCCATTATATGCACAGCACTAGCTATTACATTTGGTTACATTTATGTTTTATTTTGTAGAAATACCAACATCATGTAGTTGAAGATTTACCGGCCTGAGGTGGCTGCTGGCCCCGGGCCATCAGACACCCTTTGTAGTTGAGCTGTGCTTCAAGTAATGGTGTTCAATTGTGTACTATTGTTAAGATTACCACATGTGAATACACAAGGCAAAAAAATCCAAACACAATTGAGTAAGTCTTTTCACCGTTGGATTACTTTGACTATATGGGCGTGTGGATCTGTTTGCACAGTTAATCTCATGTAACAATCGGAGCGCTAGAATCTTTCATTTCCCTTTCTCTTTGTAATTGTTTATCTGAATATGTGGAGGAGCTTCTTGTGCCATGAGGTTCCTGTTTTGTTGTGGTTGTAATATCCCATTTATTTGAAATTGAAAAACAATTTGGTAACAGATAATAAATATATAGTACCATAAGCCATAATATTGCAACTCAAGCAACTATTCTTACCAGCATGGTCATTTTTAGGCAAAATCTAATTTTAGTATTTAATAATCAAATAAAATGTACTGTGTGTTGTTAAGTTTGTGTTTAAGTCAAGTGGGACTCCTTGTCCTACGATTTCTAACTCAAATGCCTTTACCCGGGCTGTTCTGGGTTTATTATTCCTCCAATGTTACTTTTTTTCAAATTGGGTTACTATAAATTAAGTTATATATTAAGGAACAACCATTTTTAAATACTTTTATTTGGTTACGTGTTGCTTTCTATTGTCATGCCTCTAAATTATTCTTGTAAGTGAATTAGCTTCCCAAAGTCACACGTGAATTCCAACTAATCGCAGCACAATGACTGCGGTCATCCGGCATAGGTGGCTCAACGCGTTATTTTGAAGTGTAGTATGAGAGCTGCAGGAATTGAGAATGTGTGCAATTAGTTTGTCAGTTTGGCAGTTTGTCCATTGCCCACATTTTCTACCAAATAAGCAAATGCTATACAATAGGTTCTGTCTACAACTGCCTACAACTGCTGGGCAGTTGTAGGCAGTCGCCAAAGCTAATCGATACCAAAAGGCTGCCAAAAATATTATACAAGAAAGAAGGGAGCTGCTTGTGGGGAATATGTTTGGACTTGTTCCTTAGCATGTGACCATGTGTTTGTGCGCCAGTGGTCATGTCCTCACCTCTGTCTGGCTTTCATTAGGCGTTTGGTCTGTGTTTTTGTTGCTGAGATTAAATATTAAACCATGATACACCAACATAGGAAGCCTAGGATTTTTGCATTCTAAATCATTTGCTGAAGTCGGTCCGAGGTAATTCCTTTCTCATATACAATTATAAATTAAATGGCCATGCGAAGTCGTATGATAGGGAACCGTATAATCTACTACATTAATGCCAAATATTCAACCAAAAAAAAGGAATTGTGTAGCTTAATAATTAATAATTTATGTGTCTGAACTGTGTGTTCTTTGTTGATAGGATTATATATATTATAGTATTTTTTTATTATGTAATAAGGTTCATATTTGCTACCACCCACAAAGTCCCCTCATTTAAGGGGAACACCGAAACAAAAGATTGCTTTGTTTCGGAAGTACGTTCTGTTTACTCAATCGTTCAACTAAATAGGTGAAGTGTGGCTATCATTTGGTTTTGGTTTTCATTTGTCCCTTTATTTGTTGATTACGCTGATAACATTGTGGACTAAGCATTAATTTTACTTCATAACAAACGTACAGTCAGAACCGGCACATTGCTCACACAGTGCAGGGATATTATACAGAAAAAAAGCAGCATCTAAAAATAGCCCTAAGAATATAGCTTTAAGAAGGCAAAAATGTTAATGCTTCCAGCACAATCAGCGTTTGTTATTAGGGGGGCGTCTCTTCTCTGAGCGAGCGCTGTACTGTGACTGCTACAGGGACTTTCGAACCGTTCTTTATCCCCTGTATCTAGAAGCTTCTGTTGGATCATGTTCATGGAGATGGTAACACCAACATTTCATTAATTGAATGGGTACAAAAGTGCAATTTGAATCGGTTCACGTCCAAATTATTTTCACATCCAATTCTATTTTTTATGTATTATATTGATGTTCTAACAACACTAATTGATGAGAAGTTAACCATATTCATTCGGTCAATGGAACTACACTTCAGATGTTTTGTCAGTTGAACTTGGGCCGCACCATATCAGTTCCTAAATTTTGATTGCAGACTAGGCTCGTTCCTTTCCTCTTGTGCGAGCCCCTTCGGATTAAATGGTTCAAAACTAAAGTTTCTTAAACGCTCTCTCAACCACTGCCTCCACTAGGACTACGAAGAGGGCCCAGACCTTCTATGACGGGCAGCCCGGCCACCCCCCTGGGGTGTGCCACATCCCCATGGCAGAGCCCTTCTGCAACAGGACCAGAGACGTGAGCAGCTGCTCCCTTTTCTCGAGACCCCCCGCCCCCTCCCCCTCTTCACACGTGACATAATTTAAAATGATGATTAACCCTAACCAGCCAACTCCTAGTAGTCGGTTCAGGTGTAACTCATGATCTCTATCTAAATGACGATTAGAAAACAAACAAACAGTTAAATATTACAATGTAAAATTATTCGGATAGGAAGTTTGTGCGACACACTTCCCGTATTTGCTGTTCCATATTTGCTGTAATTCTTCGGTGAACTCCGTTGTCCTATACAATTGAATCTAAAACATGACCTGAACACTGCAGTATATTGTTGAGCTTAATCTACTACAGCAGTCTATCAACCCCAGTAACAAACAACACCAACGAACCCTCAACAGTATCTACTGTCTGCCCATACTAACCACTGCAACATTTAGCTTTCATGCTGCTTTTTGTAAATACAAAATGTTTTATTAATTAAAAAATGAATGAATGAACTGTTTCAGGTCAGATGAAACTAAGTGTATAAATAAATTGACTTATAGCACCTTTTTATATCAACGAACAGGAAGTGCCGTTTCCACACGGCACTTCTATGATCCACACGGCCAACCCCCTTTCCTTAGGCCCCGCCCTCATAATGACCCTGGTCTCTCTTTGCTGGGGCAGGTGCTGGTGGAGGTGGCAAGGAGCCTGGGCATCAAGTGCCACGCCCGGGGCACCGTGCTGACCATCGAAGGCCCCCGCTTCTCCTCGCGTGCCGAGAGCCTCATGTTTCGCCAGTGGGGCGCCGACGTCATCAACATGTCCACCGTACCCGAGGTGGTGCTGGCGAAGGAAGCGGGGCTGTGCTACGCCAGCATCGCCATGGCAACCGACTACGACTGCTGGAAGGAGCACGAGGAGGCAGTGAGTGGCGTCTTGATTACTTTGACGGCACTTCTTTAACCCTTCTCGCAGTCCTGCTTTGTTATGGCAAAAAACTACTGGGGGGGGGGGGGGGGGGGGAGAGAGACGGCACAGAAACCAAACACTGCAGGGAGAGGAGATGCGCCTAATTTGCACGAGTGGAAGAAGTATTCGGAAAGGGGAGTTGTTTTCTCTCATTGGCCAGTCCAAAGCATGTTGATTTGTAAGGGATAATGCCCGACGAGGTGTCCATTATCTGGAATTCATGGACGACGCGGAGGCGTGAACCGTCCGACGTCCGACGCGCAGTCCATTAATTCCTGATAATGGACACCTCAAAGGGCATTATCCAGCTTATACCACGGTCACGTGCCAAAGAAAATAAATTAAGATCATTCATTTATATTTTCATACATTTTACAATCCAAATATAAAGTTTTTCACAAGACGTAACTTTGTTTCCCTAACGCCTAAGGTTTTGACTAGTTCCTTGAGCAACCATTACCCTCCCGTAAGGTTCTTATGCCACGGATCGTTGTTCACTACTCCGGTAATTAGGACGGACCTTGGCTACGAATTGGCAATGGGAGGTATTCTTAGTCCGCTCAGCTATGAGCCAGAGAGCTTACGTTATGCATTGTACATATTTATAATTCCAAATTCGTCCCAGCCTCTTATACCACAGATACTCTAGGGTCTATAGCATATAGACTGTAAAAGCCTTGCCTGATTACAGTCTAATTAATTTTTAACAATTTACCAGCTCTCATTTTGAAGACGGACTCACCGCACCATTCATTTCAAGTGGAAATGCGACGGTCTATACTTCCAGCAGAAAGTGTACTTATTTATAATTTGAAATTCGTCCCAGCCTTTATACCACAGATACTATAGGATCTATAGCATATAACCGCGTTTTCTGATTACAGTTTAATGCATTTTTCACAATTTACCAGTTCGTTTTGAAGGCTGAACAGACAATTTGACTGGAACTACTTAGCAGGTGTCCGTATATAAGGAGTTAATAAACACCCTGCCAATCAGAATCGAGCATTCCCCCAGACCTTGGTATAAGAAAATTAAACAGACCCTTTTTAACGGTCAACGAGAACTGTCCCCTCCCTATCCTACATGATTGGTGGAAAGAAACCATGAAACGAAAGAAAGGAAACCCGTCCACCCAGATGAGTTTGGATGTGGGTGTGCCACTAACCTGTGGCACACCCACACATGCCAATCCGAGGAGCACCAGCCAGAAAGACCACATTATTCAAACTTTTATTAAAACCGGATTTGCATAGCCTGATTACATAGAAATCTTGTCTCCATCACATTCCATTTGTACTATATAGCCTTGCCTCATTCGTCCGATCAAGTCTGAAATTAAATAGCTGGAACATTGTAAACTGAAATTGTAAAGTGTGAGTTTTGAATGGAAGTTAACACTGAGAGCCAGCCTGCTCACGCTTTTACATGGAAGTCAAGCATATTATACGCATGACGCTTATGGGACACAAGGAGTTTGCTGTGCCTGGCAAAAAACTGGATTGGTTCCTGTCTGATCCACCACACTTTAATCAACTTCTCTTCAATGGCACCAAGCTTGTTTGGTTAGGACGACTTTTCGAATCTTTTACATCTTGTCACAGACCTTATAATACACTAAACGTATATGAAAAGGTCTACTTGTCTGACGATGTTGATGGAAGAAACATCATTGAACGAGATAAAATATGTGAAGATTAAAAAAAAAGCATAAGATCCTCCTTGAACAAGATAAAAGATGTGAAGATATAAATTATCTTCACATCTTCAAATTTCTATAAAAGATAATATACATTTTTATTTTTATTTTATTTCACAGACTTGAAAGAGCAGATAAGAATTTACACTGTATGATCCAAGTTAAGGAGTAAGGATTACAAAATCCTCATTGGACCAAGCTTGTAGCAGGGATAATGATTTAACTAATGTTTATTTATAATCTTTACAAATTGAGTCTGCGCGACCGATTAGAATTTGTATTTATTGGTCAAACCTGCTGTGTTCAACACCTTATTTATAATGGTGCCCTAACGTCTCTCGAATAAGTTAAGTTGTATCAAGAGGAAGCGAAAGCAAAACGAAACATTGTGCTAGCGGGCGTGGGACACTATGAGAAGTCTCCTTGTTAGGAATAATTCGATGCATGCATGATTGACGCATATCTTTAAAGAAGTCCAACTGGCTTCAAAAAAAATGCTTCCTGCATGGCCAGAATGTTCCACTATGGGATCCGCCCATCAATGTGTGTCGAGTCTGTTGACTCAACAGACGCAACACACTTTTTGATGCCACAAAGTGGAATTAATATGATAAGCATGACGCCATCTTTCTCCCAAATACTAACACAGCTTTCAGAAGATGTCATGATTCACATCAAAAGCAATGAGCTTTTCAGTAATGATAAATATACATACAATATATTTAAAAAAAACACCTTATTTTTTCAAAATAAGCTTAAATTAAGCTTTGGAATCGCTTTGAGTTTGCGTTGTCCTCATTTGCCCTGACACAACACACACGCACACACGCGAGCACACTCGCCCAATCCCAGCGAGAATTTTTTCACACACTCAAACGCCTAACGGTGTGTGTTGTGATTGCTGAACGTTGCCTGTTGATACTCAGTTCCACTTACAAATAGAGTTCCGGCACCCGACCTCGTCCCCACTTTTGCAAAAACGCTCACCACATCCTTCCGCCCCCACCGCCACCGCCTGACCCCGCCACCACTGCCCCCACAGACACTCTCTCCTCCGGCCTCCTTCCGAACTACATCCTGCCCCTCCGCCCCCAGCCTCCGCCAGAAGTCGGCCTGCTTGCCAGGTTCCGGCTGAGAGTCCTCTCTATAGGAGGCTGAGTCACAGTGAGTCACCGTCCACACCAGCCGCGCTCGGCCCCGGCCACCGGATCACTGTTGGTATCATAGTCATCCCTCCACCATAAACCCCGCTCAAGCTTCACTGGAACCCAGTACACTGAGCGGTGGCTTTGTGGAGATCATGTTCGTGAAGGGAGTATGAAGTGGATCTTTGTCGATTGTTGTTGTGTTTTGTAGTGTTACTATTGAACCGGTTTCCCGTTGGAGACTTGGGTTATTGGGTCGCCTTCCAGATCCCCCACCCCCCCCACCCACAACTTGTTTGTTAATGTTTTCTGGGTTTGATGGGAACCTTAGTAGCGATTCTATTATCAAAGTGAAATAAAAGTGTGTGTTTGATCAAGGATTTCCAACTGTATTACAAATAAAGCTGTAGAGGAGGAGGGGGGGGGGTGTTTGTTTGAAATGTACGCTCCCAGTGTGTGTGTGTATGTGACTGGGTGTCTAAAGGCACGGAGATAGACAGGTTGGGTCCTGAAGGGTCTCCTCAGGTGATGGATCGAGGGAAGGTGTGGTATAAGAATCAATATTTATCCTGCTGCAAACCATCTGAAACATCCGCTCAGGTTTTTCCCATTGATATCCAGTAGGCTGTTTCTGTTTACTTTTCACTTTACTTTACTTTTAGCAAAGCTTGACTCTGTAAGCTTGCTTCCATCTGGTCACTTATGAATACAAACATTTAATTTTGTAGGTTGTTTTCAAAAACAAATGCATTGATAATTTCAGTTAACGGTATCATGTTCTCTCGCTGGCTTAGGTATGTGTTGACAACGTACTGAAGACCATGAAGGAAAACGCAAACAAAGCCAGCAGCATCCTGCTCACCGTGATTCCCCAGATCTGCCAAATGGATTGGTCTCAGACCATAAAAAGCCTGAAAGTAAGTCTAGCCGTCCATTTCTCTTATTTTGCCAAACGCTTCCGTTCCATTAGCTTACTTTAGTTGACAGAATTTCAAGCACTTATCCAAGCAATCTTTCAAGGGAGGCTGATATCACTCAAATCATGTTAATCCACAGTAGCTGTCAGTAATTACATTTTTGATGTAAGGGACATACAGAGATGGTAGGGCTAAACAATGTGCCGGCCAACTTCTTCAACATCATGTGAATTGGGCAATAATAAAAAGTAGTTCCAAAAAACCAACCATTATTACCATCTATGTAACACTCACACTAATGCATGGTGGTTCATTTTATCACTTGTGAGCTCATTTACATGAGAACTTTAATTTACCGGTACATGAAATTGAGTTTTGACCATATTGATCATCCTTCATTAGGTCGGGTAGTAGTAAATTGGAGACCAACGTGTTTTATACAGTGTATATAATAATGTGATTAAAATATATAAAAAATTAGGGTTTGGCCATTGTCTTTCAAATGCAACTAATTATATGGGAATACAGAAATACAGAAAAATAAATCCTGAATTGTGTACTCTTTCTTTATTTGTATTTTTTATTAGTTGCTAGTTGACCCGTTTGCAGATTATATTATTTTTCCATATTTAAAATACATAATTTCTGTGAAGGCCTGAACAATGCATGTGTTAGTGAGCTCTGTTAACATAATGTCTAAAGCCAGGACGCCTTTGGCTTAAACAGGCAAAAAACTGCTTTACTTCTTCCTTACTTTACTATAATTTTAGATTTCTTTGATAATGTAAAAAATACAATTTGTAATAAATAATCCCAGCAATACAAAACTAAATGATAATGTTTTTAATTACATTCTTCCTTGTTTTCCAGACACTGGCCCAGTGTTCCGTGATGTTACCCAAGCACTGAGTAATGCGACCTCCGCAACACCCACTCACACACACACACACCACCAGTTTGTCACCCCCGCCACCGCCATGCAGCTCTAGCCTCCAAATGCCTCCGCCTGGATTTGGATCAGCGGTCAATCAACAATCGCAAGAAAGTGCCTGGCACATCAATTGCATGTCTCCTCAGTGTTTCCTGTTTTTTAAATGAAGAAATCTGCGAACAACAGCGAGGTCATTTACAATCTGCACACACAATTCATTGTGGTGGAACACTTCCGCGTTTGGTTTTATGAAGGACTGCCACCTTCTGGGCGAGAGCCCCGGAGAGTTCAGAGAGATCAGTGTTGAAGTTCTAGGTCACATTTGAATTAATTTGGGTGATCATAATTGATTTTATTGGCTTTGTATCTCAGTGTTCATTTCAGTATTAGGAGGTTGAATTGAGATATACCTGTTGCATGATTTACTATTTTACAGCGTTGTTAGCCTTGTAAACATTGACTTGCCTGAATGACAGTTTGTAAGTGATATTTACCTACATTAGCTATGCTTAAAAGGCCTGCCCTACATGCTTGTATTATTGTTTATTTCATGTAAAGCTTGTCTGTACGGCGATTGGAAATGTATTTTTATAATGAGGTGATCATCAGCCGGTTGGATTATTTTGATAGTCTTTTAGACCTTATCTTTGTTTTTATAGGTCAAAGGCTACTTTATGCACTTGGATATCCTGCTTCACCATAGGCCTATGCAAACACACATAGGCCTGATTTTGTTGGCACATCTTGACAGCTTCAATCAATAAAAATTATAAACCTGGATTGTATTAAAAAGCTTTGCATCTGGAATAAATTAGAAATTAAAATGGTAAATTAGTCCATTAGGTCTGAAGAACTGACTTGAGAGATTAATATTTAATGTTGACCGAAACGATGTCTGAGACATTGGACTATTGTTTAATGGTTTACAACTTGTTTATAATCCTGGTACTATCATTGCTCTTGAAAATGTGCAATCAAACTATATGACCAATAAAAAAAATAGGCATGCGAGACAGGTCCTCCATTACGATCCTTTATGCTTTAACCCACATAGTCAGCAGGTAATAAAGGCCTAACCCAATCTGATGTTTTACTTTGAATGCAGATGACCTATGCCTACAATTCTTTTTTTAATCTTGATTTAGCAATTGTTTATTAAAACAATAATCCTATAAATGGAGTTTCTCTTTAGCAAATCTATAGACAAAATAAATGGTCCAACTACTTGCGTGAATTTGGCATTACGAAACCTATCTAAAAAAAAGAATGTGCATTTATTTGCAGAAATTCACAATTCACTTTTTATTTGTATACAGGACAACCGATTACCCCTCACAATAAAGTGGATCGTAGGCCTACATATATTCTAGGTCTATAGAGACCTATACAACTTAGTGCAGTAAACGGGTTTTGCGCATGCGAAAGCATGACCGCAGGGAGTCCAGCTTGTGCTTCGAGGTTTACATGTCATATTTGTGGAGATAGTCTGGCGTCAAGTGATAAGACAGAACAGCATTCACAAGGGGCGTTTCTCGTGTTTGGTTTTGTAAGAAATATGTACAATACAACGCATAGGTCACCAAATATAGATTTTTAATAAATAACTTTTGCCTATGCCCTAAATAATATATTTTGTACAATGTATTTGTTTAACAATTCATTGAGACGAAAGAGGATATTACAACTTTTTTTTTAGGGTCGATGGGCCTATATTTCGATATGCAACCCTATTTTGATCAAGCCAAAACAGGCCTATGGTCATCCACAGAACCAACCTATATTTGTTACAGGCTGTATATTTGTACTCCCTATATTTTACAAATATATTTAAACAATGTTCATTTGAGTAGGCTCATTCTCATATGCTTACCCAACCCAGTGTTTACTTGTAGCCTTTAGCGCAACAAAAGACGACCATATAATTATTGCTCGGAACAAACATGATCTCCTTGCGACCAGACTACAGGCCGTCATTCCTCCCCCTCAGGGACCGAGGACCGGGAGGCCCTCTGGGGCCAGGAGCCGAGGCCTCCCCTCTCTCCACCGGCAAACAAACAGGTTAATAAAGTGCATAAGCCGCATCCTACAGCAGGCCTATTCGGACTTAATAAGGGTTAAGCCTATGATACGAGAATCATAGGATCTGTCCAGCATAGGTCTAACAAATAGCCTATCAACGATTAAAAAGCAATTACAAGTAGCCTATCCCACTAAAGCCCTAGCATGCGGTATAGCCTTTATGCGTATAAACTTCTATCTACACAACCTTTAGGACTACAAAACCTACATTTATACTTGAAAGGGGTGTGGTCCTATAATCAGCAATATATGAAAACAATAAATAAAACGACATTGAAAACCGTTGATCCGAACGGCCTTATTCAGGCCGCAGGTCCAGTCCGGCCCCTCAAAGGGGGGCCCGTTAAAACAAAGCGCCCGCAACGCAGTGGAAAGTGCAACAATCCTTTCAAGGTTTTTTTCAGTTTGCTTCTTTTAAGAACTCGAGAAACTCCACGACGTTGTCGTGTCCACTCTGCCTCGCCAGATCCACGGGTTGAGAGTTAAAGTGGTCCCGGGCCCCGGGGTCGGCCTTGAACTCCAGCAGGACCCTCACCGTGTCCAGGAAGCCCTCGCGCGCGGCGTCGTGCAGCGGGGTGGTCCCGGTGCTGCTGTCCGCCACGTTTGGCCGCGAGCCTCGCGCGAGCAGCAGGCGGGCTACCGGGGTGCTGCCCATCATCATCACCTTCATCGTTTTATAAAACAAAATAATAGATTGGTTGACACCCTTGCATGGATTGGATTGTGCTTTGGAAAATATTATTAATAAGAGGCCTATAGCCTACGCGACGTGACAGGCCACGCTGAGGAACGTTTCTTCCAAATTGCATGATAATAATACTATTATAAATAGCCTAATAATAATGGGCCAAATAGAATTATTATGTTGAAGGCAGATTCCTCAGTTGATATTTAAAGGTTTTTGGTTTGCACCACGCCTGGTTGGTCAGGAAGTTTTTACAGTTTGTGTAGGGGAATACGCCTTCCCTTGTTATTATGGGATGCGATGCATATGAAAGCTAAGAACGACCTGTCCGCTGGAGTGACAGGCGTGGTGCCCGGTAAATCTGGATAGCGTGAAATTGGGCATAAAGTGATATTTCCGGTTGTAAACCAGCATGATTAAAATATGTAACTGCTCATTCAGGCCAGGATACTTATTGCTGGATAAAGCTACCAACAATTTGAGATGATTACATTGCATATTCGACGATTCTATGGATCGTTGTGATGCCCTGCATGAGCCGAGCTGTTTATTAAATGACAGATTTGAATACACGCTCGCCTGGACTTTGACGTTCCCTGTCAACACTGACCTGCAACGGCGTCCTGCCGTAATTATTCACACCGTTTACATCGGCCCCTCTCCGGAGGAGATCCTCCACACCTGCGGTGTTCCCGGTCGCTGCTGCTGATGCGAGGTCGTCCACAAGTGTCATGGCTATGGGAACCAAACAGTGAACCAAACTCCTGCTCACCAAAAAAAACACGTTCTGTCTATGGCCAGCTTTTTTATTTTAATATATTTTTTTACTTCAAATAAAAACGTTTTCGAAATGTATTCCTATTTGTCGTTCAATCTGCCGTCTGTCAGTTTCCGATAAACAGTCCATTGACTGGGATGAAGTGGAGCGCGTCGTGTGACTCCAGCCGGTGGTGTCTGTCCGGGCTTGCCTTGGCTTTAGTACGGGTGACGTAATCATGGTGCTGCAGTGGTTCGACTCTGCGCATGCTCACAGTCGCTTTCAGTTTAAGGAAGTCGTAGCAGAGTGACTGCGCTGTAGGAGCTCTAAAAAAGTTACAGAAACGGAGAACAGTCGTGTAGGAGCTTACAGGCGATGTTTTATCTTGTAGCTACATACATTATAAGGACCAAACTGCGTCAAGGATAATTTATTTCGCTGATACGACAGGAAATGGGGGGTTAATAAGAATATGTTAGCCTATAGCCTATATATATATTGAACGTTATATAAATGTTACTTATCCAACAAGAGCAGAAACACAAGTTATATTTATATTATGTTCAATATATATCTTTATATATGTATCTATACTATACATCTATATATAGAGGAGACCTTCCGCTTGACCTCCATCTCTGTCTTACTCTTGATGAGTCATGAATGGCCACCCTTCTCTTGTTCCCAAGCAGCACTGTTCTCCCCCTTGCTCATTTGTCTGGCCCGTTAATGAGGCCTGATCTAGGCCTACAACGTGAATAGTGGAGACCAAGACTTGAAGTTGTCATGCATGAGGTACTCCACCCTGTTACGGCTCTAGGATGTAAGCTTGCTACTTCTAGGGCGAGTAGGGGAAACATAACTTATGTTGCCGTCAAACTGACTTGAGGAACAATAAAGCAAGGCACAACAGAAAAGTAAACACACTGGTGTATTTATTTGACAAGTATTGCGCCATGGGGAATAGGGACTATAAGCGGAGCCAAATCAAAGAAGGCAAAATAAAGTGACAACTAATAGCTAATACATACAGAGGGCGGCCCCGCTTTTAACCTGATGTGATAACAGAAGAAAAACTATGTGATGATAGTGTAAACCCAAGAGTATCTTACCTATTAACCTAAACCCTTACGGCGTATCAAACACAAAGGAAATAAGTGACCACAACACATTCAACAAACAGGCAGACAACGTGTGTAACGAGTGTTACAATGGACAAAACAGGTGCAAGTTATCAAGGCCTGATGACACTAATTGGCAGACAGACAGCTCCCAGATAGGACAGGGGGTTGGACGATGGTGGAGGAACAGCCAATGGCGTAACAGCTACAGAGAACGAGAGAGGAGTCTGTTGATGAGCACTCCGCAACTCCAATCCATCCTCCTCACCCTCAGTAACCTGGTATGAGCCTGGAACCAATACAGCTGGAATGGCAGGCTTGAGTGTGGGACCGGTAGTCCCTTCAACGGGGTCCTCATGAGGAGTAACTTTTGCATGATACAACTTAAGCATGTTGACGTGGCAAACTCTAAATTTGTGACTCCGATCTGGGGTCTGTATAACATAATCTGTGTCACTCAACTTCCGCCCCACACAATAAGAACAGGAGAAACGGGCTGAGAGAGAGGAACCGGGAATGGACAGCAGAACTAGAACCAGGTCACCTGTCTGCAGTGAACGTGGGGCAGCCTTCTCATCAAAGTGATGCTTCACCCGCACTGTGCAACCGTTCATGGAACCGGCTTAAATGAGTGAACACATTTTGAGAAGAAGCACTACCCGAGCTAAGCTGGTCTTTCAGAACTCTGAGAGGGCCGCCTACCGTTATCCAAAAACAAGGTCAAACGGATTAAACCCTAAGGACTCCTGAACGATCTCATCGAACCGCAAAAAAGGCAAAAGGAGCACCCTTCTCCCAGTCTCCTCCCAGTCCTTCCCGGTCTCGCGACAGCACTTCTGCAGTATGGATTTAAGCGTTTGGTGCCAATGTTCGAGGGCACCTTGACACTCAGGGTGGTAGGCACTGGAAACTCTTATGTGTAATAGACAAAGATGTCAATACCTGCTCAAAAAGGTTAAAAAGGAAATTAGTTCCTTGATCAGTTTGCCCAACTCTCGGGAGCCCAAACGTCGAGAAAAACTTAATCAAAGCCTTGACTACTGCCTGAGCAGTTGTTTTCCAAAGGGGAATTGACCTGGGATAACCTGAAGCAACATACATAATTGTCAATAAAAACTGGTTACCAGTCCTAGACTTAGGCAATGGGCCAACACAATCAACTAACACATGCTCAAAAGGCTGACCTAACACTGGTATCGGACAGATACCTGTCCGATACAGATACCAGATTTCCTGTGACCTGAAAGGTGTGACAAGTACAGCAGAATGCAGCAACATCACGTTTCGGACCTGGCCAAAAGAAGTGCCTTAGAATCCTGTCATAGGTTTTTGTGATACCTAAATGACCAGACCATACGTTACTGTAAGCAAGTGATAGAATATCCTGTTGGTAGGCCACAGGTACTACAATCTGATAGATCACACTCCCGTCACGTTCTGAATCAAGAGGTGAAGTCCACTTACACATGAGAAGAGCATTATCTAGGAAGTAACCCACCTTACCCCCGACATCACCACCCGGAGTAACAGCCTTCACATAATACTGCTCAAGGGTAGAATCGATCTCTTTTGCATAGCAAACAGCTTATCACGAGTTATCGGTAGAGGCAATGGGTCAAGACTAAGGCCAGCACACTCGACGACACTGTTCTTATCAGGCTGTGGAGGGGTCACAGGGGTAGAACCAGTAACCTCATTGGTGTCCCCTGCTGGGACAAGAAAGGAGTCAGATAGGTCAACCACATCACTCAATGGTCGGGACTGTGCCCGTGTAACAGCACGCAATGGAGAAACCCCAGGGAAACTCTCAGCTAATTCATCCTCAGCGTTAGCTTCGGGACAGTCCAATACCTCTAACATAGGCAGCACTCTGCCTCCAGGAATATCATTGCCCATGATAAACTGAACACTTTTTACCGGCAGGTTATGACGTACCCTGACTTTGAAAATACCACTGACTAAATTACATTTTAAATGTACCATGTGCAAGGAGACTGGCACAAACCCCATCTCTATGCCCTGAACCAAAACACTGGAACCACAGAATGAATCACCTGACAATGGCACTGCATCAGAGAGGATAAACGACTGGGCTGCCCCAGTGTCTCGGAGAATCTGAACCTTTTGCTGGTCCTTTAGATCACCGGTAAGGGACACTAGACCACTCAAAATGAATGGTTTGTAGCTGGGGTCGGGAAGGTCAGAAACGCACACATTCGGCATAAATGTCGCAGAGCAAGAAACTGTGCTTACCAATCCAACCCCCTTTGGTTGTTGAACAGGCGGTGGAGGAGTTTCTCATACGAAGCTGACAGTCAGCAATTAAATGGCCAAGTTCATAACAATAAAGTTCATGACCATTCCTCCCTAGAGCCTAAAGGAAGCATAACGGACTTGTGAAATTGAGTGGTGGGAGAGGTAGAGAACACAAGAGCGGGCTTGTGGATCAGTACAAACTCGTCTGCTAATACAGCTGCCTGGGACAGTGACATCACTTTTTGCTAATTTAAGTACGTTACTATCCGTTCGGATAGGCACGTCAACACCTCTTGAGCTTTACCAGATAGTTTACACTGAAGAGAGGCCACACCTCACCTCTCCAATGGCGTGACACCTACAGAGAACTAGAGGGGAGACATAGGAAAACACAAGAACAACAACCACACACGTAACACACCCACAGAGCGAATCTGATAGAGAAACGATGTTTCACTAGGGAGAATACTAGAGCCACTTTGGAAAGGATTTCTTAAAAGGAGAACAGAAAATACTTTAAGAAGAGAAGGATCATCAAAATATACGTTTGATATCCTTCTTAGACTATAATTTATTGTCATTTTATCCTTTTCCTCAATTGAACCCCTACAAAAGAGTTATAAGCTACATCCTCATTGTTAATTGTTGCTGTGTTCACGTAAAAAGGGAGAGGTATATGGAACTAAGGATATTGCTATTATTAATATTTTATGCTTTAAATACCCTTGCTAAAGTTAACATATGTACATAGGCTATGTAAAATAAAGAATACACCTCCATCAACACAAAAACAAATCAAAACAGGGTGATGAGATATCAAAACATGAAGGTATTTAGCAAAAAGGTCCCCTGACTGCTGAGTTAGCAATACACTGGCTAATGATCAACGAGAGGGTGAGATCATATCCGTCAGTGTTTGTTCCATTGTCACTGTCAGCAGCGTAGCTGTGAGCTCTAAAAGGCTCATTATGGTTTACTGCAGACCATATATACATGCTAAACGCAGTCGGGAGGAAATTAACCTCCTCCCCGCCCTACAATGTGTTAAATGGGGACGACAAGGGACCACCACAATGGAGGGCTATGTTTTGCAGGGTTAATGTTTGCATGTAAATAGTCTGTGTATTACGCCACACTATCTGCACAATTTAAGAGAAATACATAATCTTTAAAACACAAAATGTGATATGGCAGTAAAGATAAAGATGCCAGGTGTGTCCTATCTTGCATTTCCTTATGACCATCTAATAAAACAAATAGAGTTTCATCTTTGTGGAAGTGTTTGTAAGGAACACAAAAGGCCAAGTACTGGTTTCAAATTGTTCCTCTCTGTCAGATGTGTGTGTGTGTGTGTGTGTGCAAGGCCTTCTGCTTTTCGTAGCACAAGCGTAAGGAATTATTTGTTATTCTGTGGATCGCCCGATTGGGCAATTTTTTTTCCTTTAAATCCACAGAGTGCTACGTGACACCTTTGATGTTATTAGGCTAACTATATAAGCTTAAGTGTATAGTAGTTAGCATTTCCATGAACTTTAAACAACTAAACTAAACAATCAAATATTATTGGAATACGCTATGTCATTTTCAAATCTCATCAAAATCATGTCAGGGTTGATCAAGTTCAAGAAGGCCTACATAATTTCTTTTCATTTTTATTGTCTTTTTTGAAATATATATATATATATATATATATATATATATATATATATATATATATATACTATATATATATATATATATATATATATATATATATATATATATATATATATATATATATATATATATATATATATATATATAAATATGTTGGTAAATCTAAACAAAACTAACTAACTAACATTACACATTAACAATGGTATGACTAAGCCTTAAATCGCTTCTTTCCTTATGATGGGTAGGCCAATTGCAATATCTATCTGGCATTCTGACCTATACTAAATCACATGACACTGCAGTAATCAACAAGTTCATTATTCATTATTTTGTGGTCGTGATAAAATGATTATCATAGCTTGATACGGGTTTTATTACTAAAAGGAAACGGTCTTTGTTTGCAGCAGAGTATCAGTGAGTGTGGGCCGGTTTCCTGGAGTCACCACTAGATGGCAGAGTCATTCCTTGATTTAGCCGACCACGAAAGGCAACAACCGACACCGTCCGCATGTTAATGAGGAAAGATTACTGTTTATGATAATGAGCAGAACACGTTATAAATATTTAGTTGACCGGCCTACCCAGGCCCGCTAACGTTTACAAATTACAAAAATCGTGGCATTAATTTATTTTTTATTTTATTTCGATCATATAGATACACAACATTACATTCATACAGATACAAAAAACACACAAAGTTGTCATCGTTAATTTATACATTGACATTTCTTCAATCAATAAAACTGATCGACAAACACACTGATTCATTTAAAGCCATAGGCCATGTAGGCTAAAACAAAAGGCCCAGGTAAGCCTTGTTGGTTCTATCCCCAAAAGAGTTTCCCTCTTCTGGCCTTTTATTTCCGTCTCTACTTCAAATAGATCGCGAAAAATAAATTGCACTTCCTGGGGTTTAGGCCTACCGGTAGCCCTTTTTAATGTTAATTTTATTAGCATTAAAAACACAAACTAAAACACGTTCCAAACCAATGCCGATAGCAACCATTGTCACTTAGCCACTCTAACCAGGAGATCACTTTAAGCTCACTCTCAGTGATGACGCTGTATGTAGATATGAATTCAGTGGAAGGCATAGAGATCTCTGAGCGTGTAGCGTTGGCTGCTCCCAGAGTGGAGACAGATAATGTCTCCGTTCCTTCCCGCACCCTGCACATTTAAACCCTTCCTCCAGGCAATACCAGACGTCTGTGGAGCATGGAGGTGAGTCTGGGGAGACGGTACCACTGGCCCATGTAATAGCACGATAGAGCATGCAACCGTGGACACATGCACACACACACACACACACACACACACACACACACACACACACACACACACACACACACACACACACACACACACACACACACACACACACACACACACACACACACACACCCATACACGCACACAACACACGCACGTACGCACACACACACACACACACACACACACACACACACACACACACACACACACACACACACACACACACACACACACACACACACACACACACACACACACACACACACACACACACACACACACACACACACACACACACACACACACACACACACACACACATACACGCATACAAAGCACAGGAATGCGTAAAGAATAAACACAGGAGACATTCACTGATATACCGTACGCACACACACGCACACACAACTTCACACACATTTTGTAATTAATTGATTAGATATGCTTTTTATAGAAGTAAGCATTTACAGTATTGAACATTTGCAGAAGTAGTAAATGTTAGAATGTAGGGCTTATACTAGTAACCATTCCATTTGTTTTATTCAAATAGTATAAACTGGTAAGCTTAAGAAAGTTGCATCATTGAATAATATATGAAGTGAAAAAGGATTGCAACGCAGTACACAACATATACACCTGCACACACATACAGACACTCATACACACACAAACACACACACACACACACACACACACACACACACACACACACACACACACACACACACACACACACACACACACACACACACACACACACACACACACACACACACACACATACAGACAGCTCTTTGGTCTTCATTAAATCAGCAAGTAACTAAGTAGGCCTACATACAGTACGTGTGAGAGTTAAGTGCACAGCGTTTAAAGCAGCACACACCGTGTATTATGTGGAGCCTCTAAATGCATGCAGGAACTATTTAGCAATGCCCCCCCCCCCCTCCCCAACAGGTAATTCCTCTTCGTTCACCGCTCGCTTCTTCTCCCCTGCGGCTTCCTGTCATGTGATCATCAAACTGTCTCGCAGGATGTCCGCACCGACACCTGTCATCAGCAGGCAGGAAGGAGGGTCAGCGACTCTCATTAGGGATTGGACTGTTATTATATCAAACAGGTGAATACAGGCATGAACATACACGCACACACACACACAGACACACACACACACACACACACACACACACACACACACACACACACACACACACACACACACACACACACACACACACACACACACACACACACGCACACGCACACACACACGCACGCACACACACAGACACACACCACATATACATACACCTGCACACAAACATACGCCCGTTAGCGCACACACGCCCACACACGCCCGTACGGGTGCGCAGGTACAAATACAACATGAACACAACTGAACCCAGAATCTCAAAACAGTAAGTCCAGTCTCTTTCCTCGCTTCGCACTCCTCATCTCTCTTCCTTCCTTCCTTCCTTCCTTCCTTCCTTCCTTCCTTCCTTCCTTCCTTCCTTCCTTCCTTCCTTCCTTCCTTCCTTCCTTCCTTCCTTCCTTCCTTCCTTCCTTCCTTCCTTCCTACCTTCCTCTCTCTCACTAGCCTGCCTCCCCTCACCTCCTCTCCCTCCATCTCTAGGGGAGGAAGAGGATTCAAGGTAATTGTAGTTAGAGTTTTGTAAATATAAATATGTCTTCACATTTTTTATCACACATATGTCGTTTCCCTGTGGGTGTCATGTCGAATACACCCACTGTTAAATAAATAGAAAACATGAAATAAACAACACTTTAACACACAGGCCTACTAAGGATTCTGTTGGTTCACCCAGTCTCGATGACTTCATCTCCTGCACGTGAGCAGAATCATTTAAGCTGTGGACCACGTACACATCGTGATAAATCATTGTTAGGTCAAAATTGGATCTCGAATGTCATCCTCTACCATACCTGCGGACATTTATATATTTATTTATTTATTCACTAACTTATATAGTTTAGACCCCTGTATCGCCACTAGATGGCACTGTGCTGATAGCCATTTAGCTGCGCGGTGGCGTTGACCTTATTCCCTATCTATCTAATTACACATTAGACCTGTAATATGCCGTCCCACAGCCATAGGTCTCGGATGAATGGTTTCCCCCACTCAACCCCCTCAGCCCCCCCCCCCCCCCCTCTTCCCTCCCCCACCACCCTCAGCACCACCAGCACCTCCAACCTCACGCTGTTCTAGCTAGCTTCCCTCAATTACCCAGCAGGCTTGAGGAGGGTGGAATAAGTAAGCGAGAGGAGGCAGGGAGGTGTGGGAGGAAGCATTAAATGTTTACATGTGTATTTTTGTGGTTGTGTGTGTGTGTGTGTGTGTGTGTGTGTGTGTGTGTGTGTGTGTGTGTGTGTGTGTGTGTGTGTGTGTGTGTGTGTGTGTGTGTGTGTGTGTGTGTGTGTGTGTGTGTGTGTGTGTGTTCGTGTGCGCGTGCGTGCGTGCATGCATGCGTATGGGTGTTGGGAGTATGTCTGTGGGCTCCAACCATCCCCATATATATATATATATATATATATATATATATATATATATATATATATATATATATATATATATATATATATATATATATATATATATATATATATATATATATATATCTACACATTTATACATATATACACCATATACACCTTCCTCATCGGTAATAATAGCAGTGATGGTTACGGCAACAGTTTGACATTCAAAGGATAACTATTTTTTAAAAGGTACATATAGGGTACTATATGGGTATGGAGCAGAAGGAATTATATAAAAGGACAAATAAAGAGAGACCTTCTAGATTTTCTTACTTTTCTCTGCGTAACAGTTACATTGCCAACAGGTAAGTCAACAGGTGCAATTTTGTCAAGAGGTGCAATTGTGTTTGTGTTGGCTTCCACAATACATTGAAAAACAATAGAAAAAAGGGAATTAAAACTATGAATGTTCATGAATCAATCAAACAAAAATTGTCCCTGTCTGTCATAATTGCTATAGCGTTTGACATTTATCTTCAGATGAAATCGTCGCTCAGTGAGGGAAATACAGAGCTACAGTCAGCCCTTTTCCACTATTATTTTCCCTATGGAAAAGCAGTTGGTCGTCATATCGTCATAACTCGGACCTCCCTGTGATGCCTTATGCATGATCTTGTGCAAGAATTACATTGTCCCATAGGGATGTAAAACGACTATACTACATGTAACGCGTTTAACACGTTTCTGATCTTGCGTTGGATGATACCCATTCACACCTTTTGACACCCACTTCCTGGATCTACTGCATAAATACAGAGTGACTCTTCTGCTTGTCTCTGAGCAGCAGCCCCCCACCGGAACAGTTAAGGTGATAAATGCTTTGCTCATAGGGACCCCAGTAGGGACAGCACTAGCTCAGACTTTGTCGGCTATCCCAGAAGTTTCTATCTCGTCTGACTGAAGGTTACAACAGTGAATATTGCTTAACAACGCCACCGTCCAACTGCTGAGCTATCTGAGGAAAGAAAGAAATATGTTCATACACAGCAGGCGCTAAACACACACTCTCTCTACGAACATTTCAGTTGATCAACCTGGTTGTATGCGCCATTTGGGTGTGTGAGTGAATGTTGAGCATGGATAGACCACAGTGGGGGATCCCCTAACCCTGGCCGTTGTAATACCTTGCTCTACCTGTAGAGGTGGACAGGGCCAGGCTTCTTGTGACACACAAGAAAGTGTTGAATGTGTTTGAACCATGTGAGCCATAAACAAGGTGTTGCTCTTGTTAACTGTTTTTTTGTTTTGTAGGGGGTGGTCCAAAAGGGGAGGGGGTGTGGGGGTCCAAAGGGAATGGTGGGGGAGGGCATCAGACTGGTGAGGTGGGGGAGGGCATCAGACTGGTGAGGTGGCGAGAGGGTCTGGAGGGGGAGGGTGGGTGAGGGGTCTGGAGGGGGAGGTGGGTGAGGGGTCTGGAGGTGGAGCTGGGTGAGGGGTCTGGAGGGTGGGGAGAGGGTTGAGGGGGTCTAGAGGGGCTAGGAGGTCGGTGAGGTGGGGGGAGGTGGGGGAGATGGGGGAGGGGGTCTGAAGGGGAGGTGGTCGAGGTGGGTGAGGGGTCTGGAGGGGGAGGTGGGTGAGGGGGTCTGGGGGGGA
>OLKM01000018.1:300801-315801 GCA_900291075.1 Melanogrammus aeglefinus
TGGCTTGATGCTAACACACGCGATGCTAATGCATAGAATGCTAACACATGCTGTGTGTGAATGTGCCTCTGTGGCCTCGGACTCCTCGGAGGAGGCAAGGAAAGGAGAGAAGAGGAGGCGAGAGGAAAATGTGAGAAAGTGGAATTGAACAGACAGAGACAGAGAAATAGATAAAGAGAGAGACAGAGAGAGTGAGCGGGACAGAGACAGAAAGAGAGAGAGAGAGAGAGAGAGAGAGAGAGAGAGAGAGAGAGAGAGAGAGAGAGAGAGAGAGAGGACGCCCAGGAGATGGAGTTATGGAAGACAGCAGGTGCAGCGGTGAGCTGGTGACAATGCAGCACAGGGAAGTCATTTTAATAAACACACCGTGGCAGCCAGGACTGGTCACATACACACACACACACACATACACACACACACACACACACACACACACACACACACACACACACACACACACACACACACACACACACACACACACACACACACACACACGTACACACACACACGCACACACACATATATATATATGTACGTACACACACGTACGTACACATACACACACAAACAACAACACACATATACACACACACACCAACATACACAAGCACTCACCCCACGCTCTCACACACACACATGCTCTATCTCAAACAAACACACACACACAAACACAAACACACACACACACACAAACACAAACACACACACAAACACAAACACACACAGAGGCCTGCCAGTCAGGCGGCTGCAGCCCGCCGCTCTTGCGCACGTCGATCATGCGTGACACGGGGGTCAGCCGCATCTAGAGCCTCTCCTCCCCCTCCGCCTCTCCTGCCCCCCACCACCTCCACCACCTCCGCCTCCGCCTCCACCCACCTCAGCAGCCTCCACCACACAGCCGCACCCCCACCACCGTGGACAAGGTCTGACAGGGCCAGTGGTCTACCACACACACACACACACACACACACACACACATTAGCATGCACACATACACTAGCACGCACACACACTCACACATAAACACACACACACTCGCACACGCACACACACACACACACAGAGTAGCACAGACACATACACACATACACACACACACTCACACAGAGAAAATTACCACACACTTTTGTTGCTAAGTGCACGGCTGTGAGTGATGAACAGAGGCGGCCTTTGGCAGACGCTAACTGCCGGGGCTTGGAGGGAGGTGGGGAGTGTGTGTGTGTGTGTGTGTGTGTGTGTGTGTGTGTGTGTGTGTGTGTGTGTGTGTGTGTTGTGTGTGTGTGTGTGTGTGTGTGGTGTGTGTGTGTGAGGGTGTGTGTGTGTGTGTGGTGTGTGTGTGTTGTGTGTGTGTGGTGTGTGTGTTGAGTGTGAGGGGCAGGCAGAGATGGGGGGAAATGTAGAAAGAGAGAGAGAGAGAGAGAGAGAGAGAGAGAGAGAGAGAGAGAGAGAGAGAGAGAGAGAGAGAGAGAGAGAGAGAGAGAGAGAGAGAGAGAGAGAGAGAGAGAGAGAGAGAGAGAGAGAGAGTCCTAGGAGGAGAGTGGTGAAAGGGTTGGGCAAGGCGGAAAGGGTGATGAGGGAATGGATGGGTGGGGGAGTGCGGGGGGGGAGGGATGAGAGGGGAGCGAGAGGGGCGCCGCGGGGGGGGGGGGAGGGGTAGAAGCCAGGGAGCCGCAGCTTCTTGATTAAGGGCGAGCGAGAGAGCGCGTGCAAGGGAGAGAGAGCGGCTGCTCTGGATAAGGGCGAGCGAGAGAGCGCGTGCAAGGGAGAGAGAGCGGCTGGTGGCGGAGGTGGTGGTGGAGGGAGGGAAGAGAGGATGCTGCAAAGTGGAGGGAGAACAGAGAACAGAGAGACGGAGAGAGAGGGGGAGACGGAGAGAGAGGGGGAGACGGAGAGAGGGAGAGACGAAGGGAGAGGGGGAGACGGAGAGAGAGGGGGAGACGGAGAGAGAGAGGGGGAGACGGAGAGAGGGAGAGAGAGAAGAAGGACAGGGAGAGTGCGATGGGGGAGGGGTGGGAGGGACAATTTAACCAAGCTCAAAGCCGGTGCCATTTGTGTGAGGCGAGGGGGAGCAGTCAGTGGGCCGCTGGGAGGCTGGTGTTAACTGCTTGTTAGGTCTGCCCTCGCGCCGCCAGCCGCCCGCCCGCCCGCCGCCAGCCGCCCGCCCGCCCGCCTGTTGGTTCGTGATTTGAGTTCGAGAAAAAAAATCAGAGCCCCCAGACTTTATCAAAGAAATGAGAGCTTTATTAAAAATACAAAAAAAGATCTTAGGTAAAACTGTAACGTGTTGTTAGGAATATTTAAAGCTTTGGTTGTTGTCTGTGGGTGTGTTATTGTGGGAAAAAAACTAAAAGTAAACGCGTGGCTTTTTGGGTGAAGAAATGAAATCTTTGAACGATGAATCAAGACGCATTCGGAAACCAGTCATTTACCACTGTTCCGAAGCGCATGAAAGAATAATCCATATTCACCAGGTGTAATAGAGGAAGACAGAGATGGAAACCGAATGAAGCAGAGAGGGACTGAGAGAGAGGGAGAGAGGGACAGAGAGAGAAGGAGGAGAGACAGTAAATGCGTCATTGTTATGCCTGTTGCCTGGTAACAGCATTCCTTGCCGTTCAGAAGACGGAAGCCATGCGTGAAAAGCCCCCCTTCCTCATTAGGAGGCGAAGACCTCCATATTTCATGGAGGTTTCATAAGAGTCGAGGGTTCGACACGCAGCCAGCCACAGTAACTATGACGATTAGAAGAAAATCTGTCCGGTCCAGATGCCATTTTCAGTGAATGAACTTTTTAGGCACCTTTATTTTCTTCAATGTGTTTACCTATGTTGATTGAAAGCCAAAGGACACAATTTCCCATGAACTCAATTGCTTCTGTTGCAAAGTGTATCATTAATTTGTTTTCTGAGAGCAGTAAGGGTATCCATTAAGAATAGTGACCAAAAAGGCTGTTGACCGCAACAGCTGTTGACTTACTGTGACGCACTACGCTCCTCTAGTGACGTGTGTTGCCTGTACTGGACAACTGTGCGTCTCTTACAGCAAATAATGCAGTTACATTTACATTAAAGTAGTTACATTTACGTTTAGCGCATTTAGCAGACACTTTTCTCCGAAGCGACTTACGTCAAGTACATTTGTCAGAAGAAAGAGGAACAATATGGCCGATACAGTAAGGATGTTCATAGAACCAAGTGCCAAACACTAACAGCTGCTAGGTTAACCCCGTCCCCATATACAACAAAGATAGGTAGGATAAGATGCTACACAATGCTAAGAACTATTTTAAGCAAAAGGACGTACAATAGGTGCGTACATTAAGGATGCCAGGATGTACAACATACAATAAGTGTGTAAGAGGGGTGTGCGGGGGTGGGGGGGGGGGGGGGGGGGGGTCAGAGGGTAACTCTGAACAGGTAGTGCAGGTACTTCATTTATTTTTTATATATTTTGATGCATTTACTTTCTTTCATTTTGATTTAATTCAAACTTACACATAATTGTTGTGCTTATCATATTGCTCATGTCGCCCTGATTTTCCGGTGCTCTGAGTGAAAGTGTCTTCAAACGGCATCCTGATCTCGGTTTCAGTCCCAGGGGGTGGCGTGTGTATCTGGCTGGTGAACCATAGCGTTAGTCTGCCAGCCACATCACGGCTGCTAGCGGGAGACACGGAGGTCTTCCATGGCTGCTTCTGTCGGGAAACCTATCCCATCTCCCATCGCCCTCCGTCCCATGCCCACCCCCCCCCCCGGCTTCTGCATAAGCTAGAACACGTTCCTCTGTAACCCCTGGTCCTCTGCAGGCTGGTGGGGTGTCCCAATGCACGTGCACACGCTCACACCAGCATGCACTCTCACTGATTATAAATGTATGTATATATATTTAGATATACTGTATGCTTATATATTATAGCCACACTTTCCATTGCGATATGTGGCTATAGGTTAAGTATATATACGTGCACACGTTGACACAAGCATGCACACACACTCACTGACATTAATGTATATATATATATACATACAAAAGCATGCATACACACTCACTGATTATAAATGTATAATAAACTCTACATACAAAAGCATGCATACACACTCACTGATTATAAATGTATATATATACTACATACAAAAGCATGCATACACACTCACTGATTATAAATGTATATATATATACAAAAAAGCATGCATACACACTCACTGATTATAAATGTATTTTTATGCTAATATAATGCCACTTTCCTTTGTGAAATTGTGATAATATGGTATTTTCAGTAAATTTACTTAAATGTATATATATTCATGTATATAAACATATATACATTTATAATCAGTGAGTGTGTGTGCATGCTTGTGTGAGTGTGTGCATGCAAATATACTTAACATAACATATCACCACCCATCAAATGGAAAGGGTGGCCTTTTAATGTCTACTATGTCCAGCAGACCCCCGTTTTCACACGTTTTTCGCTGTGCCTACCGTGCAGGGTTTTTACCTTAATGACAAAGAGCCTGAAAAGCTAAACACAATGATCGTACCTCGCTGTCCGAGGTCATCTGAATGAGACACGCCACAATGTAACCAGAACAACGCCCTGTGTGGTCGAGAGAGAGAGAGAAGAGAGACACGACCCAGTGTCACATTACCATGACTGGCTCTCGTTCCACTGGTCCCTAGCAGACCCACAGTACTGAAGCATAAAGTATTGCAATACTGTACCCTTAGTATCACAGTACTGGAGCGTAAAGTATTGCAGTACTGAACCCTTATTATCACAGTACTGAAGTATAAGTATTGCAGTACTGAACCCTTATTATCATATTACTGAAGCGTTAAGTATTGCAGAACTGAACCTTTATTATCACAGTACTGAAGTGTGAAGTATTGCAGTTCTGAACCCTTGTTATCACAGTACTGAAGTTTCCACCGCCAAAAGTGGGCGTGACCCGGACTGAGCCGGACTGAGCCGCATTGAGCAGTGCTCGTCTCGCGGTACTCCTCCGTTGAGGTACTGAGATGCCTGAAAGGGTGCCGGCAAGTTCGAGCCAGCCACGGCGTCCGTTGATTGGTTACCAGAATCGCACTTCAGAGCGACAGGCGGATAAAAACAAATAAACACATTACCCGCGAGGTACTTCTGGACAACGGCGAAAGCTTTGTTTATTGAAGAAATTGTCGCGCAAAAGTTTGCCGTCCTTCGTGGACGTCCAACATTGTTGATCTCTGTTCAATGTGCGCGTTCTTCTTATTGCTTGGATTTATTAGCAGGCTGCACTGTGTCAGGCCCCAATGAGGTCGCGATGCTAACATAGCTGCCGTGGCTATCACCCTCCGGGTTAAACCCCCCCTACCTTAAGAGTACTGTCGGCGGTGAAAACGCAAGCCGTAACTGAGCTGCGCCGAGCCGCACCTTGACTACTCCACCCAGCCGCACCGAACCAACCCTTAGTATCGTAGTAGTGAAGTAGAAAGTATTGCAGTATTGAACCCTTAGTATCACAGTACTGAAGTGCAAGTATTGCAGTACTGAGCCCTTAGTATCACAGTACTGAAGCATAAGTATTGCAGTAATGTTACATGGGTTACAGTCCACACCTCTAGAAAAGTTTGCCAGAATGAACTGAGGGCATCGCAATCTTTTCATGTTGTTTTTCCAAATCATACAACCGTTTTAGTCTAGCTTTACTCCAATCAACTACGGCCATCTTTGTTTTGATTTCAGCTCTCCAATGAATCTCTCTGATTCGGATGTCTGGTTCTTGTTTTGTTGTCGCCCTTGTATCCTTTTTTTTCCTGGAGAATGCTATAAAAAATAAAGTTTGATGCATCGATTGATCAAGTCCTCCGCTGGAACAAACAGAGTGAGGTCTCGGCCCTGCTGAACAGTGTTCTGTTAGGCCATGTATAAATAGCCGTGCAGTGTGTGTTGACGATGCACATCCAGACATTACCATTAAAGAGGCAAAACGGTGAAGGACAAAAGAGCGCATGTCAAAATGTAGGCGTGGTGTAATCACAAAACAAAAGGCAATTACTCTCACTTCCACGCGTCACCTATTAGCCAAACCGGTAATTCCCATTGGCTGGCAACGGGTGGTTTAAACGAGCAAACCCGCCTAGAACCCAATGATTCTCAGCTAATCTCGGGGGCCAATCATAAGTGGTTGGGTACAAGCTTGGCTGCTCTCAAACTCCACGATGCGGCTGCAGCTAACGACGTGATTATTTGCTAATGTGGTTGTGGTATGTGTGTGTGTGTGTGTGTGTGTGTGTGTGTGTGTGTGTGTGTGTGTGTGTGTGTGTGTGTGTGTGTGTGTGTGTGTGTGTGTGTGTGTGTGTGTGTGTGTGTGTGTGTGCGTTCACATGAGTTTTCACACAACCCTTTCCTTTGTGTGTATATGTCTTTGTGTGTGTCTGTGTGTGTGTGTCTGGGCTACACGTGGTCGGTCACATCTCAGCACGGTAATAGAGGATCCCGGAGTGAGAGAGAGAGAGAGAGAGAGAGAGAGAGAGAGAGAGAGAGAGAGAGAGAGAGAGAGAGAGAGAGAGAGAGAGAGAGAGAGAGAGAGAGAGAGAGAGAGAGAGAGAGAGAGAGAGAGAGAGAGAGAGAGAGAGAGAGAGAGAGAGAGAGAGAGAGAGAGAGAGAGAGAGAGAGAGAGAGAGAGAGAGAGGAGAGAGAGAGAGAGAGAGAGAGAGAGAGAGAGAGAGAGAGAGAGAGAGAGAGAGAGAGAGAGAGAGAGAGAGAGGGAGGGAGAGGGAGAGAGAGGAGAGAGAGAGGAGAGAGAGAGAGAGAGAGAGAGAGAGAGAGAGAGAGAGAGAGAGCAAGAAAGAGGGATGCAAAAATAAGGTTTTCTATGCCTGTGGCTGAAGGATTGATTTTAAATGTTTTGCAAAGGCTGTGTTTACGATCCTCCCTGGCTAGCCTCGGCTGACAGCTCCGGCATCAAAGCATGATCTGCCCACCCCCCCCCCCCCCTCCTCCTCCTTTCCCCATTTACAACACCACCACCCTTTCTCTACCTCACACCCTCCCCAACCCCACCCAGGAAGCTGTGCTGGAGAGCCGCAGAAAGACAGGAGAAGCAACGGTTGCCTAAAATGATAGTTTCTCTCTGATGGTCATATTAGTAGTTTTACCCCCCACCTCAAAAGAACATGCTGTTATGTGCGGTGACACCAAAGGAGGTGGGTCCTTTCTGCCAAGAGGTACAGACACATATGCAGGTTAGGTTACACAGATGCATTCAACTGAATCAAACTGATGCCCATACTGCTGCTTCTACGCTGATCATTTCATCTTCTTATTTATTTAGGAGACGCTGCTATCTAAAGTGTCTTGCAGGGAATTATATTGTGTCTTGCAGGGAATTATATATATGTGTGTTGTATGTATATATATATATATATATATATATATATATATATATATATATATATATATATATATATATATGTGTGTGTGTGTGTGTGTGTGTGTGTGTGTGTGTGTGTGTGTAAATCGTTATCGTTATTCTCTAAATCACTGATCTGTTTATGATCATTAACACAATAGTTGTTATCTGACTTCTTCTTTCAGCCCTGCTGGTGTTTCAATATGTTAGCGTTGCGGTTGTTATGGATACACCAGGATCATTTCCATCGCGCATCGCGTGAGTGACTGTCGACAGATATGGCTCTGGTTCCCTGGCCTGGTCACCAGTACAGACCCACCAGTACAGACCAACCAGCAGCCAGACTGCATGGCTCTGGTTCCCAGTCCTGGTCACCAGTACAGACCCACCAGTATAGACCCACCAGCAGCCAGACTGGGTGGCTCTGGTTCCCAGACCTTTTAACCAGTCCAGACCCGCCAGCAGTCAGTCAGTGCCTGGGCTCTCACAACAAAGACAATGACCCGATCAATAATAGATGAGTACATTTTTATTGTGATGTGTGTTGCTTCCGCACCGTGAACAGCGGCATTGGTGTGTTGGGGAACAATGTGATAGGACTTAACCAAACTCAACCATTGGTGGGTTTGTAAGAGCAATAGAGCAGGTTGCTGAAGACCTTTATCCTAACTTTTAAAGACATTCGCCATTTTGTTTGGTGGTGCAAAGGCTGCAAACTTGAAAAGAATTTATAAAATATTTGGCTGAATACAAAAAGGAACTAAAATAATCACAAACGACCCCATCCTGAGATAAACATTGAACTACAACAATTTATGCTATCTCATTACTGCAGCATTAACTGCGATCGCTAGGGACTTGTAACTCAGCGCTTGGTGGCAGTCAACAGGTTTTAAGATATAGTCTGCTATGTGTGTGAAGTACACAGGAGAGAGAGATAGAAAGAGAGAGAGAGAGAGAGAGAGAGAGAGAGAGAGAGAGAGAGAGAGAGAGAGGAGAGAGAGAGAGAGAGAGAGAGAGAGGAGAGAGAGAGAGAGAGAGAGAGAGAGAGAGAGAGAGAGAGAGAGAGAGAGAGGGAGAGGGAGAGAGAGAGGGAGAGGGAGAGAGAGAGAGAGAGGGAGAGAGAGAGAGAGAGAGAGAGAGAGAGAGGGAGACGGCTGGGGCCATACGTCTAGGCTGTCAGAGAGACACTTGTTAGGGGAAGTCCCCCCCCCCAAAGTGTGCCTACAGCCACTGCCTTAATTATTAACAACACATCCCCCTCTGAAGAACTGCGGCATGGAAACCGCTTATACGGGGAGAGAGACAACAGAGAGCGACAGAGAGAGAGAGAGACAGACAGAGAGGGGGAGCAAGGAAGGGATAAAAGAGATGCAGAGTGAGGAAGACCAAGAGAGGGAGAGGGAGTGGAATAGACAGGACTGAAAGGAAGAGAGAGAGAGAGAGAGAGAGAGAGAGAGAGAGAGAGAGAGAGAGAGAGAGAGAGAGAGAGAGAGAGGAGAGAGAGAGAGAGAGAGAGAGAGAGAGAGAGAGAGAGAGAGAGAGAGAGAGAGAGAGAGAGAGAGAGAGAGAGAGAGAGAGAGAGAGAGAGAGAGCAAGAGAGAAAGAGAGGGAGAGAGAGCGATAGACGGACAGACAGACAGACAGACAGGCTGTCTAACATTAGATAGCCAGAGACCAAAAGGAAGATAGAGAACACGATGAGAGAGAGGAATCTCTCATTAGAATAAGGCGAGAGAGTTGGGTGAGAGACAATGGTAGAATGAGGTTTCTATTTTTGTCACCCTTTCCAGAATACAAAATTTGGTAATACAGAATACAACACACCTAAACAGCAACCATAGTACGCTAAACACATTGAACCCAGTAAACATGCCATTCATAATAAAGACCTTGTTCGTCCCCTCCTCCTCCTCCTCCTCTCCTCCTCCTCCTCCTCCTCCTCCTCCTCCTCCTCCTCCTCCTCCTCCTCCTCACAGAGATGGGAAGAGGAGGAAGAGGAGGAGGAGGAGGTCGATGAGCACCCTACTCCAACGAGAGCTTCTCAAGGTTTCTCCTGCTGTTGTGTGAGGGGAATACAGTTTGTCCTTTGTAAATTGTGTGTTTTTATCCAATGACAATTCAGAGACGAATCGATTCCAAAAAAGCAGTGTGTGTGTGTGTGTGTGATTAGAGAGATCAATTCCCAACATCCACATTCTACCTGCAGGCAACCAATATCTATATAGTTAGTGATAAATAAAGAAATATATATTTATTCTAGTGACATCAACAAGCTCAACATATGTTAATAGCAATAGAATCACACAGTAAAGGGATACATGCTGTATACAAATGCAACAAGGATTGAATACCATGTTTCTGTCTGTGGCTTCAGGAGAAAGGAGCAGGCGCTGTTGTTTAGCATACAATCAATAGCTGTCTGTTCCCATTGCACTTGTATTGTAATTATCTGACAATCAGTCAGCTGCAATTATCAATTACAAGATTGAGCCTGCTTGATAATTAGCCACTTAAATTAAGTTTACCCCAGGAATTAAAACAGAATGTATTTTGGGTTTTTTTTACAGCACAAACAGGAAGGCCGTTGCACAGGTCTTCCTTGTTTGATGACATCCAATGTAGTTACGATTTAGTCATTTAGCAAACACGCCAAAGCTACATATAGTTATTCTTTGTAGATTTGTGTCACCTTCGAACAGTGAAAAGCAGCATTGGCGTGAACAATTATGTGTTACGTGATACGACTTCACCAAAATTAAACAGTGATGGGTCAGTTAGGGCAATACAGCAGGTTGCTGAAGACCTATGTGGTAACTTTTAAAGACATCCACCAAGCTACATACTGTACAGTGAGACTTTGTATATACGTGTCACTAACACATCTCAAACAAAGTATCACATGTATTTATTTGTAGATATTACTAGGTCTATTATAGGTGGGTTTGTCTAGTGGTGAGGGCCGAATAAAGTATTTGTTTTGAACCTCAATGTCCACAGTCTGCATGAAGCCAGCTGGAGCGAGATGGCTTATCCTGCATTGGTCTCACCGATGGTTAGGGTTGCCCTGTTGATTCATATGGATTCATATGGCCCAGTAATTCAAACCACATCGTCGTTTGAACGTTGACCCAAAGATGTGTCCAAGCACTCGATTGGTGATTCCATACAGAGTCCATCCGTGCACGGCAGGTTTTCCCTTCACTGGTTTGACAGGTTTAGCAGAATAAAGCGCAGCCAGAATTGTTTAATTCAACGCACATTGTGCTTCCTCATGACTCACACCTGCATCATGTATTTCTGAACCTTGTTTTTCAGCAGCAAGCAGTTTAGAATTCGCTAATGTGCTTGAGAGAGAAAAAAATCTCCAGCTACCGGTTATAATCAGCTAATGAGTTCGACCTCGGACTGAACGAGTTCTTCTTAGCTTGAAGAAATACAGAAAAACATTCAATAAAACTTGTGAAAATACCCTTCATTTAAAAAAAAAAGAAAAGTACACCAGTTAAAGATAGGAAATAATCAAATAGTTAACACAAGACGAGTGGGGAGGTGTGAATGGCGGGGCCTGAGAGGTATGAATGCGTCGTGGAGTGTCCTCGTGCTGAAAAGCCCAATGCCAGGCCGGCCGGCTCATGGACAAAGGACTGCTTGAGTCATTGTGTCACAAAGGCCACGAGTTATTAGTAGCTGCAGCGCTGGAGACACTGAGCGCTTCTATTCTGTCGCATTGAAACCGCGGTTTAGACGGAGTGCGGCGCGATAATAAGACCTAGGGTTTCAAAGGTAATATCATAATCATGCTATTAGGACCGGGCAACTCATCAAAAACAGAATCAAATACGCAAAACGCACAATGTTGCCTCTGTGTCTATCCGTTAGGCTGGGATTAAAGGGGTAAACTTTGTTTGTTTCCGGGCAGAGGGCCTTTGCTACAGGCTGCATTAAGGGCGGCCCCATTTGGTGTAATAATTAGCGACACATTTAGCCATCTAGTCTGAGAAAATTCTGAATTTCCAATGAACAATGGAGACAATGAATGTCTTCACCTCCACTGGTTTCACCAAAGCTCTGCCAATGAGTGTCCCTTTGTAGAGAATACAATAGCAGACAGCATTATGAGTCGAAGCCTAGTCCGCTTAAAGTGGCCTTTCCCTGGTGGCCTCGCCCAAAGCTGAATTTGATAATACCATTGATTACATTATAATTGTTCATGTATAATGGCCCAGCTCTGATTTGTGACTGGCATTGTTACTTATAATTGTTCATGTATAATGGCCCTGCCGGTCTGTTTAGTGACTGGCAGGCGTGACTGTGGCCTCTTCTTTATAAATTAAAAAAATGAATTTCCCTACTTGGATGGTGGTGCATATATTTGGGCCTTCTCTGACAGTGTACACGATGGTTAAATGTTAAAAGACTGAAATAATGACTCTTAAAATAATTTTGAAGGGGGGGATGCCAAATAATAATTGCACGCATGCACACAAGCCCCCCGCCTCACTTCCCAAACCACACACACACACTCAAGCAAAAAACCCCACCTCACATTCAAACAACACACACACACACACATACGCAACACACACACACACACACACACACACACACACACACACACACACACACACACACACACACACACACACACACACACACACACACACACACACACACACACACACACACACATTTATGCCACACACACAGGATTTTCCCCCATCACATTAAAACACCTCACACACTTTCACACACTTTCACACACACACACACACACACACACACACACACACACACACACACACACACACACACACACACACACACACACACACACACACACACACACACACACACACACACACGCACACTTACTCCCCATACCTACACGCGCGCACACACGTGCACCATAGACACACTTGCGCCACATACACAAAAGCAAAAAAAAACACTTTACATTAAAACCACACACACTTACGCCCCCCCCCCCCCCCCAAAACCCCCAAACACACACACACACACACACACACACACACACACACACACACACACACACACACACACACACACACACACACACACACACACACACACACACACACACACACACACACACACACATACACACAGCCCATTGAGCCCGGCCCATCAGTCAAGCGGTGCCAGCTCCGGGGGTGCAGGGGCATTTACATAGATAGATGATGGAGAGATTAGGGGGCGCGGGGGTTATTAATCACACCAGCGAGGAGGATACAGCCGGGACTCCTCCGTGTCGCCCCCCTCTCCAGGGATAACTCCTACCACGGGAATGCCTCTTTTAGCCGCCGTTTCTATATGCCCCACCAGCCGGCTATGGTTAAACCTTAGCACAAGCGCGTACTGCCTACCGTTATCTTTGAGAACATATCAGAACATAGAACAACACAAGTGTTGTGGTTAGCATTGTATTGTATAAATGTGACATTTTAAATTTTAGGGATATGTCTTGCATTGGCAAATTAAATGGATTCTGTGTGGCAACTAAAAGCACCACGAAACCTTAACATCTATCGAAAGCGTACACGATACCTCAACCTCTAACTGAGAACAATCATAAACACCTCTACCTCGAGCAAAGTCTAGAGTCAAAAACGAGGATAAACATCTCAATATCGCTGAAAAACTAGCATTGGACCTCAACATCGAGCTAAAGGAAACAGCATAAACACTTCCAACACTGCCCTTTGACAAGCATGCTAAGAAATGGATTGCAGCTTTAACATTTCATACGCTTTCACCATTCCGCTTGTTCTATGAATATTGAATGGCGGGCACTTGGGACGGGGACACCGTGAGGCCGGTGGACGCCGTGGCGCTGTAATCCACAGCGACAGGTGAGGTGCTCCGCTCCTCTGGCCCGTTGGCTTTGGTAAGCGCAGCCGCCGCCGAGTGACCCCAATGGGACGTGACACCTCAGCCCCACCCCCGGCCTCCACCCTTACCCCCCACCCCCAAACGCCCACCTCATCATCATCCCCCCCCCCCACTTTATTTCCTCCCTCTCTCTGCCTCAATGCCATTTTCTTCCTCCTCCCAATGCTTCACCTTCCAGATTCATCACGCACAACCAGGGACGGGGAGTACGGGGAGGCCAACATTCATTTGGTTTCCATCTTCATTGTTTTTTTTACTTTAATCTCTCTTAGGTTTTTTATTTTTTCTTTCCCTCCCGTTAACGAACGCATGAATTAATTGATTCATTTTGTCTTTTAATTGGTACATGAGGAGGTTGTGTGTGTCCGCTGGATTGGTTGAGAGGGTTACATGGGTGGGCAGAGCAGGCCGAGGGAGCGCCGAAGATGGATGTGACATGTGACAGTGGGGTGGGTCTGGGGGTGACAGGGGAATACATTAAAGGAGAGGTGAGTGATGGTCACAAAAAATACAGAAGGTATTCATGGCTTCTGCAGTATATCGTTTATTATGTTAAAGGATATTAATCATTTTTATGCCACGTAATTACTGTATTATCTTTTCGTTATAGAATTGCGTCGAAGTTCCGTAACATTTCTCTGAAAGTATTGCTAGTTACGATCGTAGACGAAGAAAGGATTGTTTCCTTCCAATTTTTAAATAAACATTGTTGGCTGTCCAGGACATCAATGCATACAGAGATTACTTTGAATTATTTAAGATGAACGATCGCCTGTAGTCCAACCATGCATTCAACAACATTTGAAGGTGCGCTGGCATTTTCTATTCCTCTCCTCTTTAATCACTGGACGGCAAAAACTCATTAACACAGAGTCTTAGAAACGCGCATTGGCCAACAATCATTACCGTGTCTCAATACTTGAAACAATTAACCCGGCCTCCGGATCGACCAGCTGCAAGTACAGATCAGCAAGGGCCACAACTCAGGAGGAGAGCAGCCATCCCACGTCCATCTCAGATGGATCGTGGACAGTTGCCTGTAGATTAAAGTTCACATCAGAAGTGTTCACACAGTACGTCCCCCATGAGGAATACTAAGATGTTTTAAAAGCAGAGGCGTATCGCGCAAATATGTTTCTATAGTCATTATTAATTCAGGATTGTTTTTCAATATGTATACAGTATGGAGGCTGGATTGCGAGGTAGCTAAGAGTTCGAAAGCCAGTGGGCTCGATCCCCAACGCCGGCAACCTACCTGTAGGCATCCTTAGTATAGTGAAAGATGCTTATACTCCAGAATTAGAAATCAAAGATTTACTCGAGTGGCTTCGGCTAAAAGAGACGGCAGAATAACTGAGCAGTAAACAGTAATATCTTACTATACAAGGACTTTCTGGAAGATAACAAGGGAGACACTGAGCGCCTCTATTCTGCCGCGTTGAAACCGCGGCTCAGACGGAGTGCGGCACGATAATAAGACCTAGGGTTCAAAGCTAATATCATAATCATGCTATTAGGACCGGGCAACTCATCAAAAACAGAGTCAAATACGCAAAACGCACAATGTTGCCTCGGTGTCTATCCCATAGGCTGGGATTAAAGGGGTAAACTTTGTTTGTTTCCGAGCAGAGTGTGTGTGGGGGAGAGACGGCAGAATAACTGAGCAGTAAGCAGTAATATCTTACAAAAC
>OLKM01000018.1:318301-458301 GCA_900291075.1 Melanogrammus aeglefinus
AAAAAAAAAAGGCCATCATTCATTGGAGACAGCGTTGCTTCTGTGCTTGGTTCTCTGTGCTTCTGCAGAGGGAGAAGCAGAAGATGAAGGTGTGGGCTTTCTGTGCTGTTGGTGATGCTACTAAGTGGCCATAAGGCATAAGCAATGGGTTGAGAGTGAACCCTGGACGGCGATCCCTAAAGGGATTATCACAGGAGCTCTGCGTCCTCTGGTGAGGACCCAGCGAGGTTGAACCATTACCTGATTACTACGGCACTCAGTGGCCGCCATCGCAGAGAGCCTCTCCCGTTGCCATGGACGACAGATGTTTTAGCATAGGCCCCCGTTATATTTAGGAGGCTCCCCGGATTGTTTTGTTTTGCTAAGTGCAACATGCATTTGGCAAAACAAGGATGTTGTCTCCATCTCGGGTTGTCATTATTGCCGACATTCTTGATAAAACAACAAAAATATTTGTAATTTTTATGGTCGCCTAAGTGTATTATCAATTATTGTTGGTCCAGAAATCCGCAAAATGGTGTTTACCTATCAATTGTTGTCCAGAAGGACACCAGAAGCTATGATCAGCTGAAACCATACTGATTCCTCTGGCTTATCCTCATGTATTTTTGGACCAAGCTTAGGAAGTCTAGGTGCCAAGGACTCACCACTGAGCAATCAGTAGGAAAACGTTATTTAGATTGTTTCATGAGGAATTCCACCTACAAGAAAGATATAGAATTAGCCGAAGACGTGTTTATACGGGGAGCATTGACCGAATCACCACCAGCCCCTGCTATCAGCAGGCCCAAGGATGTTCCCATGCCATGTCCAAACCATAGCGTTTGGGTGAGAGCAGGAATTGCGGCCATAGGAGAAGCTAGTTCCTGATGAGTTTCTGCTCTTCAGTAGAGTGCAACACACACACACACAACACACACGCACACGCACAAACACTCACATCCATGCATGCATACATACACTCAGCCATCCAAGGCCATCGTCCAAATGTGCCTTCGATCGCGCCTTCCCACTTTCCTTGACCCCCCCCCCCCCCCTCCTCCCCTCCCCTCCCATCATCCCACACGTGCGCACACACACACACACACACACACACACACACACACACACACACACACACACACACACACACACACACACACACACACACACACACACACACACACACACACAATCATGCACTCTTCTCACCCTCTTTCCCCCTGAAACCCTGAAGATTTCGGAAATCGCTCAATTGCACAAGCCATCTCGGGAGTCTGTCTCGCTTCACCCGCCTCTCTGCCTGCATACCCCCAGACTCCCTCCACCCCCCCCCCCCCACACACACACACACACACACACACATACAGACACCATCCTCCTCTTTCCTGTTTCCCTCCCCTCATCCACCTCCCACCACCACCCACAGCCCCATCTCCAACCCCCCTTGCGCCCCAGTGCATTTCAGCATGACAAACCCCATGGGATTTCACTAGTCCTTTAAAGTCTGCTGCCTCTCGGAACCAGCGCTCTCTCTCTCTCCCCAGCGCAAACGTTTTAGTATTCCACAGAATACGTGACCGGGGAGACACCGGCAGCGTTATATTCCTCCAGGTTGATGGTTGGTTCTTGTTTTTTTTCTCCCCTTTCCACGATGGAAAAATAAAGATTGGGAAGAAGGTGGGGGGGGGGGGGGGGGGGAATAAAATCATTGTTTTTCCAGGTCTTCACTGTTGATTTTAGCGTTGGTTGGCGGCTTCCATTTTGTTTGTTTTGGGGGGTGTTACACGATGAACAGCATTGGAAAATAGCAATTATTGCAATTTGCCAATGAAATAACAGTTGTTTTTTTCTGAAGTCTTTTTTTTTTTTATTTTAACACATAAAAGCATCACAACAACAATATACAAATTTTTTTTAGTCATCTTCAAAACCAAAACACATTTACACATGCAACAATAGGGTTTAAGACGATGAGTTACTAATTGATCAGTTTGTTCTTTTGGAATGTGAAGTGTGTCTCTGTGCAGACCGAAGAGCTGCTCTGTTTGCTCTGCAGGGGGGGGGGGGGGGGGGGGGGGGGGGAGAAAATAGAAAGGGGCCAGACCATTCCCTAATCTCCAAAACATCAGACACATCATCAAATTGAGTTTCTGAATTCAAAGCATCACAACATAACCTACAATTCCTTAACTGGCATTACTCCCTACCTTTTAGACAGTCTGTGTACAACCTTTAGTGTTCCAAATAAAAAAATAAGGGGAAAATATGTTTTTCAAATATTAAAATATATATTGAAATGACAGAGAAAAAACTGACCCAACTTTTTGTCTGGAAACTGCTCTTAGATTTACATGATCCCCTTTTGACTTTCCTGTGAATATAACTGGGTACACCAAAGCGTTCCCCCTGTTCTGCATAAAACTGTTGACTCCAATATGAACCGCACCTCTCCAAAGAGACAATGGTGCTTGCGTCTGAATATTTTCCATTACCAATAAAGTGTTCTTCCTAGGTCAGAATTGCTTCAAAACTTGGTTTCAAAATTATACTAAAGCTCGATAACAAGATGTGGTCAATAATTACAATCTGAATGAAACCAAAAATTGTAAAAGTGTGAAGAAAAAGATTATTGCTCCAGAGTACTGTGGGTGTGTGTGTGTGTGTGTGTGTGTGTGTGTATGTGTGTGTGTTGTGTATGTGTGAGTTTGCGTGTGTGAGTTTGTGTGTGGAGTTGTCATCCAATCCACGGGGGGGGGGGGGCCTCCTTGTTTGAACATTGACTTCGTATGATTGTCTATTGACTCCTTTACATAGGATTGGCTGTAAAACATACAGCCACGACACTGAAAACACATTCATAGACACCGAAAATATACATTATGATACTGTCAAAAGGTACAATAATTACACAGGAAAGGAAATTACAGAGTTAAGCCAACACCATAATGTTTTTATCTTTTGTCCACCCTTCTGCTTCCCTCTTTGAGTCTGGTGGGTCGTGGGGGGGGGGGGGGGGGGTGGGGTGTTAGGGGGGCGGTATGGGAGGGTTTGGGGGGAGTTTGTCAAGTGCTTCTGGCAGAGAATAAGAGTTCCAGGTGCTCTCCTTCTGGATGTCCGGTAGGGGGGGGGGGGGGGGGGGGCACGGCTCCAGGGCCCCCCCTCTTTAAAAGAACCACCGGAAGGCCTCGCCGGTGTTGACTGGGGTCCGCTGTGAAAGACAGGAGGAGACAAAGTTAAGAAATGTCGTTTTTTTCCCCAGAGGTAACTCGCGGTTGAAAAAGAGCGACAGTTGGAGCAGTGTGGTGAACTGAATGGCCGCCTCCGTCCCCACTGAGCGAGACCCTCCAGCGGCCCCCAGTGTGTTGTTCCAACCCAGAGCCGGCCGGGGGCCAGTCAAGGTGAAACGCGACCAAATCCCCCACTCACACCGGGAAAATAATCACACCGGATAATCACCCTGGATAAAATATGCAACCCAGATTCCCAGGAAGCCATGGTGAGGCATTTAATTATTGTCGGAGCCAGGCGCGGAGGAGCGGTAAGCACGGCACCGTTTCAATTTGGTGACGAACCCCCGGAAAAAACACCCTCCGCCAGACTGACAGCCTCTCCTTTCAGCTGCTCATTTGGAATTCAAAAACATAAAATACCAGGGTCTTCCAGCAGTCCCCATGACCAATTAGCACATTTTACGTTTTTTCCATTTTTTTGGGTCATTGTCGGTGGGGTGTTGGGGACAGTGTGGGGGGGGGTGCCCGGTGGATGATCACAGCCAAAATCGTTTTAGTCGGAGCGAAAAGGCAATTTGACATTTTAATAACAAGAGTCATCGGTGACTTTTTTCAGCCGCATACTGATGAGTGCCTTAGAGCGAGAAAAAGCGCCTGCTCGGAGGGGCGCATGTGGTGAACCCAAAACAGAGCCACATATATAGAAACAGACGCAGTGTGTTCCAATGAAGGAGTGACTCCTGACTAAATATAACCTCTGAGTGGAATCCAGTTGGATCATCATTTCAGTGATGTGTGAAACAGAGAGAGAGATGGAGAGAGCGAGAGCGAGAGCGAGAGAGAGAGAGAGAGAGAGAGAGAGAGAGAGAGAGAGGAGAGAGAGAGAGAGAGAGAGAGAGAGAGAGAGAGAGAGAGAGAGAGAGGAGAGAGAGAGAGAGAGAGAGAGAGAGAGAGAGAGAGAGAGAGAGAGAGAGATGATTGGTAAGGTAGGTAGTGAGCTATGTGGGCAAGTGGATGGATGGATGGATGGATGGATGGATGGATGGATGGATGGATGGATGGATGGATGGATGGATGGATGGATGGATGGATGGATGGATGGATGGATGGATGGATGGATGGATGGATGGATGGATGGATGGATGGATGGATGGATGGATGGATGGATGGATGGATGGATGGATGGATGGATGGATGGATGGATGGATGGATGGATGGATGGATATACACGCTACTCAGATGAAGCAGGAAAATTACAGGAAGGCAAGGAATTCTAAATGGAAAGTATTAAAATGAAAGGGCTCTGGGCATCGGCCTATATGCCTAATCTGAAATCCGAAGATGTGACCAAACAAACACCAATGTCTACAGCGACCAGCCAACACACAACCAACCAAACTAAAGGAGACGCAGGCTGCTCCAACCCTTCACCCATGACACACCTCTCCCGGAGTCCCCCAGACCCGAGTCCGACCCCTGCAGCATGGCCCCCACACCCCGGGTCTGGAGGCCCCGACCTCCCGGATATCTCCCCCGTGCTACAAGCGGGGGGGACGGGGGGACGGGACAGAGGCGGAGGCGGAGGGGAGCTTATCTGGGCCGGTATTGATCAGCGGTGCGAGGCGTCGCGCGTGTGCCCGGGCCGGGGGCCGTAACCGTGACGACCAAGGCGGAGACGTGCGGCGCCTGTCTGTTTAGTAAAGATCCAGCGCTATCGATCCTCCTCCCACTCCCCGGCCACCCCCTCGCCCCGGCTTCGACGCCACCGCCGTCGCACTGGAGCTGAGGGCGGTCCTCTCACAAAGAAGGCTCAATTAGCCTCTGTTGTCTTCTCACCCCTCACACCTATCCCCCACCCCCCCTGACTGCACCCCACACTCACTCCTTTAGAGAGAGAGAGAGAGAGAGAGAGAGAGAGAGAGAGAGAGAGAGAGAGAGAGAGAGAGAGAGAGAGAGAGAGAGAGAGGGAGGGATTAAACTAAATGGAGGGGAAGCATTGGTGGTTAGAGAGGTAATTGTAGTTAGGTGGGTCGAGAGAGGGAGAGAGAGATCATAATGAATGTGGTGAGAAAATGGGTGGTTGGGGTAGAAAGAGGAGTTTTAGTGAGTGTGAATGAGAGGGGATACCTGGAAGGAGAGAGAGAGAGAGAGAGAGAGAGAGAGAGAGAGAGAGAGAGAGAGAGAGAGAGAGAGAGAGAGAGAGAGAGAGAGAGAGAGAGAGAGAGAGAGAGAGAGAGAGAGAGAGAGAGAGAAAGAGAAACAGAGAGAGAGAGAGAGAGAGAGAGAGAGAGAGAGAGAGAGAGAGAGAGAGAGAGAGAGAGAGAGAGAGAGAGAGAGAGAGAGAGAGAGAGAGAGAGAGAGAGAGAGAGAGAGAGAGAGCAAGCGGGCTGAAGGTGAACACCGACCGGGACAAGGCTCACAATCTACCCCCCTGTCCCTCTACCTCAAACACCGCCTGACGAAGGGGCGCCCTGACCGGGAGCACCCAGCCACCAGGGGGGCCAATGTCAACACGAGACATTACCCTTATCCCGGGCACCCAGGCCCCGAGCACGAATTAGAGCGAGGGCAACACGGAGACGACAGAGAGAGACGCGCATAGACCACTTCCCCTTCAGCGCCTGAGTAAACCCCCCCCCCCCCCACCCCGCATCCCCGTCTGGCGGACCGTTATAGAGGGCAGGGGCGGAGGGGAAAACACAATGTTAGGATACCGGTTGGATTTATTTCTTCAGTCTAGAAGAGAGAAGAAGAGAGTAGAGCGTCACTGTGCGGCCGCCATGACAGGCCTTGATGCTAACAGAGCTTGGCAGGTGTGGGTGATGCCCACGCCGTGCGCATTCTTGCCTGATTGAGGGGACGGGGCAGCGGGGGACGGGGGACGGGGGGGTGGGGCGGGAGAAAGCGTTGGGGGAGGTTGGGGAGACGTCAGGGGTCTGAGTGGTGAGGTGAATCATCAGCGAGCCTGCGTTCCGACGGCGTCCGCCGAGCCCAACGTGTCAGCGTTGCCTCGATTACGCCGCCGCCGCCGCGCGCTATGCTCCGTGCTACATGCTAAGTGCCACGTGCCCCTTCTGCTCCGCCGTACATAAATCCACGCCGTAAACAAAGAAAAATGACCCTTCCACCGCACCTCCCGGGGAGAATTGCAACCGCATAAGGTGCATAAGCTACGATAAACACACACACCGCACGTGCACACACACACACACACACACACACACACACACACACACACACACACACACACACACACACACACACACACACACACACACACACACACACACACAACACACACACACACACACAAGCATCCACGGCCACCTTCAATTAATCATTCACATGGTAATCATGCAAACACACACACACACACACACACACACGTCGCACGTCCCACATCTTAACCACAGACCCAGCACAGACCCCCCCCCCCCTCCCCGGGGGTGTCACGGCGGGCCGGGCTCAGAGATAAACCACTCAGGGCGATGAGGGCGATAATGGGAGACACAGCAGCGCCTCCAAATTCAATCAGCGGTGCGACGTCAGGCTGGATGAGCGTAAAAGTGAAATATGCTCGACGCCGGGGCGGCGCCGTCGCCAGTGACGACGGCGTGTCTGTGAAGGGACGTTCCCTTTCCGGGTTTTTTTTCTTTCTCTTTTGTTGCGGCATTGCCCCCCCCCCCCCCGCCCCAGGTTTGCGCCGCAGTTCGAACCACAACAAAAGAGAAAGAAGAAAAAAAAAGCAGGAGAGGGGGAAAGGAAAAAAGGAGAAGAAATAAAAAGCAATAGATAAATAAATAAAAGGGAATAATCGGGCTTCCACCACACTGTTCCACTCTGCCCGCGATCCCACCGGCATTCTCAGCAAACGTACTTTAGCGCAAGACGGTGAATAAATTAGCCTTTTGAACTCGGGGTGATTGCGAATGTGCCCCCGGTTTCTCTTGAGACGTGTCTGCCGCTAACCTTCAGCAACCCCCCCCCCCCAGGCCCTGTCAAAGGGATTCCTCCTCCATCTGACACACACACACACACACACACACACAAACAACACACACACACACACACACACACACACACACACACACAAACACACATGCATGCACTCACTGACACGCAGACAAACAAACACACATACAAGCACACAAACACACATATACGCACACGCACACACGCACACACACACACACACACACACATAGACGCACATGCGCAAATACACCCACACACAGCAACAAATAAATGAAATCTTCATCCTCCTGCCGAGAAATTTCCATGAATCTTCGCAGTGATGGGAAAAATGGAGGAGGAGGAATGGATGGGAAGCAGAACATTGAGAAAGTGGAAAACAGGAGAGGAGAAAAGGTAGGATGAAGGAAAGAAAAGAAAAGACGAAAGGCACAAAGCCACACTGGACATTGAATCCCAGGGAATGTTCTGAACATGTGGACCACACTTTACCCAGGCATGGACATTATTTATTAACAGTGCTTAATTAATACACGCAACGCTTTGAAAAACTATTCTGACAGACCTCACGAGTAATTAAGTAAGCAAACAAACAAAGTAAATAAATAATTTACACCCCCCTTGTTTCAGACACATGGAAATTCCCCTGCACACACACACAGACGGCTCCCTCTCTCTCCCATTCCTCCCTCTCTCCTCCCCTCCCTTACCGGGATATACTTGCACATCTGTTAAGATATATCTGTACATCTATATAAAGAACGCACCATATATTCTACGTATAGAATGGAGATGTAATAAAAAAAACAACTCAGCTGACAACATATTCTCCTTATAGAATGTCGACCAAACCACTACGGGTGACAACACATTCTACATATAGAATGTATACCAAATAAGTACGGGTGACAACACATTCTACATATAGAATGTATACCAAATAAGTACGGGTGACAACACATTCTACATCTAGAATGTAGACCAGACAACTACGGCTGAAAGCCGATGCTGAGTTCTCAGGCGTATAGCATCACGACGTTATAGATGAGCCTGACTATAGCTTTACCTTCCAGGGCGGTTGGAGCTGATCTCTCCCGCGCTAAGGGGAAGCGAGGCTAGGTGGGGGAGCTAAGCGCACGTGTTAGCGCTGCGAAGCAGGGCTTGGGGAGCAGTGGAGGAGTTTAGGAGGCAGGCGAAGATTTAGAGCCGTTCTCTCCGGGGCCTCAGGGAGGGCAAAGAAATATAAATAATAAAAAAAAACTTTCAGCGGTGCATTCAAGCTCACCTGATGCGTTATATATGGGCCGTCACTTTATTCTGCATGAATATTGGGGCGTTGCCAAGCGCAAGCCTGCTAGCTACAGTAATCCATCACCGGCACTCTTACCGGCACATGGGGCTGGGCGTTAGGGGGGGCGGGGGGGGAATCTCATCTCGGAGCCTGAAGCCAATATTCTCGCCACCCAAAACAGGTTATGAAAATACCCCACCTTTGCCAAGGCTGCTAGCCTGGATGGAAGCCTTGCTACAAGTCCAGATGTGATTTCTCGGCAAAGCGAGTACCGGGAACCAAGAAAACTCAAAGTAGACAGACTACGATTTTTTTTCCCTAAACTTGACTTACAATTGCCATTGTATAAAAATACAATGGCAATGAGCATGTAAATCCACTAAAGGCTCCACAGCAGAGATGTTGTTGCATAGGGGACAGTCCATTCATTTCTTACAGGTTCTAATGGTCACAGTCTATTGAATGCACGATGAATGCACTGAAAAGTGTTTCCTTGTTCTCCAGGTACTACTACTATCGACCAAATTGTGGCAGCAAGCATCTGGGTAACATTAACATGACGTTCTACAAATCTGGCCAATGGCACATCGACATGAAACTAGACCGCCACAGTTCAGCCCTCACGTCACCTCACGCCATTACACAAGTATTTTAAGGTCACATTGCAAGGGCTCAAGCAACCTTTTGCAAATGTGCATTTGTTATTTCAAAATGGCTTATTGCACTTAGGGAGAATGTTTTAGATAAAGTGTTGGGAATCAGGATTTTATTATAGTTCAAAGATTTAAGCCAACAATTATCAAATAATGTAAGTGCCGCCCGTTATTTTCAGCAAGCTGATGGGTATTTTATCTCATATACTATAGAAGGAAAACTTTCGGTTGTCTGGAAAGTTTCTGGAAAGCCCTTTCAGAAAGTGGCCAAGGACATGATACCATAGTTTACAGATGTAATGGGGTTGAAAACAAATCACTTGGTTCAAAACAGCAATCTTGGCTGAAACCAATCAGCTTGGTTGAAACTGAGCTAGGGTCAGGAACTTCCCCAATCAAACCTCATGTGCCTTTTAAATCTAGGGAAATCCTATGACCAGCTTCCTGGAGAAATCCTGTCAGAGGTATACGGTAACATGTGCTCTGCTGCTGCTGCTGCAGCTCTGCTGGGAGCCATTCAGTGCTTGTAACACTTAAAAGCGGGAACCATGTCTGCATGCTCAGCATTAAAACAAACCCCCCTCAGAATTGGGCTTGGTTTTCCGTCAAGCCTGCGATTTGTCTACCTTCCTGGTCGTCGTGTTTCTCCTGGGCAGGGTACGCACTCGTTTTTATTCGCAAGGGTAAAAGAAAAGGGGGGAGGGTGGGGGAATATTTGCGAGATTAATCGGCAGTTAGGCGGAGTGGCTGCCATCATACAGGAGTAGCTACGGACCGTGGCAGTTGAACACCAAAGCTCTGATAATCTACATTCCTAACTTCACCTACGGTCACAAGCTTTGATTAGCAACCGAAAGCCCCTCTCGGCAGAGACAGGCTGCCGATGTAGGTGAGCTCCACAAGGACGCCTGCGATGGGAAGGCTGCCTCTCCACAAGGACAGCAGCCAGACAAGGGGGTTAGGGCATCTGTTAACTATCTGCTAAGTACGCCGCCCTCCCCGGGCACCTTTTCCTTTGGCAGTGTACCAGGTACTGCCGACCGGGAGGAAACCCCAGGGCAGGCCTCTGAGCCGCTGGAGGGATCATGTCTCCCGCCTGGCCTGAGAACACATCCGGATATCCCAGGGGGAGCCGGGGGAAGCGGATAGGGAGGCGGAAGGCTGCTCCACTTACACCACGGGCACCTCAGCCCTAACAGTGCATGCGCCTGCAAAGAGGGATGGGTGGATGGAGGTTATTAAAGGGAAATATTAGAAATCTAAATAATTTGGAGTGTATTCCAAGGAAAATTGTAATCGTCTGGAGATTGACGAGTTGACCAGCATAACTTTCTTACTTAATTGTATCTTTGTTTACTTTTTCTCTTAAAATAGCTGCACCAATGCCATGGGCTCATCAACCTACTGTTGGCATTTAAAAGAAAACACCTTTTTCCCCATAATGTCATGGTGATACGATGCAAAGCTCCCATCTTCTAAACGAAAAAGTCTTGGCTTACGCCAGAGAGGTCCAAGCAAATCAAGCTAAGTGTACTGCGGATGTTTGTGAGTAATGAGGAATTTTGGATTTTTTTATTTTGCTGACAAGGCACATATGGGCAAGATTGGAACAGGGGAGAGCGTGATGGCGATGAGGGGGGAGGGATGGAGGGATGGGGGCGGGGTTGAAGTGGAAGACGTGAGCGGGTCACAGAAGGGGGATTAGGAGCTGAGGCGCGAAGAAAAAAAAGCAAAAACCAAATCCATCCCCATCTCAGAAACATCCTAAAGCTGATTACTTACTTCAGCCTCTCTCAGCCATTCCTCCGTTCAATAGAGAGAGAGAGAGGGGGGGGGGGGGGGGCGGGGTAGTGAGAGAGGGACGGAGGGTAGAGAGAGAACGAGAGGCGGTAGCTAGAGAGAGGCAAAAAGGATAATGCAATGCAGGGGTATGAAGTGGTTGGGGACGGGGCGAGCGAGAGCAATTAGCATAGATGCAATTCCTGCACGGTCCTTTGACTTGATATTTGACCTTCAAGCAAGCGACTTGCCAAATATCACATGAGAAGCACAGATGGGCCATATGGCAGGGAGCTGCCGGGGGCCCTGAACATTGGGTCTCTCCCATGCCGCCGTATGCTAATGGGGGGGAGTGTAATTACAGTACTCTATTCCTCCAGGAACCACCGTTTCTCTCCCCTTTTATCCAAATAGATTTGCGGGGTTGGAAGCGAGCATGTGTGGAGCAGCTAAAAAAATAAACACCATACTGACACACACCGCACATCCGTAACATAGGTCTGGAAATATTTCGGGGTATAAAATTAAGCGAATGGTATGTGCCTTTTTGACTTTATCATTATGAGTGCTTTATAAGCATGGTGAGGCTTAGTGAAGCCTGTCCACACAGACAGAAGCGCTGCAAGCGGCTACTAAGTCAGTAGCATCGCTAGCGCTACTGGGCGGTTTCTAAGGCAGAACCATCGCTAGCCCTACTGGGCGGTTAGGGTTACTAAGTCAGAAGCATGGCTAGCCCTACTGGGTTACTGCTAAAAGCTCAGACATATTTTATGCGTTACGCGTCCTTGGATAGCTGGGGACATGTAACGATCTTGCATACGCAAACGCAGTTCAATTCATAGTACGACTGAGGGTCTGCGTCAGCCTGGCGTTCCACATACTTTCTTGATCCACGCTCCGTTACGGTAAGTGGCGGTGTTGACCATCACGATGTCGGCCGATGGCCATCAAAATCAGGTAGAAGAAGCAGCATGCGCATTAGGTATTTTCATCTCCCTCAAGCTATTGTTCGATTTCCCGCCAGGGGCTCGACGTGGTTTGGCTTGATATTGTGTCAGTGATGAAATATGTTAATGCGGGTGACGGCAGATCTCCTGGCGGTCTCAAAAATAAAGTGGCCATTTTGTTATGAGGAGCATGATGCACAGTCAGAGTGCTTGCTACGTGAACAGTCTGAGCTGACACAAATGACGGACTGCGAATGGACATTCGCATAAACGACCCCTTGCCACTCGCGCGGATGGCGTCATTAACGTAATGTGGGCTCACGGACGTGCACAGGCTGAATCCGGTCTACAGTAGCATTGCCAATCCTACCGGACGGGTTGTAGAAAGAGGCGTTGGATAGCCTTACTGGATGGCCACTCCAGACATGGGGGTAACACAGTCACTGTCAGGATCACTTAGCTTCTGCCATTAGCTAGAATGCATCCCCGGCTCCAATTTAAATTAGCTACCAGCTTATGTAGCCACCTTCAAGTTAAGCACCCTTTGCTCGCAACCCTGCTAGTCAAAGCTAACACATCTAACCCAAGGGGAAGGGGGGAGGGGTGTAAGGTGGTGCAAGTGGTCTTGTGGATGAAGGGAAAGGTGATGGTGGTGGTGGTGGCGGTGGTGGCAAGGGGAGGGCAAGGAAGCTAATTTCACATGCAGGGAATTCAGGAAAGTGAAATGTAAAATTGCACACTGGGTGCGGACGGGCAGCTGTCGAGCTCTGCTAACAAGGCTGTTTGAACATACAGGGGGGGATTGGAAGGAGGAGACGCTGGTAGGGGCGGGGATGGGAGGGTGGAGGCTACTCCTCGACATACAAGCAGCGCGAAACCGGAGGGATCGGGGGACGGAAACGCCTGTTATTTCCCCAGGGCGAGCTCGATGGGGTAACACCGCTGAGAGACAACAGGGGAGCTGAGGGAGAGAAGCCTCGTGGGTGGAACGAAGACTAGGTCTGAGCGTAGCGCAACGTGCTGCCAGTCGCATGAAATGCAAGAATTGAAATGCAAAGTAGGAACACACTTTCTTTTTTCCAGCAGATTCCTCAGCAGCTGTGTGGGAGCCGTTAAACTCGGTGTAAAAAAATATATATATAAAAATAAAGCTCTGCATATTTACCCTCCCTGGATCAATGTGATATGTAGGTGAGCGGGACACGCTCACTTAGCAACAACCTACGACCAAGTTACTCGTTAATATTCAAGAGAGCAGGGCACAGAGCACACACGTTCTATATTTATATGACTGTAATGGTGCCTGTGGATTCTTCTATAGAATATAGAAAACTTACTTTAGAGCATTCTTTAGCCTATATAGGATTTATCCTGAATACCAGAGTAATTGAAAAAGATACTCAAAAATTGAAAAAAGTGGTACGAGAATTTTTACACAAACTATGAATTGAGACAGTGAACATTGATTACAGACTATGTTTTGAAGGCCGCTTTTGAAAAACGAAAATATGCTGAGCACAATCCCCATTGATTTCTTGTTTGAACTCACCACTGATCAGCCAGTGTCACAGCACACAGCATTTCCTCAGAGTGGTAGGAAGTCTTTCCATTTACTGAGTAAAGTCGGACAGAAATTTCCAGGAGTAATAACAACTATCGCAACTATCAACAACTTAATGGTTCATCTTTCTGAAATGACAAAATCTTTTATTTTTTAGCTAAAGGGAAACATAGCTGTTGATTTCATCAACTGACACATGGTAAATGCTAGCATTAGCCGGCCGGACACTAGATTCTGTCACCATGTCTTTCTGACAATCTCTAACCCCAGGGTTTCTATCAGCGGAAAAAAAATTAACTCAAAACAAACCTTGAAATACCTAGCAAAGCCTTTCCGGGCATAGTGTCAGATGGTTTTCATGAATTATTCAGAGGTTGAAAGCAGAGTCACAATAGAGACGGTGGCGGCATGCGTGGATTTGATCTGGAGAAAAAAATTCTAGACCTATACTGACCAGGTTCCACCCAATCACTGCTTGTCACTCACACATTTAATTCCACAGTTTCAATGAATTTTCATGAATAAATGAATGAATGAATGAACAAACGTATGCTATTCATTCATTCATTCATTCATTCACAAATGAATGAATAGCTTACGTTTGATGCCGCTCGAATCAACACCCCCACATTCAGGTGACTCTTTAGTTTTTTATCATCGTTGGCATTTTTTAAACATCAAAAATTGGGCATTTCTTACTATTAAAATGTTTATAAACATCATCATAATTTCCCATCTTGAAACTCAGAATATACAATGAATCAAATTATTTGGAGATTTGGGAATGCAGCTAGTCCACTCAAATCAGGAAATCAGTTCTAATCCTTTAGAGAAGGCTTCAGAAATGAACCATACGTCTAAGAATATACCATATGGCAGTGAACCATAATGGCCCCTGAGGCCATGCTAGTCATCAGTGAATTATCAAGTCAACATCATCAGGCTGAACAGACCAAGCCCAGGTTTAGTCTTACTTCAGAAATAGCTTGAGTATGATATTTTTAAAAAATAATAATCGTTGATAGGTCCATTGAAACCCGCCTGCTTTAATGAATAAAAAATACTAGGTTTTAGAGGTAACAGTGAATTAACTTATTTGTTGTCTTAACAATATTAAAGAATAAAATACTATAAAATACAGCGTCTGCAACCCCCTCTCTCCTCACTCATAGGTTTGGCCTGTGGTGTTGACGCAATGTTAATTCTTAGCTTCAAAGCCCTTATTTTTTGTATAAATAAGTCTCGTACGGTATACACACCAGAGCCAGAAATCGCAGAAAACATTCAAACCACTGCCAGCAACCAATGCATTTATGACAGACCTTTCGCGGCTGACATATTCAGGTTCGCTATAACGGCGAGATACCTTTTTACCTCTCAGCCAGAGCCAACATCAATAATTCACCGTCATCCGTTAAAAGATTAATGTGCCACACATTAACGTCCTCGCGCACCTGCACTTTCACGCTGTCCAGCTCCCTCTGGGCGGCCTTCCACCACCTCCACAAACACACACACACACACAGACACACACACACACACACACACACACACACACACACACACACACACACACACACACACACACACACACACACAAAGCTAACCAGCACATATGCATTCACATAAACACACACACAGATGCGGTCATGCTCAGACACACACACACACACACACTCTCTCACACCAAACACACAACACACACACACACGCATACAAACACATTCACACTCAATCTCTCACACCAAACACACACACACTCAGCCACCAACACCGGGTTCACTTCTCCAGGTGGGGACCAGGGGATGTTAAATCAAACGAGGGAGCCATCAGCAACAGGCAGCCCGCTGTCAGGGCAGTATCCCAGGCACCCCTGCTTCCCTCCAAGCCCTGATTAGGGACAGTGGTAAAAACGATGAATTGTTTAACACCTATACCTATAGACCCAGAGATGGCCAGCCTGTAAGTTGAAGCCGAGACGTCCGCATTGACATGGGACTTGCGGCGAGGGGCCAGAGCTAGCCAACTAGCTGGCCGCTATAGCCGGGGTTGTGTGTAATTAGGCGATGGGTGTGGTGGTGGATCGGACGGGTGAAATCCTATTGTCTTGACAGCAGCTTACGGCTGCCCTTTGGGGCGGGCGTGCGGTTAGGTGTCTGACCCCGTTAAAATCCCCTCCCCTCGTTTTTTATTTTATTTTTCACACTCCGCCAGACCCCGGCTGCCAAATTAATCTGCAGTTTTAAAGCTTGAATAAATCCAGCGAGATAAAGATCGCTAGATCTAAAAGCCGTCTGTCCCTCCAGCTTCGGCTCCGAGCCCTCTTTTTTTTTCCCTTCTCCTTTTTTTTATGTCTTGTCTCCCCCCCGACTCTCCCTCTCCCCTCCCCCCTTCTCTTCTGCCCCACAGAGATTGGCTGTGAGCACTCAGTGTTATCTCCAGGGAGCCAAAGGTTGTGGGGTGGGGGGGGGGGGGGGGGCTGGTAGAGGAGGGAGTGGGAGGAGAGGGAGGGAGGGTGGGTGGGTGGGGGGGGGGGGCAAAGATTTGTCCTTATCTATTCTGAGCACACCTAAAACAAATTAAACCTGGCTGCTGTTGCTTATTTGGCCCCCTCGCTCGCCCCCTCGCTCTCATTAAGGGCCCGGGATCCGGTCTATTTTCCTCAAGGTCCCGCTTCGAACCGTCTTCGGAGTGGGAGGGGGGTGGGGGGGGTGGGGGGGTCTTTTATCACAATTGCGAAGGTTTCCGTGCGGCCCTGGCACCTTTTCATTTCACCCATTTCATGTGACCACAGCACATCGACACAAAGGAGACAGTGAGAGAGAGAGAGAGAGAGAGAGAGAGAGAGAGAGAGAGAGAGAGAGAGAGAGAGAGAGAGAGAGAGAGAGAGAGAGAGAGAGAGAGAGAGAGAGAGAGAGAGAGAGAGAGAGAGAGAGAGGGAGGGAGAGAGAGAGAGAGAGAGAGTGTGTGCGTGTGTGATGAAGTAACTCCTCGTTTCCATGTTTTGAAGAACAACAATACTGGCCATTCAGGTTCCTTTCATTGAGATGTATGCACCTCCCTTGCTGCTCCACTCTGTGTCTTAAACTGAGCGTTTTGAGAGCGTAAACTCAGCGTTTGTTTATCGAGTGATTTCTGAAGCCACTCCAGTATGGATGGAGAACTGAATGCAGTTTGGATGTAATAAAAACTAAACTAGTAGTTTAGTAGGGTTATCAGAATGTTTCGTGGGTTTATCTTCCCACGAAAATATCGAACTTCTCGTGAGATTATTTTGCTATGGGAAATGTAATTTTTGGGATTTCAAATATCTTATATGTATTTTAATCAATGTTCCCTAATATACAGTAGAGGTTTATATTGTGACTAGAGAATTGTGTTCATCGTGTACATCGAATGCATAGCATGGGACCACCTGCCATGGAGAACCCCACATTAGCGGCTGGTCATATTAGAGGCTAGCTATGTTAGCATCTAGTCATATTAGAGAGGCTAGCTATGTCGGCGTCTAGTCATGTTAGAGGCTAGGCATGTTAGAGGCTGGCCATGTCAGCATCTAGTCATAAAAGAGGCTAGCCATGTTAACATCTAGTCATGTTAGAGGCTAGCCATGATAGCGGCTACCTTGGCTATCATGATCCTCAGCTGCTCCCATGGATGTAGAGGCTGCAGGGAAAAGGAAAGGCACAAAAAAAGCCATTCAATGTTGCTTCAAAGTATCTGGTGCAATGTGTCTTTAGGTACATTTATGTTCAATCAGAACCCAACAAGTTCCTAATCTGCATGACTCTTTAAATCAGTTGCATTACAGGTTTTATATAAAAAAAGAGTAATAAATAGAGTTTGCATCTACTCCTAGTCAGGACCTTGGTGCCGTCAGCTGTGCGGTACATAAAAGGTGGACGCTCTCCGGAAACGCTCAGTTAGAGAGCATGGTCTCACATTAAAACAGCAGAAAGAGAGAGAGCGCTGAAGACAGAGAGTGAGGAAGAGAGAGTGAGGAAGAGGGCGAGGCAGAGTGGTGAAGACAGAGAGTGGGGAAGCGAGAGAGGGAGAGGGATATTGGTGAAGAAAGAGTGGGAAAGAGAGGTAGAGTGGTGAAGATAGAGAGGGGGAAAGAGAAAGAGAGAGAGAAAGGGAGAGGGATAGAGGGAGAGAAAGAAACCCAAGCCTGCCGGTGAACAGCATCGCATAGTGACACCAGGGCAATCCTCTGGGGTCTTGCATTAGTGCGCTAAATTAAAGGGGGTATTAGATTAAATTGGCTTTCCGATTTCAGGGGTGTGAGTAAAATTCTGATTTGCATTTTCCACCGCTGCTTAAGATATAATTAGTTCAGGGTGATTCCCATGTGAAAAACACTGACAGCCACATTTAAATAGCTGCCAGTAGCTTATCGTCTCTTCCAGGGCTAACGGTGCAGTCTGCAAATGTTTATCTGTATGTGTGTCTGTTGTGTGAGAGAGAGAGAGAGAGAGAGAGAGAGAGAGAGAGAGAGAGAGAGAGAGAGAGAGAGAGAGAAGAGAGAGAGAGAGAGAGAGAGAGAGAGAGAGAGAGAGAGAGAGAGAGAGAGAGAGAGAGAGAGAGAGAGAGAGAGAGAGAGAGAGAGAACGAACAAGAGAGCACGAGAGAAAGAGGGACTGGAGCAGACGTTAGACTAGGGGAGACTGTATCTTTGTAGGCTGCAAAATCTAAATTTAAATTCACTCAAACAACCTTATTTTGCACACTTTGGCAAACCCAACAATAAACAATATCATACTATAACTATAAAGTCTATCATATGTGTAAAAACACCAAGGCCTGAACCAGATTCCGTAATTACAGAGTCCTAAACAACGATTACAGGTGGAGAGAATCCCATAATAAGAATTAACTGAGCTCACAAGAAGGAAACCCTTTTCCGTCAAAAGCAGGTTTGGATTTGACTTGTGGTTCTATCCCACCTCTCTGTAATTCTAACTGTCTTGGCAAATGGATGTTTTGCCCGGGGGTCCACGATGACTACCCAAACATTTCGCATGCAAGGTCGCCTTCCGGGACACCTGTTTGGAGACACCTGTTCACGCAGCGCACCCCTGAGCAAGCATCAAACACGCTTCCTATTACTAGAACTAGAACAAATAAACTTCCCAAACAGCACTTCAGTCAGGTCTGTAGTTAGAAACCACAATCTAAGCCTCCTCAGCCCTTGAGCCTGCATGGCTTGTCTGTTCAAGTGGGGTGGGGGAGGGGTGGGTCTTCATTTTGTTTGTTTCATTATCCCTGATGCAACAGACAACGATAAACGAATGGTACTCCCGCTCAGTTACTCATTATGTCATTTAGCAGACAACCAAAGCATCTTACAATGAAAACATTTTGTATTTCATTAATGAGCAGGGAATGAGGCATCTCGCCGACAAATCCCTACAGGTAGACCTCCAACATCAGGGTCCGCGAAAGGTTCTGCGTGGCTTTTGGCTGGCCGTCAAAACACCCTGACCACAACATTCCTTCCTGCACCACAGCGTGACGGCCTGATGTTATAGACCAAATTATTGTCACATACACTGTTCCTGGTTTGCGTGTGGATCTATAGATCTATTCTCAACATAGTATGGCATGGTGAGGGGTAGTGTGGCGTGTGGTGTCGTGTCTGGTATGCTAAGGGAACGGATACCCGATAGTTTGGTTTGAGCGCGCTGGGCCATCGTATAGGTTACAGTCCGTACATAGCTCATACATACTTCACCAACAGCAGCAGCGCGTGTGGCTGCACAGCGAGGGCTGGGATAACAGGGGCATATCAACGTGTTGATTGCGGGCGGCTGACACACTCGGTCTGATGCGGTCAAGGCCACGGTAATGAGGTGATGATTCCATGGTTTCGTTACTACTTTCTTTAAAATAACTTGAATAAAATACTTAATACGTAATACAATTTCTTTTTTTTATGGTATATATTTAACGAAACGATTCTTATTCATGCATTATAAGTGTGTGTGTTTGTATGTGTCTTAGGAGGGCATATTGGAAAATAAACACATAAATATCATCTATACAGGCGCCATATATTAATTAATATTCTCCTTGGAATGAAATTCAAACCATTCAAAGGTGGTTTGGGTGCTTTGGAAAGCAATCAATTTGACCGCAGTGTTCCTGAAACACATGCGTTAGGGAATGCATGCGCACGGTACGCTGCAGTGAAATAGGGGCTTGTTTACTTCCTCTATCACAACAACAGAACTTTACAGGAGATGGTTTAAGTTTATCGGTCGTTTTTAAGACAGACTACTTTGGGTTTTTTGGTTGTTGGGGATCATAATCGTTGGTTCATTCATAAGAAAAACACATAATTATGCCTTCCCATCGACTCTGACTCCAATGAAAAACACAATTCAACCACAGATTTTGTGATGGGTGTGGAAATAGGATTGTTTCAGGTTTAGTTATGGACAATGATAGGGTATCTTTGTTTCTGTCCATCAAACTTTCCTCTTTCATTCAATGGATGTTCTTTGTTCTGTATTCTGTGTCCCAGTGTATGTACTACATGTTGCATGAAATACTGAATGAAAGTGAATGAATGAATAATGACACCACATCTTTATGGTGCTTTATCCAATACATAATCAATGGGATGCACCAGCATATAAACCCAACTTGACAACGGTATGAAAAGTGCATTATCAAGAGTCAAAGTCTTATCAATTTCTCTGTTATTTGACACAACACTTAAGAATGAATCGTGAGAAAAATAAAGCACTCATGTCAATCATATTCAGGACTTGGATTCAAGATACAAGGTTTTTTTAGATGAGTATGTTGCATTTTAATTCATGATTAACCTTTTTTTTACTCATTGTTTAATCGCTTAATTAAAGAGTTAATCGTCTGGCCCTCAAGTTGTGTTCGTCGGTGACTCAACGCCATGTACGCTTATGTCAAGTAAGACCCCATGAAACAGCTCTAATAGAGACACATCCAAAGCTTTTTATTTACCTTCAGTTTAAGCACCAGATAAGCAAATGCCATCCACCAAATCCATCAATTAAAATATACCAATTATTATGAAACAACAACCTGGCCGTTTCTTTCTCTCACCTCTGCTGTCGCTAATAATTCACCGCTATCTATCCCTCCACCTTAGCGCCACTGAATCCTTAGGCCCTCCGTTTATGCCCTATTGATATGCACCACTCACTAGGCTGGGCCATAGTTGGCCATAATGGCCCAAATGGAATATAAAATGATTTCACCTCAGCCTCATATGCACAATCAATTCATATGGGATCACGGGGAAGAGAATCCGTCTGAATGCCCTCCCCCCCCCCCCCCCCTCCCCCCACACCTCCCTCCTTCACCCAGCATACACTTGGGAGGTGTTTTGAGAAACACCATCAGCGGCCCTGCCATCACTCTCAGCATCTCGCCGTGGTCGGACGCTGAGGCTTTGTGCGATATTGATTCTCCCCATCCAGAGACGGTTTCCATAATTGGTTAAAATGACCGGGTGCAGAGAGGGATGGCTTTCTGCTGAAAACCATTTCCCAGCCCTGCCTGGAGCTGAGCCAAGCCCTCGGTTGTTCGGATGTGTTCCAGCCCCAGCCTGACTGGCAGCAATTAGGGGTGTCTGAGCCAAGCTCAGCTTGCGCTCCGCACAAACACCCCTAATTACTGCCAATTAGGCTAGGCGGGTAGGCAGATTTGAGAAGCCGGGGGGATGTTCAGGCATGGGTGGGCATGGAAACAATTTTCGAGGGCTTAGAACGTGACTGGATGAAAAGGTTAATGCTTTGGGGTGCGAGGGGATAATAACAAAAGAAAGGGGAAGCAAGAGCCCCCCCCCACCCCCCCCAAGTTCTCACCTCCAGCGACGAGCCCGGCTTCTTCTTCAGCTCATCGCATTTCCTAAATTTGCAGATTTGGTGGCCGGTTTTGCGGTTCCGACAACTGCTGCAGACGCCACAGTTGATGAGCCGCCTGCAGGGCGCGCAGACCCCACACCTTTTCCTCTTCTTCTTCGCCGGGTTTCCACTGGATGCAGAGGAATTATTCTGTGGGCAGTCTGCCAGATTGGCAATTTGAAACGCACTGTCTGTAACGGCTGCTGAGGCTGCGGGGGAGTGAAGGGCTGTCATGACGATGACCCCGGGAGGTAATGAGATGCCCCCTAAAGCCGGAATAGCGGAAAAAGTTCCAACGCGTTCTGGGAGATTCATTATCTCTGCTTCAGCAGCGCCGCATTTCAGCTTGTTCATGCATTCTCCTGCTAAAGGTCTGCAGTGTTCGGGGGATAAGGTAGAGAGGAAATTATTATTTGCCATTTGCAGCGACTCTGGCACCATGCCAGGCTTCCCCGGCCTCTGGGAGTCGTTTCTATGCATGCTGGTCCTATTAGGGTTTATTGCCGCTGATTTCCTCCCCCAGAGCATGGCGTTATCGCAGTTCCAAGGGGACATGCCAATTCTGGCGCTGGGGAAAATGGGCGTCGTGATGCGGGCAATCTTGGCAGTCTGTGGAAACGCGCCGTTGGTTTTGTAAAAGTTCGCAAAAGACCGGTACCTTTCCATCTCGGCATTATAATCCAAAAGCTGGCTTAATCCACCGTCCTGAAGATTATCCTTCAAGAGAGAAAGGTCAATGTTCTGTCCGTTTTCGATGCAAAGCGCATTGTTTATACTCGACATGGCTGAGGCAGGGGGTTGACAAGGTTGACTGGGAGGAATCGGTGGTCTCGATGGCCTTGGTCAAACTGAGGATGGTTACATGCGATGAGTGACCATCCTGGTTACTGGTCTCCACTGCTGAATTAAGAAATGAAAGAAACAAGAGAAAACAACAACAGTTACATATAAACAAGGTAAGAATCCTCACCCTTTTGGTCTCCAAGTACCTCCACTTCTCCAAATGGGGAATAACAGGGGATTTCAAATTGAATATTTGGGGAGGTGGATCGTATCATGTGACATTTTATAACAGATTCATATCCCCCTGAGAATAATACGCGAGTAATGACCGACCAACGTGTCAGTTAAAGAGACAAAAACAGAGGAATGCAAAAAATGGCCGACTTTAAAGATGTTGTTTTTCTGGCCTCTTGGGATTCATTGTTATTTTAGAGGGAAGTCCCACCACTTATTTTCCCAAACAGAAATAAACAAACAACACTCATCAATTAAAACATTTAAATGATTTGACATTTAATTTATAAACAACAACATTCCCATAATCAGGAAGTGCAGAACTTTCCAATTTAAATAAAATCCCAGACGGCCAACCATGCTATGAAATAGTCAATGATAATTATCCATCTATAACAAGGTGGTCATAATCAGGGCAGAGCTCTGGGTGGCAGGAGACCGCCGGTTACATGATTTCAAATCATCGATCTAATCTAAACGGTTAGAGTGGCCTCTAGACGTTAGCATGGACCCGGCCGCCCCCTAGGTAAATGGAGTATCAGGGCCGGAACTGTTCCATCTACCCAATGACAGACGCTCGCTGAATCTAAATCCAGACCAGGGACCACTTCAATGATGGTGTAAGCCCAAAGGTGTAGGGTGAGCGTTAGGAGGCCTGTGTGTGTGTGTGTGTGTGTGTGTGTGTGTGTGTGTGTGTGTGTGTGTGTGTGTGTGTGTGTGTGTGTGTGTGTGTGTGTGTGTGTGTGTGTGTGTGTGGTGTGTGTGTGTGTGTGTGGTGTGTGTATGGTATAGGAGCCCCACTTACTCTCCCCACTAGTCTATCTAGATTTGGTTTGCAGAGATAAAAGCCCATTAGACGCACATATCTCTCACATATAGGTCCATTACCACTTTTCCTGGGTTTTTCTATTTTGTTACTCCTGAAGCCGATGCGTTGCTGGAAACAATAAAGCATCACGCATATCTCTCCCATACATGTCCATTACCACTTTTTCCTTGGTTTTCCTATTTCATTATTCCCAAGGCTGTTGCAGTTGCTGGAAACATTAATGCTTTTAAGATCACTTCCAAGAGACTTCCTTAAAACTGTCCAGGGTTGTACACAGAAACACTGGCAAAGGACAGATCCCATTGTGTGGCCCTGTGACAGCCGTCTGAATTTTGCAGAAGAAGGTACATATTTGATTTCTTGTGAAATAACAGCGAAATAATTCTCGCATGGCAATCTAAATGTGTGCCTATAGTGGCATAGTGGCACAGGCATTAGTGGCAAGCTGTTGACTGTTTGACTAGAATTGGGTAGAGTCTTTTTGGTTTTATTTTTACTGGCAAAACTTAATATACACCAGAATTATAATCCACATTCTGAACGTGTTGCTTTCATTTTAATGCTCAATCCCAACCACCAGAGCTAGCCACCAGTAAACACAGAAGCTACCCTTAATGACCGCCTCTCTGCACGGTCATTATTACTTAATCAATTCACCCCCGGAGCGAAATAAGCAGCCCGAAGGCAATCAAGTCACGGACATTGATTTTCAGCCTGTAAACAAAGTTTAGAGAGACAGGAATGCTCAATACTTTGGGAGAGAGAGAGAGAGAGAGAGAGAGAGAGAGAGAGAGAGAGAGAGAGAGAGAGAGAGAGAGAGAGAGAGAGAGAGAGAGAGAGAGAGAGAGAGAGAGAGGTGAGTCAGAGAGAAAGCGATGGAGAGGGAGAGAGGGAGATAGAGCGAGAAAGGCGAGGGGAGAGTAAGACAAGGGGAAGAGAAGAAAGAAAGTATAGCGACGTCCGATGACGAACCATTGTGGCGCTGCAGCACGGCGCTGTTAATTTTAGCCAGGCTAGTCTGTCGAAGACGTTCAGATCAAAGGTCGGGCAAAGAAAAAGAAAAAACGTGAAGAGACGCTTGAACGGAGGCTCCAATTAAAAAACGATCAAAAAATAAATAAAGCTGACATTGCCCGGATTACTTGGTCGCTATTTGAACACAAATAAAAAAACGAGACATTGACCAAAGCCGTGCGTAATATAAGGATATAAGAGGATGAAAAGAAGAAACACTTACCGAGGGTCCTACTGTTGAGAGGAGACGGTATACGCTACCAGTCTGAAACCATATAGCGACACATTACTGCCAATTTCATACGGGGCAAAAATATTGCAAATAAAAAAAATCCAAAGAAGACCCAAACGCACGAGGCGACGGAGACAGGGCGCTCAAAACAACACCATAATTTTTTTTACTCCCGACTTTCTTATAACGTTCACAAAAAGTAGAAAAAGGGGGCAAAACGCGTGTTAAATATCAAGTAGGCGTGTAGAAATTGCGGAGGGGTTGAGGTGTTTCCTCCTGATCCGGAATGTATTGTGTAGCTTAGTGCTGGCTCGGTCCGCGGCTCCTGTCGCTGCGTGTGGCTGATTGGTGCTGAGGTGAGGAAGCTGAGATGCGGACACCTACTGATCATTGGCTGGAAATTACTATAGAAACACGAGGAGAGCAGGGGAGGGGGATGGCTCAGGGCGCCCTACAGGGAAATATTGTTGGGGAGATGCGACTTAACCTTTTGTCACTTTTTTTCTCTCTCTCTCCCCCTCCCTCTCTCCTCTCCACAATCTTTATTTTTCTATTTTTTTCTCTTCCTTCGGACGGTATGACGAAGCATTTAGAGACGCTTGTCATTTGGTCGTGGCGCGTCCTTTAATAAGGATTTGCGGATTTGCGTGAGAGGGGAAAACTTGTCAAATTAATTTAAATGGAGGCGCCCAGTGATTAAGATAAAATACCTCCGTCGGGTTGTTTTTCTCTCCCCTCCTCCTTCCTCCACCACCTCCTCCTCCTCGCGGAGCGACAGCCGTAATTACTGCGACCTGCGTTCACGACCAGGGGGATTCATCAGGATAATAAATCCTGCCTGCTGGCCACGGCAGCCTTCAGACTCCCACAGGGGAACAACACGGGCGTGCACGGCACATGTACTCCGGGTGCCCCGTGTGTAAATAGGCTACGTTCATTCATAATATTATTAGAAAATGGTCCTCTAACGCCTGGTGTGATGTTATTTTTACTAGAAACTAAAATGGAGAATTAAATTAATGGCTTAATTAATCAGTAATTATGGTAAACTAAGATTTCAATTTGAACATATTTAGCGCGACTTAGGAGATGCGTCTGCGTATAGGCTAATTCATAGGCTAATAGCGTAGCTTACTCGTCTTACATGTGGTCCGATACGCTTCCTGTTTAACACCTGTAACTAAAAGTAAATTGTCTCTAGGTAAATAGGCTAGCAACCAACACAAACAGGTAGCCTGCACAAAGATGATTGTAACCCCCATACAGTGTAACAAATGTAGGTCTATGTTGATAACAGTTCAAGAAAAGATATGTTGTGCATCCTAAGTAGTAGGCTACAATAGCCTACAATATTATAGGCTATATATGGTTATGATAACATGATATGATAGAAAATAGTTAACGACAGTTGGATATCTAATATATGATAATACAGTAGATTGATAGATAAGCATGGTATTTTGATTTACTGGGAATAAATGGTGATGAAGGTGCACCACAATGTCTACCTGCTTAAGGCTTTAATCTTATTGGACAACAAGTTGTTCTTAAAAGGTTTTCTGCGAGTCATCTTTGCATCTCCACGGTTAACAACATTGGAGCAAAGTTAGGGAGCACTCCATTTGTATCAGCTTTCAATGAAGTGTTAGTGTTTATAGTTTTAATGTAGTTGAAATGGTCGGTTCAGATAGTTTTGATATTGTATCCAATCGAAAATAAAAATGCTGATATTATATTTGAACCATTCTACTGAAGTTGTTGTCTTTCAATAGACGTGAGACAGTGACCTTATTTAAAACATTGCAATGTTGGTTAAAACATTGCAAATTAAATACAATTTCTGAGTATAGTATAAGCAGTATAGTTTTTACATTAGTTGTAAAAATGCATTAACGTTTCTTGACACATTGGTCAGAAAGTGGCACAATTGGAACTTAACCTTGTTATCAAATCCAATGAAATATTGTATTCAAAGCTAAAGCCTGGCATATTGATTTAACTTCCATACTTCACTCAGAACAAGTCAGTGACTTCCTCTATTCACATTTATGTAATAAATGAGATTGAATGCATTTCAAACCATAATCTGCAGCACTGGAATAAAAAAGCACACCTTCGATATTTACCAATGCTGGGGATTATTATTTTTTTATTTAAAGTATTGTTAATCTGGAGGTCAGAGATTAAAACCCCTGAGGTCCCCTCCATCACCTTTGAACCCTTAACGTACCAGCTGGTCCATTTCCCAGCCTCTACTGTTCAGAGACCCTGACCCTGACCCAGACCTTGACCCTGACACTGCATACATTGACTCCATATCCCCAGCTCCTCTGTGGTCCAGTGGAGCTGCCCTGGCTGCTGTTCTCCATAAATGGATTGCAAATTCAGAGCTTAAATACCCATGCATGGGTTACATCCATTTATGCATGCAATACTTTAAAGATTTTAGAGCCGCATGTGGAGTTCATTCACAAAAAATACACACCAGCCCATCAATCCCAAATCAACTTAATTAATAAGAAACAAATATAAGATAACTCTGCGTACGCCCAATTGGTGAGCTCGGCTAAATGTTAGCTATACTGTTAATGGTAATTTCACCACAAAACCAAGTATGAACTTTGTCGAAAAATATGAGCTGACGGTGTATATATATATATATATATATATATATATATATATATATATATATATATTATATATATATATATATATATATATTCACATTTGTTTTCACCTAAAAGGTTATAGTTAAACGTGAAGAAACCTCAGCTTGGTTATTTTATGATATTTTATAAGAGGAAGATTTCTGATGCAAAGCAATGAAACGATGACATGTAGTCATCATAACAGCTGTCATCCTCTGACGGCCCACTGACAGTTGATCAGGTCAGGTTGATAATTCCTGGTTTTTTTTTCTAGCACACAGAGACATCCGCCCACCCTCAAATCAGCTCACCTAGAGAGAGATGATGAGTCTCCTTCATGCCTTTATGAGTGGAGAATATTCTGGCACATCTCCGCCAAACCCCCCAAACGACACTTTACAATACAATGCGGCTGGATCGGCCCTATGGAATAGACAAAGAACTGCATCATGGGATTCTTTGTGAGCGATACTCGCCATGTTGTTATGACTTCGAGAGGGTCGTATACTGTCGAATCCTAAATAAAAACAAAATTTACCTTAACCTTTGGCACAAAACTTAGTTGCATGAAAAACCACAGTGACAGTTCTAAACACAACGTCTCCCCATAATGACAGCTAATGACACGAGTTATAACTAAACAAAGATCAAGTCACCATTACTACCACTGACATTACCATGCTCCTTTACTTGCGAAAGGAAGGCGTTCTTTGCAACGTGACGCCCAATGTTTAGCAGCCTTGGTGAGGCTGTTTTGAAGATGACATTGAAATTCTTCAAAACACACGCTACTACCCTGGAAATGTGAATGAACCATTGAGTAATCCTTTTCTTTGTGAAGGAAGCCTCTTTGCAAGCCGTCTGTCTAGCAGACAGTCTGCAGGTCCCCAGGAGCAGCCTTCTGCCTGGAGACCGTATGTGGAGTGTAACTAGCAGGGGTGCTAGGTACACTCCACGTGATCTGCTTATGTGGATGCATTCGGTTCATCGTGGTGTTTAAACTGAGCTCGGCAGGAATGACTTCTTCAGTACATTTCAAAGGGGAGTAGAAGTTTAGTTTAGGTTAGGGTGCTCAAGTCCCTGCCAAAAGGTGCTGGGTTCAAAGCCCAATGATTCCAGCATACCTGTAGGCATCCCTGAGCAAGATACCTAAAATCTACCAACAAATGAATGACATCAATATATAAATATCATCTATCATATCAAGAAATGTTGCTTTGGATAAATTACTGCTAACGGACAACGCAGTAAATAGTATTTCCAGTCTGAATATTGTTGGCAGGGCCAAAAATCATGGACAAGAATCATAGCAAAATCCTAAAAGGATTGTAAAGTTCAATCCATCTGTTTGACTGACTTTGAATGTTGGTGTACTTTCATTCTATACAGCGCCCTAAACACAATCAGAAAGTTCCACTCAGTATCTTCCCTTCGCACATTAAATGTTTCCCTTTTCGTTTGGATCTTCTAAACCTGAATACCCTTCAATAATAGATCGATATATGGGCCAAAACCTCAAATCATAATGCAAAATAGTCCTCTGACCAGAATGGCGATGGAGGAGGAAGAGGAGAAGAGTCGAGGAATAGGAGGAGGAAGGAGGAGAAGAGTGGAGGAATAGGTGGAGGAAGGAGAAGATAGGAGGTGTAGGTGGAGAAGAGAGGAGTAGAGAGGAGAGGAGGTGGAGCAGGGAGGAGAGAGGAGGTGTAGGTCGAGGAAGGAGGAGAGAGGAGAAGAGGTGGAGCAGGTAAGGAGAGAGGAGGTGTAGGTCGAGAAAGGAGAAGAGAGGAGGTGGAGGAAGGAGGAAATGAGAAAAGGTGTAGATGGAGAAGGGAGGAGAAGAGAGGAAGTATGTGGAGGAGGAGAAGAGAGGAGGTTGGAGGAAGGAGGAGAAGGAGAAGAGAAAAGGTGTAGGTGGAGGATGGAGGAGGTGGAGAAGGCGGTTAATGAGTAGGCGAGAGAAGAAGAGAGAAGGAGGTGAAGGTGGACGAGGAGAAGAGTGGAGGTGTAGGTGAAGGAGAGAGAAGGTGGAGGAGTAGGAGGCGGCCCTGGTGGTGGAAGAGGTACTGAGGAGCACTAACACTGCATGTTATGGTAAACAGCAATCCTCTGAGGGCTCTACAGCAGGGAGAGGAACGCACAGACAAAGCGTGGTGGGAGAGGGAGAGAGCTGGAGGGAGATGGAGAGACAGAGAGCATGAGAGAGCATGAGAGAGAGAGAGAGAGAGAGAGAGAGAGAGAGAGAGAGAGAGAGAGAGAGAGAGAGAGAGAGAGAGAGAGAGAGAGAGAGAGAGAGAGAGAGAGAGAGAGAGAGAGAGAGAGAAAGGGTGACAGGGCCAGAAAGGGAGAGAAAGAGAAAGAGGGGGAGAGTGTGTTAGAGAGAGAGCGAGAGAGACTGCAGAAAATAAACTGAGATTACGGGCTTGGCAGCTCCTGGGTTACGGCAGCAACCTTGGCGGTGTTTATTTAGAAACCTGCCTCGCTTCCCTTCCCCGAGACATAATGCATGGCGCCCTCACCTCACGCACATTATTCGCCCCGCTGCAACATGGCTCATATCGCTCCCCGGCTTCATCCCCGTTGCTGATTTACCGAGCGCAGCCTTCCCTGGCCACCGCCGGTTAATTGCGGTTGCGCGGAGCAGCGTTAATTATCCAGTTAGCTGCTTCCCCTCTGACAGGGCCCCAATGCCATCGGAGTCTCCCGGGTAGAATGGTTTGGTAGGGATGAGGACGGCTTGACAACACAAAAGGCTCTCAGCGGGGAGAGGTGGCGGAGGTGCACGCCGTGTGGGATTTGTCCTGCGGGTGTGAGGGAAAAAGTCACACGATGTGGGTGGGTTCAGAGGGTGAAATGGAAAGGGATGGTGAAGTGTGGATCCCATTGATGAGTCTTCCACTCTGCACTGTCTCATTATATGGCAATCACTGGAATTAATTTAAATCTTTTTATTTTAGAACGGCGCTTGAAACAACGCTAAATGAGGCTGAGAAACGTAAGAGAGTGGCCAGGCTGAAAGTTTAAATGGTTTGAAACCTAGTTGGTAAAAAAAACTTTGGGAATCGGAAAGACATGGGAAAGTGTAAATGCTATTCAACCCCAAAACAATGTTTAACTATTTAGAATCTCATTTGGACTCATGGGCGAATCCATCAAATCAATATTATTTACTGTTATCGCTTCTTGAAGCTCTAAATTCGTTCAAGCGTTGGATTGATCCAACACTAAAAGGGGTCGTGAGATGGGTTTGGACCCTGCCGAGTTTAGTTGGACCCCACTGATGAAATTTATGTTGCTATTGTAATTCTGCCCCGGTTTATTCTAGTGGTCCATCCTTCACCATTTCAGGAAACACAGCGATTGTTTGTGACAGTTGGTTAGCCTTCTCCTCCAACGTCTAATGTGTTCAACAGTCAACCAGGCAGGAACCAACTCATCTATTCCTGTCCTAGACCAAGGTCGCGATACGACGTACGATACGTTTTTCTACATCAGTAGCCTTAAGCCGAAAATGGCTGTAAGGAATTTTTGAAAAATATATGTTTTCCAAGAAGCGTGGTTAACGCTGTTTTACAAGATCCTGATTACATTTTTAAGCTATTAGCAATTGCAACAAAAAACCTTAAAAACTCAAAACAATTCGGTCCGAAACCACTCATGTGATTTATACATTTAACCATTTATTGCATGGAATGGTAACACACTTTAGTTTGATTGTATGGTTCAACTCTTTTCTGGTGCTCCCTGCCGTAGGATTTAAAGCATGACATACAGATGTCAGATACAGAATACCAACTGCATCCAAAACATATGACAACGGGGAGCACTTCACAATCCCCCATTGGAACATGAGATATCTCAACCCATTGTGTAGATTACATACAATACCGAGCAGAACCAAAGCAGATGGAGGCTGGGATGGTGAAGCACAAAATTCAACTCCGTACACTTTACAGAGTGTGTGTTTTCAGACGGAAGGTCTTAAATTGCCCGCCTATCAGTTTACATACATTTGATTGTACCGCATTAACTGTCAGCTGATAGGCGCGCTTTACTTTAGTGCCCCGGAAGAACTAGCAATGCAAATCAATCAACGTTTACCAAAATGGAGAAGTAACATTTTTGAAGAGCGTGTTTTAAAAAAAATAGCTACTAACGTAAAAAGCTATTTTATCTACGTGGTTCAAAAATAACTATCAAAAAAACAATAACAATCCTCCTATAGAATATTCTGCAGGTTTAAGAATCAGGAATAGGCCTGTGCGTTTTGGAGGTGTGTGTTTTGACGACCACATTTGGTGCTGGCATGTTAGCATGATCGCGCGTGAGTGGGTGATCGAGCAGCCGTTCTGTAACCAGAGCTATCTCTGCCACACCGAGCAGAATCAATAAGTCGCGTTCAGAATGTGCATCTCCTCTAAGCAGCCATAACAACCCCGGTGTGTCTGCTTGCTCTTAGCCCTCTCACAGTCTAGGCTTGCTGGTGCTACAGCCACACCATTGGACCCAGAGAAGACCAGTTTAGCTTGCTCTGTGGCATTAAGGATGTAATGTAAGACGCTTTGCATAAAAGCGCCAACCAAATGGCTTATATTTGATGCATTTACTTTTTTATAGAATATCTGGCATTATAGTTTGATTGATAAATATATATATTGATAAATGCACTCTGTTGAAACACGAGGTTGGAATTATATGTATACACATTACATAGTTAACCTTCTATAGGCCATTCATTTTGGGCTTTTTTTTCATTCAAAGGAAGTCCAACGAGAGATAAAATGTGATATAAGAGATAGAGTGACACCCTCCTGACGGCACGTTTGACCTCTTCTTGATGGAAGCACAAGCCACTGCTTTAACACTTGCAGGTCAACCATGATGGAATAAATCTAAGTGAGGTTCTACCTAAAGTTTTCCACTATTACTACTGCTGCAACTGCTGATACTACAACTAATAGTACTAGTAGTAGAAGTAGTAGTAGTATAGTATTTCAATACCGGAGGATACAGAGCCTACGAATAACGATAGATGTTTGTATTTCTAAATGGTGACGTCCAAAAAAACTAGATCTACAACAGACAATCTAAATTGGAAAGCTTATATAACTTAGAATCACACCTTTTTGGTATGAATCTGTCTCTAGCATAAAACAGGTAAATCAAGTTTATAAAGAAAAACAACTTCTCTGTGTAGTATCATCGACATGCTATTTATAGCTACTTACATGGAACAATTGCCAATAACCAGAGTCAAGCTGTAGTTTTTTTTGTAGTTTTTTCATTGATGATTCTAAGATTCCTGTATATATATGTTTTGGTTTTCTATATACTTCAATATGAAGAGATTGGACAAATATAAAGATGAGCACAAATATGGGGATGAACAAAAGCCCCAGAGTCATCAGCATTATGGAGATAAACATCCCCTATGCTCAACCATAAATAATCTGAAAAATAGGATTCACTGTACATCTGAAATGGCCATAGAGAATACAGATGACAACTATATGAATATATGATCCCATTTCAAATCAGAATCATTTTGCTGGTTACAGGACTGAACCGGTATCAAAACAGTTCTTATACGTCAAAAAATAAGTGCTATATTAGCATTTGTATTTTTAGCATTTGAACAATGCAGAGAACCTGTTTATCGAGTATCCACCATTATCTACGTGGATTCACAATAATAACAACAATAACAGCTCTGAATTTGTCTCAGCAAGACATGGTGGGGCAGAACACTAGAAACCAAAGCCCTAAGGTGTCAGCTTAAAGGCGGAAAAAAACAAAAATAAAACAAAAATATATAAAAAGAGCCTTGTCTATAATGCAAACACGCTAGGCGAGCCAGCGGTGGCGGCTCTGGCGGGGCTAAAAGTGTCAGGGAGAGGGGAACCGTAGCCAGACACATTACAAGGCTCTCTAATGAGAGAGCCGCGCTCTCCCTCCCCGCCTCTCTCTCTCACTCACACACACACAGCACAGCATCACCACCTCCCCGCCTCCCTCGCCTCCCTCTCCCCCTCTCTCCCCCCCCCCCCCGCCCTCATCCCCACTCCCCCCGACCACCGGAGAACAACGCGTGGCTGGAATTAATTGAGAGGGCGATGATGGCGAGCGAGCTCACGAGCAGGTCATTACCGCACGCCTGCGCCGCGGGCTGGAGCGCCCCAACGCCACGCTGCTCGCACAATTCCCATGATCCCTCAGGAGGAATAGATAGCGGGAAAGGGGGAGGGGGGGGGGTGGAGAAGGGAAGGGAGGGGAGGGGGGTTGGGGGATGAAATAGGGAGGTGAGGAGAACTGGAAGGAGGGAAGAGGAAAAAATGGTAACAGGAGTTGAGCAGCCATTTCTTTGTTAGGGAGATGGCAAAAGCTGCATTTTAGAACTGTTTGCTACATATATGATTTACAAAATATATTGTAAATTAATAAATATGCAGTTATTATGTTATGTTAAAAAATTGTCAATGAGTCCATTGCTCTTTTGTTTTTTGTTTCATTGTTGAGACTGAATTGATGCTTTTCCCCCCGTGTGATTGCTCATATAGCCAGTACAACCTGGAATATAACGATAATATATAATATGGAACGTAACATTATAGGAAATATAACTGGACTGAGATATTTCAGAGAATCCTCATTCTTGATATCATTGAGCATTATGTCTTAAGCACATGAACAAAGATCTTTTTTATAATTCATGTAAACGTTACAAATAAATGACAAAACAATATGTACATGCATTTGTGCATCATACTTTATTCTGAAAATTAAGCAAAATATGATGAATGCTGTATTATTGATAGTGGTTTTGTTGGTTATCTTTTTTCACATTTCATATATTGATATGCTTCATAATCAAAACAACGACGAAAGCTTAGTGTTGTATTTAGTGCTATATACGTTAAAATAACTTGCTCTTTGTCACATCCTTTGTGTGGTGGCGGGTCTGGTAACAGAAAACAGCTCTGGAGAAACCCAGCAACGTCAGATTAAATACATTGGACACATTGCCCTCTAGTGGCTGAAACAATAATAAGCCATCGCACACCAATTGGAACCATTCATTATCCAAATGAGTGAGTTTTTGTGGTTTAACAAAAGTTAAGAAGGTTGGTGAGATTAATTGCACACTAGCAGAAGCATGTTTTTGTTATGGAAAAAAGGTTGCAATAAACCAACACATTTAATCCTATTTTAATGTTAATTTATCCTAATAGGCTAGCATTTAGATTAATTGACTTCATAACCAAGCCTTTTCGCAGGATTCTCTTGTTTTTTCGCAAGTCAAGAAAAAAAAAGACGGCTACACTGCCAAATCATTAGTGAGGTGTTTAAATTAAACACATATGTATCTATAAACACTATGGTATTCTGTGCACATGTATGCACTATGTATATGGCTACACTTTTCAATCAACGATGTCTCCGAAATAACCATCTCAGATTTGCATTGCAGTCTCTTCTGCCGCATGTAAACACATTTATGCAAATTACTGTAGCTTGTTGAGTTTTGAGACGACGGAGTGGGTGGTTGTGCATGTACACTCATGCACATAAAAAATACACACACACACACACACACACACACACACACACACACACACACACACACACACACACACACACACACACACACACACACACACACACACACACAACACACACACACACACACACACACACACACACACACAGGGAGAGACGTGGGCAGCAGAGGTGAGCAAGGGCAGAGCCAAGGACTCGACCCAATCACTTAACAGGCTGTAGAAGGTGCTGCTGTGTCGAGAAACAGCTGTCAGCCCCGCGCGCCCCCCCACTTTTCTCGATTCCCAGCGTCACCTTAATTCGTTTTAACGACTCCCCCACAGGTTCCACTGTGCGAACGTTTCGATCATTATTTTTTCTACCAGTAAATTATTATATATTTACTTCCAGTTTTGTTCATGACAATTAAGGCGAAACGGCGCTACGAGCGGAGGAAGCTTCTAATCAGCCAAAACAAACAAGCATAGCGACGACAGCTATCCACCGCTAAGTGCGTGTCACGCCACCGCGCGTCAGTGACAGGTGAGGGGATGACTTCACGTGGATGATATCTGCGCACACTCCACCCAGCTGCCTGGTATTGAATAGATAAGCAACTGCGCACGCAGCTGTGCGCCGAGCGGCCCAAGCACAGTAGTCGGCCCGACAGGTTCCCGTCTGGTAATCAACCGTCTCACCATCTTAACACACTACAGCGACTGTTGTGTGTTGTATGGAAATAAACGACCATTGTTGTTGACCTAATGGAGCTCGCAGATGAACCACTGATTGTTTTGTCCCAAGTGGTTAAGGAATTGTATATATTGTCCCATAGTCTGAAGAATTCTATAAACTATAGTATATAATCAGAATCAAATACTTTTTTGGACATTTGCTTTGATGTCTTCATTTAGCCAATCCATGTTTTTTCAGCAGTATTGCTAAGCACCCTAAACAATTGTGTGTTTGGAGGAACCTGTGGTATTTGTAAAAGCCATGTCTGCATTAGAAGAACAAGGAGCAGCATTCATTGATGTTCGATCAACTGCCTGACCTTCACACTGGTTATAGATATAGATAGCGGTCAGGGCCAACATCTGTCAGTATGACCCAGTGTGTGCAGGACACAAGAGGACTGGCCCACTGCCTGGCTCTCACAGGACCGCTGTGTCGGGGTGTGAGACAAGTGGCCAGACAGTCGCGTGTCAGCTGTCTGCACTTGAACCCACAGCGTTTCTGCTGTTCCCCATGGAGGAGAACACACAAGTGTTAACTCATGACATGCTCACGAGTCAACTGTAAGTGTGTCACCGTGTGGAGTGCGAGATGTTGGGAATATGAAGGCATGCGATGAGAAAATAAAATGCTCGCGCCTTTAGATCCCCCTAGAATTATTAACTGTGTAATTAAAAGTATGAAATAAAGAACAATACTAAATTGGGGATGAAAGAAGAAACCCCAACCCTCTTATATGGGATTATTTCTGAATATACAATCCACTGAAAAAATATTTATATCAATAATTATGAAATTAAAACTCCTGCAGACTTTCTTTACTTATAGGGTTAAAAGATAAGGGTCTCCAACCCCAGAAGAGGAAGTACAGTTTGCTGCTGCAGCCGAGTTTTTTTTATGAAGCCATAGAAATGAACCAGAAGAATGCATGTGGATCTGGAACAACTCAATACAATATCGTTTTTCTTTGGTCATTGTTAGTATACAAGTAGAGTTTCATCGTTAAGAATGAAACGTTTTTAAAAATGCTACCTAAAATAACCTCTTTTAATCTTTGAACACAAAAGCCTCTATTTTGTATCCTGCAAACTAGTGTTGGATTGTAAAATGCAATAATTTGATCAGATATACATTAACCTTAAAAAAAAGCATGTACATTAATTATTTTATTGCTTAGAAATAACAAAAAAGCAATACAATTCCAACTGCTGGAAAAGTCATAATGACCTGTTATAATCTCAGATTCCTGTATGAAATATACTGCAGTATACCAATTGAAATTTCTCATACTCCACCACCAGGGGTCACTATCTGCCCCGACCCAAGATGCGGTTGCAATTATCGTCTATGGGTTGCATGTTCTATCACTAGTATTGGACACTTCCAAGGATTAAGAATCCTGGGAAACCTCTGTGATTTCCCTGTAGCGGGCACAAACAGATTCTGTTGCATAAACACTTCAGGGAGGAATGGGGCCGTTACTGTGGAATCCACTACCTCCTACTCGAGTAAAAGTATTCAAATAATTCATAAGGAAAGCGTCTATTTTTTCTGGTGGCACCCTTCGGTGCATAAACCTGTTGGTTGAGACGAAGCCAAGGTTGATGAGCCGGTTTTGGTCCCTTAACATATCTCTTATTGACAGCAGTATTTAACCTTGCCTGTTTAAAAAAGCTTTTTAGTAAAAAAATAAAGTGAGTGAAAATAGAGACAAATTAATAAAAATGCGAATTTTCAATATTACAACTAAGTACCCAAACATTGCACTCACAAACACACGTGTAGCCAGGGCATTGTACCTCAGTAAAACAACAACCACCCTACAGCATAATGGCCCCTGGCAGGACACAGCAGTGTTGGTCACAAGAGCTCCAGGAGTAATCATATAGGTTAGAGTAGGAGGAGAATCCGCTCCACACAGCTGGTTAACAGGGTTTTTCCCAGGCTCAATAGAGGCCTGTTGTATGGAGGCTCCGGCTGGGAGGCTGGGGGTTGGCCATGACGGCAGGGACAGAAGCACCTGCAGACAAACGTGCGGGAAAGTGCCTCCCAGAATCAGTGGGTCACCCGTGGAACAACGGTAGGTCACTGATTGGCCTTATCCCACACTGCTGGGGCCCACGGTGGGCCCTCAAGTCAACTATTAGGTAGCAACAACCCCGACAGCCCCTGATATCATGATAGCGAGAAAGATGGGCCTAAAGTCATGAGAACTGTGGAGGAAAACAAACGCAGATGACCGCAGAAGCCGCTCAACAAAAGGCAACGCAGGTGTCCAGTGAAAGCCTGTAGAAAAAATGTAGTTCTGTTTTCACACCCCCATATCTTCTCAGATTATCTGTGCAGAATCTTTTAGATCACACCCTCTCTCGCCCTCAGTCTCTCTAACCACCACCACCATAAGAATCCCCTCCCACCCCCTGCCCTCCTTACCCAGGACCCCTGGGTCTCTTCAACAATATGGCCACACGAGAGCCCCACTAACGACTCTCCCTTGTCCTGTAAGATAAGTATGGGAGGGTGGGCCAACAGTAGCCCGCATCTTACCCACCCTGTTGTTGTGTATTGGCCTGAGAGGTGGATATCCAGTCACTCGTCACATGTAATTTATGTGTGTGTGTGTGTGTGTGTGTGTGTGTGTGTGTGTGTGTGTGTGTGTGTGTGTGTGTGTGTGTGTGTGTGTGTGTGTGTGTGTGTGTGTGTGTGTGTGTGTGTGTGTGTGTGTGTGTGCGTGCGCCTGCAGGGGGTTGTAATTTACCTCTGGCGCTCCAAACTAATTGCGCCAGTGATTGGGCCGGGATGAACTCTGAATAAACTCCAACGACCATGATCCTCCAGGGTGGTAGCCATAAAAAGCAGTGCAGAGTTGTGAGCTGACGGTGTGTTCCTGAATCCTCGGACGCCAGCCTTCCGAGTTGCACTTTTGACGTCATTTCCGGTCTTCAAGCATTTACAGCGTTCCTGTTCGTCTTTGTGATTGTGTCATGAAAATGGCTAGACGTTTTTTTATTGTTAGCTACATTAGCTTCTTTAGCAAACCAGCCCGAAACCAAACAACACAACTTTACATTGTATTGCACGCACAGCAAGGCCATGCAATGTATAAATTGGTGACCGGAATAAAGTAGTAACGTAATCAAGCGTGTAAGAGCATTTAAAATCAACATTACGACCCAACGTGGTACAAATACAAAAAAAAAACATCTCTTCAAGGGCGCAGCCAGTTTGTTGAGAGAGTCATCACTGCTCTTGGTCTACTCTCAGATTTCCGAAAGTTAAAGACAGAAAGTGCCTCCGAGAAATGCCGCAAGAAAGGTGGGAGATCTTCGACTTTTGAGGCCTAACTTGATTTTCGACTTTCGACTCGGAAGTCTGGCGTCCGATGATTGAGGAACACACCATGAGTTCTGTGCATCGGCAAGCAAATATTTCCTAATGTTCTATAATAGCCAATATAAAAGGCATAGCATAAGGGGTTCTCAAACAAAGCGTAATGCAAAGCGAAGGTAGGCCGACGGCTGACTGATCACTGATAATTGTGGGATTAATAACCGAGAACCCGAAAATATCACAGAATGACTAATGTTCCTACAGAACCACATGGTTAACCGTATTTGATATGGCACTAGTTGGTCATTATCCGGGCCGTCTCAGCTTCTAAGATGTTAAAATGTAAACGTGATAGTACTAGTAGGTTCACATGTAAGCAAAGGAGTCAAAGAGTTCCTCTGCGCAGCACAGTGGCTTTGGTTTGTAAGGCCCAATCCCATTTCTACCCCTTACGCCTTCCCTTTACTCCTCCCCCTTGTTTTGAAGGGGTAAGGGGAAGGGGTAAGGGGTAGAAATGGGATTGGGCCTAAATCATCGGTGTTAAGATAACGAAACCAGCAGGCCCTATACGTGCTGACCCTCACACCCCTCAGATAAACAGTTGGCTCTAAATCCACCACCTCGGCTTGTGCCGAGGTGTGAATTCAGTCAGGTGGCAAGTGTGCCTGTATTTTGATTGCCCTAAATCACTAGAAGGCCTAACTTGGCAGAACAGGGAGACAGCAGTCCCCCACCCCCCCTTCCACGAGCCCCCTCCTCCTCAAGTCCCCACCAAGGGCTACCCCTCTCCCATCCCCACTAAGCTAGGAAACCCAGATAGTGCGTGATTCATGCCAAGGTAGCTCTCTTAACGAGCTGCGTATCTCCGTTAGAGCGTACCTCCCCCTAGGTGTTTTAACAACTAGGGGGAGAGTAATTTATTTAGGATTATACCTTGTATTTCACTCATGGATTCTACTTTGTCACTTCCAAAAGCCTCAGTGGTTGTTGAACACCATCAGGCATGCCATCTAAATAAACACTAGCATTAGTAGTTTAGCAGTAGTAGAAGTAGTAGTAATAGTATTATTACACAAACAATACACATGATCATTGTGTTACGGCTACTGTTATCATGTGTGTCACGGTACACTGTTGTAACCATCGACAACACTATGCTATCTAACCGTTTCTCACTTGGCATCCTGATGTTTCAAAAGATTTGTACAAGCAAGTTGAAGTTGTATATTTCGGCGTTCGCCAAAAAGATGCACGTGTAGAGAGAGAGGATTTATTTTATACACTAACATTAACTCATGGCTACACCCACCAGTAGATTTAACACCGTCTGCGCTCTTCCATGAAACAATTCAGTTTGCTGCGATGGCTCTGGGGTGTTTGAAGAGCCGTTGTTATTGAAAACGAAAGAAAGAGGAGGTTTTTACAGGTAGTTGAGGACTTTCATTTTTAACTGCTTTTGGAGCGGGGGAGGACGGATGCATGGATTTAAATAGGCAAATGTGTGGTGACAGGCCAACCTGTGACAATGCAGACAGAGAGGCTGTAGTTACCATTCAGCCTGGAAAACAAAGACACGCACACACACGCGGTCTTAGGGGTCAGCGGAGCAGGCGGGAGCCGGGCTAACGTCTATTCTCCAGGGAGCTCTCTGGCTCTCTCTGACATCACCTCTTTCTCCTGTTACTAATGATCCCCTTACACACTGTTGGACAAACTCTGATATGTCCCAACACTCTTGTGTCTGGAAGGAAGACCCAACCGGTGTGCCTGGGACACCAAAGAAATAATGTGGTTTATCTCAAGGCTTCCGTGTTTAAAGATTACAAGGTTATAATTGAGAATATAATAACCTGTGTTATTTATGTGGTGCATTCCGACGAAACTCTTTAGGGTTTCAAATGGATTTTCCTTCTCCTTTCTAATTGTCTTTCTTTCTAAAGATAATGCAGAGCTAGAAGCAGCCATCCACGGCACTTCCGCATAAATAGAAACCGCACTCTGCAAAGCTAGAGGTCAGAGTGGAAACCCTTCTTCTGTCTTTGTGTGTGTGTGTGTGTGTGTGTGTGTGTGTGTGTGTGTGTGTGTGTGTGTGTGTGTGTGTGTGTGTGTGTGTGTGTGTGTGTGTGTGTGTGTGTGTGTGTGTGTGTGAGAAGCGAGAGAGAACCAGGCTCCGCCTCCCTGTCACTGGCTGACTCCCTTCCCCCCACACCGGCTCAAAACAAATCTCCTTCTCTCTGCTCAGAGCCTGAAACTATTGAGTCAACAAATGTCATTGAGGCTAAGCAGAAACCCAATGCAAAAAAGAAAGAGGTGGGGTATTCCTATTTATTTATTTTTAAAACCTAGGCCCCTTTTTAAAGTTTAAAATGGGCCACCCCCCACCCCACTGGACTGTTATACAAAGAGAAAAAAAGACAAAAAAGAGAAAGAAGGAGCCAGGACTAAATAGATTCTTGGCTGAATGTGTGCATACCATGGGCTCTTGGGTTCAGAGATAAGAGGCTCGGGGCCACCAAATTTCAAACAAATGATAGCCACAAAGCACACATGTGCTCAAATCCCCTTGACTTTTTCTGCGTCCTGCTGCAACCGGCAGAGTAAACAATTCACAATCAATATATGATGTGCATTATACAGGACATTCAAGTCTACAGGCTGATTAAAGGATAGAAAAGACATGCATCCGGCGTTATAAACCATACGGAAATGAGTGGAATGAGTTTGTTTCAGATGCATTTCAGGTGCACTTCAGTGCATGACCTGGTGACATGCAGAGACAGGGGGAAGGGGAGGGGCAGGGTGTGACCACGGTATCGTGCGCGTTATGATTGTGTAGAAGACGCCAGGCATGTCCCCCTCCTTTTTCGGTGCAGTAATCCAACCGCTAAACAGCGGTGTGGAAACACACAGAGTCGCGCCCCTGCTCCCTGGCGCCCCGATGCACGGCCCCACGTGGGCGACGTCAACAGAGAGCTGGCCCTGGCCCGCGCTGGGAACGAAGGCTGAATGCATGACGGCTTTAAATACACACACACACACACACAGGCACACACACACACACACACCAACGCACACACACAAGACCAGAGGAGATTCAGCCGCCGACTTCATCAAGAAAAAAGAGAGGGAGAGAAAGATAAAGAGACAGGAAGAAACGTTCGACAAGGCCGTTTGCCCGGGACAAGCTGTTGGGAGTTAAGTACATAGCCTGACTGGTAGAACCGGCGCGGCTGGAAGGCATCTGATGGCGACCGGTAAATCTTTCCATATAGTCAACACCGGAACGCCCCAGTGAGGGAGGGAGGGGAGGGAGGGGGGGTTAACGTACGGCAGCTCGGGGAGAACATAGTTGAACAACCAGGAAGTGCAGAGAATGAGAGAGTAAGAGCGAGAAGAGAAGAGAGAATGGAAGGGAAGAAAAATCCCTTAGTCACTTGTCTTCCTGTCTGAGAGCAGTGGGAGGAGGTGGGGGCGGTGGGAGCATGTGGGGGGGGACATCCTTTTCAGCTCGACCAGTCAGACAGTACCAGTGCAATGTTCAATTTAAAGGTCTCCCGTGGGCGGAGACTGGGGGCTGCTGTGGATTGGAATCCAGTCCGGGTCTTGTGAACGGCTGTCATAGTGTGCACTATTGTGTGCGGCTGAGGGGAGATAGAGAGAGAAAAAAAAGGAGGGAGTGTGTAGAGAGAGAGAGGGTGCGCGCGAGAGAGAGAGAGACGAGAGAGATAGTGGGGGGGGGAGAAAACCTGGCTCTTTGTGTGGGAAAGGCTCAGCAGGAAAGTGATTTGGTGATTATTTTTCAGTTTGCCAGCAAAGTGGAGGCTGTTCCCCCCAAGCAAGTCCACTCTTCTCCCTTTTTGGAGCCTTCTCTCTCCCTTTTTTATCTTGTTTTTTACACGCCGGAGAGAGAGATAGAGAGAGAGAGAGATAGAGAGAGAGAGAGAGAGAGACAGAGAGAGAGAGAGAGAGAGAGGGACGTGCACACAGGGCTGCTTCACCGACCGGACCAACCGCGACACCCGGGCTACTCCTGATGGTGAGAGGCGACGTCAGACTGGTCTCCATGAATATTGATGTGGAGTATGGTCTGTTTCATAGGAGAACAGAAGGAGGCAAGATGGCTACCCTTTAGGATTTGTTAGAGACCAGAACCGGCCGATTTCGTTGGATTTTTTCTACAAAGTGGGAGGACACAAAAAGAGGTAAGGATTTTATAGCTCAGAGTGTATACTCTCTGTTTGAGCTCTTTTGCCCTTTATGTTTCCATAGATTGGGAGGGTTTCGTTCTTCTTCTTTTTTTTTTAAAGCCAAGGCACTTCCCCCCACCGTTCAGGCAACAGAATGAGAAGTAGGCTTATTTCATAAAGCTCTTCCAACATGGCTGACCAATTTCATTCTCTTTTCTCTTGTTCTCATACCTTGTAAATGTGAGAGGGTTGGTTCTTTTTCGGCATGTGTTTTCCACGAGTGCCGCGCTCACTGGGCACACTTGCTGATTTTTTGGAATGCCTCTTGAACAGAAAATGGCCTGCTTAGACTGCCTGATAAGGATTTCATTTTCTTCTTTCTTTCTCTGAAGCACTGTTACTGATGTATCTCAGTAGCTATGTAGGGTGTGCTTCTATCTCAGATTTCCTTTTATTTGCCCTATTACTAGAAAAGAGTACTGTGTACATTGAAGTAGTAATCTAGCGTTTATTCCGGTGTGCTTGTGTCACATAATGTTTCGAATAATACGGGACATATTATTCATAACTTAAAAATTATTATTAAAAATGTCCCTTAACTAACTAACTCTGTTTACCAGGAGATATGCATAATAATGCTAGTGGAAGCCTTACTTATTTATATAACATGTTCCACAGTGCTCTTCTCCTTGGTGCCTACTCATCAATAAAGAAGCAGTGTAAAAACATTTGTTTAAAAAAAAGCCTACCTAGATCTGCTAATGTTAGCAGTAAGTTTACATTGTACAAATACATAGCACTGGTAACACTGGAGGGGGGGGGGGGGGGCAACAATACCTTCTGGCTTTGTGCATCACCCTGATTCAGCTTTCATCGTGATCACCCCCAAATGACAGGCAGACACAAAGGCAGCTCCGGTCCCAAGGAGGGCATGAAGACACAAGAAGAGAGTGGAAGAAGGAGAATTAATATTAATAGCAAGGGGCACAGAGCAGGTCAAGGTCAGAAAGGGCTAAAGGAAATGAAACTCTATCCTACTGCCCCATTTGATGGGGGGAATCTAGCATGGCTTGTTGTTGTTTTTTGGATACCAGGGGGGGGGGGGGGGACGCAAAGTTGACTAACTTCATAGGAACAGTAGATCTTATTTCTCATGCAAAGTTGACAGACTGTTTCTAAAAAATGTAGCATTGTAGAATATGAGGTACATCTTTTAATTTACAAAACAGTATGGAAAGTTTACATTGTTATTGTTATACTTGACCTACTTCTGTGATAAGGGTTGCTGACTCCTTAATGATATAGTAGATAGAGTATAGTGAATGAGTATAGTGTATAATAGAGTGCAATCATAGTATTCCTGCTGTGTGCAACTCTGGTGTGCAATTAGGTCAGTGTAGTGAATCTACAGCCTTGAAACTGCCAAATAGTAATCTTACCAATAGAATGTTAATGCTATAAAAAGGTACCCAGGAGGATTATTCATACATTTCATGATAACTGATTATTTCATTTGAAATAGACTAAAAAGGCGACGTTGTTGTTGTTGTTGTTGTTGTTGTTGATTTAGTTAATGACTCCACACAAGTAACTAATAGGTCATTACCATTGCCACTTTAAATAACACTGTAAAGTGGTAAATGAATGCATCCTTTAGATTAACATCAGGGTGGGAGATTGTGAGAGATACCATCTTAAACCGTGTGTATTTGGTTTGTGTATTCCAGCCCCAGTTAGGCCTGCAGTTAAATGCTAACCAAGAAACGCCTGGAAGGGGGGTCATCAGGTGGTCTAAATGGCCTAATAGTTGAGCTTAGTTGTAAAAATCCCTAATGCATTAACATTCTCATGCATTTACATTGAGTAACATGAGATCACTGCTTGGTGAAATAAATGACAGAGGACCTACAGTATATTGGGTAGGGACAGGGCAGTGGAGATCCATAGAACAGAATAAAATGGTACACGGCTTTGCAAACGACCACCAGGGTAGCATTTATCTATGAAAAACCTTGAGTTTCTACACTGCATTAATTGTGTGTAATTTGTTATTTGGAGCGTGTTGTGCCTTTATAAGAAATGAGGTACGTTGCAGTGTTAGTACACTGCTGGGCTACATCTTTGCGAGCTCTGAACTATCCCCGTCACATGGTCATTCGTTAAGACTACGGCATGGTTTTGTTTTGATGTGACGCGCATGGCTATTGAGTGTGTAGTGTCAACACCAGAGAGTTGGCGGGGGGCGTGCTCGGCCGCCCCAACTCGCCGGGAGCACGTGACACAAGAGATCCGTTTTTTAGGGTAACCTGTTTCAACCGGTTGGTTGAACAATTTTAATTTTTTTCAGTTTGTGTGTGAGTGCTTGTGCGAGCCTGAGTCACCTGTACCTTTTTTAATAACTGCCATGCTTCTTTAGGAGACTGTGATCAGTCACTGAGGAGGGTGTTTGCTGTATTGTAATGCAAACTTCTTTCTATTGCTTTTGATTACCCTAACTACTATAGGCACATTGCAAGTTACAATGATATGAGGATTTGATATGACCGGCTTTTAACAAACTTGCTGTTTAAATGGTTAAATTAATGTGCCAGGTAGTATTAGCAAAGCCTTAAATTCCCATTATCAGCTGGGAGGTTATTCACAGGTGACAACATTAGTGTAGTACAAACTCACACAACCTTCCCAATGACATAGTTTCCATAGTTTCCATGGTATCCTGACATGACTGTTGCTACATCAACCCTAGCAACGACAAGAGTGAGTGCGTCTCCAGTGGGGGGTTGCAGGGGGGAGCTCCGGTGGGGGGGATGGGGCCACCTACAGATCAATCAAGCTGCTCACATCTATCCACACTCACTGATAAAGCCTAGCGGTCAGGCTTCTCCCTGGTCGAGGCTGAAGACCCTTTTATGTTACTCCAAGAGTAAGAGACAATATCACCTTTGGGAAGAATGTCCAGTTGCCATAGCGTTCAACAACAATGCAGTCCACTGACAATGCTCCCCCTGACCCCTGACCCCACGCCTCCTTTACTTGAGCCCACGCATCATATTTCGACCCCTTGGGCACGGTCTAAGAAAGGAAACACAACTGGTTTGGCAGTTGATTTGGACATTTTGGATTGGGCTACCTCTTGCTACATGGCCTTGCTCTGTTCTTTTTGTTTTTTTTAACTCTTAAGACGGTTGAGTTTGACATTTTAGATTGGGCCACCTCTTGCCGCATTGCCTTGTTGTTGTTTTTTAACCCTGAGACGGTTGAGTTGGACATTCTAGATTGGGCTACCTCTTGCCGCATGGCCTTGCCTTGGTTGTGGGGTTTTGCACCTTGAGACAAAATGGCGAGCTATTTATTGTGCGGTATTGATCTTTTAAACATTGATTTTTTCTTTCTTTCCTGCTAACGGGGGTTGTTGTTGTACAGAGGGAGAGATGCAGTGACCCACTGGGAGACTGGTGCAGTAGAAGCCTGTAACAGTTTATTGTAGATAAATCCATTACAAATACTGAGAGGAAGATTATACAGCCTTGTGCCTTGATCGTAGTCTAATATTTACCAGGTGGTATTGGACAAAAAAGCTTTTATTTAGTGCAACTAAAATATTGGAAACATTTTGTGGATGCATTTCTTAATCTCTTAAGCATTCACACCTAAACCAACTGCCAAATAAGTCCCCTATTAAGACACCAAAGAAATGCAAATTCCAAAGCACATTCCAAATCTAAACCGGGATGACCAATGTCCTGCTGTGTTGGCCTGGCCCTGTGATTATATCATACGGGCGATAAGGTAGTTAAGAGTGGCACGGGATAATAACCAATGGTTTCTTGGACCTGGCGAGTATACATATAAATATGTATGGCTGTCATGCTTTACCTCAGGCTTTGCCTCTTAAAACTTAAAACGTGGTTAGTGAATAAGGGCGAGAGAAGGGCAGGAGACTCAGAAGGCTTTTCCCTCCACGTGAGCGTCGCACGTGGCTGCTCTGTTTGCAAACACTATTCTGGCATTCCGTAGTGCGATACCGAGTCAGCCGTTACGCAAGCGGCGCTCCCCGATGCGCACAGCATCATCGCTGTCCGGGCGCCTCCCGGTCATGTGAGCTCCTGATGTCACGGCCCCTGTTTGAATGCAGACACCGGTTCTGACACCAGATGAGAAAAACTTTAGCGCCGCAGAGTTAGCTCAACGTTTAAGGGACTAACATGTCAACAATGGAGCCGGCAGCTTCGGAGCAGGTTATTGAGGTGTTTGCCTTCAAAGGCCTAAACACAGCCATATTTCGAGGAAAAACTTCATACATTTCACCATGAACAGTTTTTAGATCGGAGGGCAGATGGGTGAGGTAATCAGGGCTATGTTTGTAGAATGACTACAGAAGGTTTAACGATAAAGTCACCATTGTCGATGTTTTCAAACCTCTCAGGGCTATTTTTTGGAAGTTTTGTATGGTTAAAGTATTTGTAAGCAGATCGGGAACAGTAAAGGAAAATAAAAAAGCTCTATTTCTATATAAAGCAAAAGTAACAGGATATAGACCAATGAATATCCACAGGGTCCATAATCAAACTTTCATACTGTGAAGCCTTTTTTGGTCACAGTAAGACAAACCATGGTATTTCTTTAAAAACATAGGTTTAAGGTGATTTCAACAACAGTTGCAAATAAATTCGGAAAATTCTGAAAGCTCTTCAGGGTTCAGGGGTTTTTTTGTGGGCTATGCAGTGGGTGATGAAAGCTTTTTTGTTGGGCTGCTTGGGTTTCGACGCATCCTTTCAAGTAAAGTAATCTGCTAAGATCATTTAGGGCAAGATCTGAAGGGGGAGGAATCTCCATAACTAATGCAGCTTTTCAAGTGATGGGCAAAGGTCCCTTGTGACGGACACCCATCAGGGAGTAGCACCGCACCTCGACCACTCTCCTTCTTTCACGGGGTGACGCTCAAAAATGGCTGTCAGATAAGGTTCTTATCGCTTCTTAAGAGATTGTGATTGAAAAGGCTGAGGCATGCGTGGCCTCCCTCCTGGTGGCTAAATAAGCGACGACGGCACAAAGAAAGACAGCTGGCCGCGAGTGTCATTCAAAAAGCGTAACCCTACCAATGGGCTTGAATGACATCACTAACTGCTTCTGAAGGCTTCAAGTGTATCCAGCGCAATATTAGGTTTCCACCGGGGAATGCATTTGTGCAGCAGCAGCTGGTGTCTATCCGAATCCCTCTCTCCCGGCGAATGACAAGGCTGTTTGTTAAACAGACCGTCCAGAGATGGAAAAATTGTTCACTGGCGCACATTCGATCGTTCATGTAGATTTGCGGGAGGTTGGTTTTCCCAGATGTTCCCTTTTAAAGGGAGTCTGGGAGTATACCTGACTCCCTTTAAAAGAGGAGGATCGGTGACTTCCATTCAATAAGTCACATGATTCCCCGAGTTTATTGGAGGGAAACCGGCAGCATGGCAACAGAGACTCTCGGGTCAAGCTGCTTGGAGACCGCTAGCAGAAAAAAAACATTACCCGGGCATGGCTGACTGTGTTGTTATTTACTCACACATTTTAAACCAAGCCTGTATTAAACCACCAAGCCACTATATCACTACGCAATATAGCATTATATTGTGTAATTACAAAATCGAACTGAAAGAATCTGCACTTTCATTAGCGAATTAATTTGGCAAAGACTTTCATGTCATTTCAACATCTAATTTAAACTAATCCATGGTAGCATTTGCATTATCGATTGTCAAATTGGTTTGGCTATGGTCCCACCTTTGTTTCCAGTGTACTAGATTTGGCCATCACCAAGGAACATGAGTGCAGGGATATAAGTGTTCTCTGTAGTAGGCACAGAGCCAGATAAGGAAGCTAATAATTACTTAAGAGAGTAAAGAGTAACCCAGATACAGAAAATTCCTTTCCAGCTAGCTTTAGCGTCTGTCTCCCATTCATTCATTGGAATTGAAAGCTTCTTGAATTCGAACCAATCTACCAAGTAACTGTAAGTACCCAAGATAAACATTTCAACAGCAACAAACCAAAAAAACACTTCCACTTGAGAGTGTTTCATGCTAGGGTTCAGCGCTAATTAACCGTTCCGTTTTCAAAAAGTGCAAATGTGAGCTTCATGCATATGTTTCTCCATTGATTTCTGTTCCCCGGCACGGATCAATGTGTAGATCACATGTGCACAGCGCAGCTCACTGGGTGTGGGGGTTGGGGGCGAGAGCTAGGCAGGCTACGAAGTCAGCCGTGCTCGGGTAATGTTTAGAGCAGATGGGCTGCGGAGCCCTTAATAAGATGGTTGCCATGGCTACCGGTCTCTCTGAAAGAAATTAACTTTGCAATGTGCACAGTTCATCAAGTTAGTCAGATATATTGACTGCAGCGCCAGACAAAGGGGGAAGGTGGTGGGTCCTCGGGTCGCTGGGTGGAGGGGAGGAAAAATAACGACGCAGGGGAACCATATGAGGGAAAAAGAAATAAAGAGAGGGCCGTGGAGGGGACGGGCTGCACAGGCAGGTGAACGGGTTTACCACTAGGCTCTTGTGTGCTCAACTGACAACTTGTTAATTAGAGCCTCCTTGTGATGCAGCCTGAATGTACAGAGTATGTGTTTGGTCTTACTGTGTGAGCCACACTGGGGCAATTTTAAGACATGGTTTTGTGTGGGTTTTTTAAGACTCCAAGCCATTTTTCCAATTGACTGGGACCATGGATAGAATAACATGAGGCCAATGTCTACGGGTTAACAAAAGCTAATGAACAACTTTGTTCTAATACAAGGTTTGACCTCTCAGGGAAAGGAGTTTGAGAATAACCCGGATCGGTCACCTTAAGTAAGTAAACACCAAGCTCCAAGGCTTGCCGTTGTTGTCACACAATACAAGTGAATGCTTGTGAAGATATGTCTGTGCAGGATTATGTCATGTTTCAAAGATACTCCTCTATAATAAGACACTACTATCATAACCGTGGATTTCACCATGTACACTGTGTACATTGACAAAAACAAATTGTAAGGGAGGAACCTTACATAAATAAAAGCTGTTGGACTGGTTCATCTAGAAGTTTCTTTGTAGGTCACCTGCAATCTCAAAAAGAACAGCAGTCTCAGCAACAAGACATTCCTTAAGACCACAGCAACAAGCAGTGTTGCGAAACAGAACCAGTCCATGCAACATAACAACATCAACACTGCTGCAAAGACTTTTAATCAAGTCCACCTAACGTCAACAGTCTACAATTTAATCTATTTGTATTTAACGGTCTGTAGTCAGCCTACGAGAAGGCCTTTCTGACCGGTCAACATGTTCTCTTGTTGTGTTGTATAAGGCAGGTATAGCTGTCTGTGCAGGAAATAAATACGTACAATGGCTCAAGCACTTTCAACATGTTCTTGAGCCCCTTACTCCCTACCACAGTGCAGGGGCCTCTTGCCTGAGGGGACCTTTGACCTGGCTAGCCACATCAGGCGCATATGGTTGCAGAAGGCGGCAGGAAGAAGTCAGTTATTTTTTGGTGGCTGTTTAATTTGCTCTTCTAGTCTTACCGATTGTATCATCATCGGACTCCCTGTGCGACCCACTCCGTTGTTTTCCTGTGGAGAAAGCACCGAGGCATTTTCATGGAGTAGATGCGCCAGACCACGTGGCGGTTTGCCAGAGGATTCTCGCTTTGCAAGTTGAAATCATTTTGACCAAGCTGGCTTGTTCTGAGCCGCAGCTGCTCGCATGTGTGTTTTAAACTGGCCGTGCACGCGAACACAACACCCAACCCCGGCCACGCGCTCAGTGTTGAACCGCGTCTCAAGTGAAAACACCTGGACTGCACCTCAGAATCTGCAAGTGTGTGCAAACACATATATAAAAATATATCTATATACATATATAGGCCTACATACATGCAAACATTCATGCATTCACGTGAATAATTCGATTTTGTTAAACTCTGCCTGGTATCAATCCCTAAAGTTTGTAGGGACCAATCTTGCAATCACCTTGTAAGCCATCTGCATCGGCCAGCTAACTCTGTAAGCCTGATAAGAAGTGCACCATTGTACCAAAGTGTATTAAGTTGATCGTTAAGCCAATTGACCCACTCGGCATTGGATGCCCCTGAACTCCTCGATTTGATGGGCCGGTTCTAACTACCCTTCCACTGGCTCCTGATAGGTTGACCTCAAATGCAGCGGCAGAAAGAAATGTTGCTGAGAAGGAATAGTTCATAGATGCATGTACATTTAAGAATTTGAGGAGGAAGGAAGAGTAGATAAAGGTATTTATGTTATATATATTATGTTTTTCTTAGTCTGGGGGGTTTCTGTCAATGATAAGATGGTATTTCAATGTTGTGGTCTCAATGTAGCACTCGAAAGTCAATGTATTATTTTTCCAGATATAAATTTGTTGGATAACTCTATACTTGTTTAGTAATAAAATGTATGCACATTTAAGAAAGATGACTTATAAACGCCAATTCCCATTTGCTTCAAAGCAGCCCAAAGGGCAGGGTATACTAGGCATTGACAGAGAAGCAGAGGGACTATAGGGGGAATCTCCTGCAGCCTGGGACATCTGTCTTAGATTAGACATAAAGAGCCATGAGGATTGTACAGATCCTTGCAGGGCTGGTGGGGGAGGTTCTCTGGGGGAGAAATTTAAAACAGAAGTGTATATGCCCTGTGGTTTCTAGGTAATCTATCACATCTTCTGATCCCGATGAAAGAATTGAACCCAAATAACAAAGAATACCTAGAAACTTATTTGAAAGATCTTTTGTTTTTTATAGACCATGTAAACATACGATCGCACCGGGGGCCACAAGATTGGACGGTTTCTGAAGTAGACAAGTAATTTCAAAAGATAGATTAAACCCGGTGACATCTAGTCACCGGGTCTAGTCGAGATAACAAACACTATGTTGTAACAGAGAGAATATTCTATCTACAGCCAGCAGGCTGACCCTGTTGGTCCAACCTGTGTGTTTCTAGGTTGGCCAAGAGAACGAAAAGGAGAGGATGTTTGAGACAAAAGAGAGAAATCAGTCGCTGTTGCTTCAGGCCGTCATGTGACACAGCCATTATCGACTCACCATCGTGTGACTGGCCCACAGAGCTGCCATCAACAGGAAACTGCCTTGTGCTACCTGCCTACTAAGATTGAGTCACACTGGCAGTTTGTCCAAAGCCTTTCCACAATACTGCTTCTTAACTTCAAACGAGTGGCTGCACTCTACTGACTATGCTTATTTCCTGAAACTTTCCAGCAAAAAAAACAAAAAAAAAAAAACAAGAGGCTATTTGAAGTCTCCATGCATTGACCTACTTACGCTCTGCACTCCCCACACACTGTAAAACAGGAGCTACTATCGTTAACCGTTTCTCTATTTGCATGTTCAAAGCTTGGATGGTCCAGAGATCCTCCTGTAGTTCAACCACACCCTTTACATCAACCAACCTTTCTATAAAAGGTATACTGTGTGACAAATGCTGGACTGAGTCACCTATTTTCAAGTCAAGGGTTGAAGGTGAAGGGTGAATAGAAAACAGGTGATTCACCTGCTCTAAAGACAACAGTGGTAAAGATAAACAGTAATTAGAACAGCGTTTACAAACTTTCTCCTTCTCCCCCTATTCATATGTTAATGTAGACAGAGCAGCAGAGGGGAAATGTTGAGGGAGGGGAGGGAGAAGTTGACTTGTCTTTCTGGTCTTATTTGAAGGTGTATGGTGATGTATGTAAAGCAGTTTTAGACAAAATTGTAGACCGTTCTTCACTGTTAATGAACAACTTGAAACAATGTCTGGTCAGCTTAGCTCAGGAGTTAGAGTGTGTTGACTTACAGGGTACTAGTTCGATCCCCGGCTCCTCCTTGCTGTTGTTGAGGTGTCCCTGATCAAAATGTGTATATGTATGTGTATATGACTTGTATGCTTGACTGCCGTATATATATATATGAATGCTTTGGATAAAAGCTTCCACTAAATGATCTAAATGTGAACGTATGTTAGAGACAGAAGAGTAAGGCAAAAATACAAACTGGACAATATCAGTTATTTTTCTCCTTGTTTTGTCATTTAAAGAGTCGATGGAAGGCAAAGAGGTTTCTGGGAGAAATGTATGGAGCAAGCTTAAGGTAGAAAGTCTGAAATGTTGGCTAGAAGGGTTTTAAGCTGCAACACTTTCCATTCAGTGAATTCAGAATAGTCGACCGTATGTTTTCCTCAACCCACTGCTGGAACATAATCTTGTTGCGGTACTGTTTAGCATTATACAGTTGAAGGCAATTGGAGGAAAAAGTTACAACATCGAAGGCTATACATTTATTGGGACTGTCTGTGTGTGTGTGTGTGTGTGTGTGTGTGTGTGTGTGTGTGTGTGTGTGTGTGTGTGTGTGTGTGTGTGTGTGTGTGTGTGTGTGTGTGTGTGTGTGTGTGTGTGCATGTATGTGTGGCTGTGTGTGCATGTGTGCTTGCAGAGGGGCATGGGGTTCAATGGCTGCAGACACAGGGTCCTATTGTTGCAGGACCAGAGTGAGGTAGAGAGAGAATGTCACATGTTCAGAGGGAGAAGGCATGCACAGCCATCTGAGGTGCTTTCAAAGAATGAAGAGTAATTCTTAATTACTTATGTATCATGAGACACTGTGTGTTGGATTGTCATGGGACTCGTGCGAGGACATCTGTCCAGTGTTAGCTGCCCAGCACTTGACTGTCCACACTGAAACATGGGACTATCACATTACTCCAGATTGTGACCGACCACCAGTCGCGCTACAAGACTCAATTGTCCCCCGAAGGCTTCAGGGAAGTGTAGTAAAAAATAAACAACTGCCACATTCAGCGGAGAAGGGTTCTTCCTCTTTCACTCAGTCAAATAGTGCCTTGTTGACTTCTTCAGTTCATGCCATTGATTATTTCAATTTTGTTCATTTGTTTCTGTGTGAGTTTTGTGGGCTGCATATAGATTTGGCTGTGTATATTTGTTAAGCATTAACCAGATTTGTTTGTGTGCATCATTCTGGAAAAGGAATAAACAAGATAAACATCTGCTCACTGTCAGGAGGCTAGCTATTAATTGGCATGGCAACACTAGTCAAAAACAGAAGTTATACTATGTTTCCAATGCTAGCTCAATTCTTAACGCTTTACCATGTTCAACGGTAGCCTATGGCTAAAAAAAGGCTATCGTTTAGCTTTCCCCTGCAATCTGTTTTCACACGAACGCCGGCCAGTTGTAGTATAATGTTGTGAAAACAGTGTCAGAGGCCAGTGGGACGAGCGCTATTATTACAAGAGGGATTTAAAATGCTCTAGCATGCAAGTCATGTGACCCAGTTGCAGGGATCTGTGAGGGATGAGGTTTCACTACACCGGAGCCAGCCTTGAGCCGGTGCCGGGCAGCTTAAAAACAAACATTAGGGCCATTCATATTATGTACTTATTTACACATCGCAACCCACTACTCTGGTAAAAAAGATCAGTGTTTTTTTGCTTTGTTCTCTGTCCAACAAAATGCTTGGACTTCTGGACGAAGAAATTCCTCTCCTCACGTGACAGGAAGGGGGGCATTGTTGAGACGTTATTGGGTCCGTTTCACAATTGAACTATGAGTGTCAACCACAATGGAATACCAATGTGATACCAATTCAGTGTCTCACAATTGAACTATGAGTGTTCAACCACAATGGAATACCATGTGATACCAGATTCAGTGTCATTGTGTCCGTTTGCTTTAAAACTAAATTGGGTTTTGGCAACAAGCATGCTATAAGGAACAGTGTTAGGCCTGTCTGTGTTTCAGCAAACCCCAATGACTGAGCAGTGGATTCATTAATATATTGCACAACTGCCGCTAGGTTTCTATCAGTCTTTGCATGGACAGACAGACCTGGCAAAGCTTTAGGGTTGTTATTTTCTAAAATATTAACATAACTGCACAGTTGGATTCCAGCAAGGCACAGAGGTTGCGGTGCAAATATACTGCAAGAATACAAATGGATGAATAATCCATTACACAGCAAGAGCCTACTCTCAACTCTAATCTACCATACGTGTCCGCAGGGCTCTGAGTGTACAAGCCGGTGTTCCTGACGCCACACAGGAAAACATTCACCGCCCTATTCAGCCCAGAGAAGGGGAAACAACCACTCGAAATACACACACTCGTGGCAGGGTCTATTGGGAGGCAAAGCGTGTGTCTGATTTACAAGGCTGTTCCATATCGTTCGCCCCACACCGCACGTCTCAACCTGCTAGCCTAGCTTAGACCTCAGTCTCCCAGCAGCAGCTGTCGCTATGGGTGAATGTCACATACGGCTGCCAAGCAACAGCAAATAGACCTCACTGTCCACTAAAAGGGTCCACTCTCCTATTTCACTGCCTCCCTACCAGGGATCACTACACACACACACACACACACACACACACACACACACACACACACACACATACAACACACACACACACACACAGCACACACACACCACACAAAGGTTATGAGTTCTAATCATCATTTGAACTTGCTGTGGTTGTAAAGTTGGTGGAGGAAATAAGACAGACAAATCATCCCAAAGCACTAAAACATTGTACGAATTGTCTAAAATAAAGGTGTAGTGCATTGAACTTAGTGTGGGTATGGGAATGAGGTTGGTGGAGGAGATAAGGTAGCCAGTGACGTCTCAAAAATACTATATAGTACAACACCACAACATAGCAGTAATAACAACTATAGAACACATTTTACTCAAGGTAGGCTTGAAAATGCCTCTTGCTGTGCGGTTCAATGGACGACCATCTTGTCCAAACCACCTCTATTGTTTTTCTGCATTGATCACACTGCCTTCAAGATGTCAACTCACGGGCACCCCAAGGCCTTAAAGCACTAAAGCCAGTTAGCTAGCTTTAAAAGCCATGGTGCACATAGCTGTACAGGCTATCCCTATAGGCAGTTTCTTGTCTACATTTCCTACAAGTGCCCTTAACAGCTCAGCTCATAACTGCTCAGGCCAATGGGGAGCAGACGTGAGGACAGCGACGGAGAGGACCCCAGAGAGAGAAGAGAGTAATTACAGGGCAGAAAACTACGGGACAGGCAGAGGGAGGGCCCTGCAGACGAGGCACAGCAACAACAAAAGCATGTCGAAACAAAGGCAGCCGGTTTTGGAGGGAGATGGACCTTCTCCTTGTCCTCCATTGGAAGAGGTTGACAGATTTGTACACAGTGCCACTATTTGTTTGTTTGTTTGTTAGTTTGGTCGTTAGAAGGAAGCGGCTGAAGAAATACTAAACGCCGGTCAGAAGTTGTAGAACTTTATGCCGGGTGCCTGAACTCGATTCATTCCAACAGACACAAAATTCTGGTTAAGATCAGGTGATTATTACACTGGATACTGTCAACGCTATGATAATAAATCATTCGACTCAGCACTCAGATTGTCATTAAGTAAGATCTAAAACCAGACAGAACGCACAAAGAAAGAGATTAAACAAAACAACATGAGCAAAACAAAATAAAACCAATTTAAGGCTTTTTAAACCAAAACAGGTTTGAGTGAGGTATAATAATATATGGCCAATTGTGAAAATCTCTTGGGGCAAGCTTATGTATGTTTGTATGTGCAAACACACTCAGCTGGCTCTCCTGCTTTGTTCTAGGTTCGCAAAGATCTCCTTTTTTCAGTGTTCAGTGTGGGTGTATCCAACTGTGACAAGCTGCCTGGCTCCACACAGCCCTCTGGAAACTCTGGAGTGTCCCAGTGGACTGGAGCTAACACTGTTAGCAGCCTAGCACTCTGGTTCACCTCCTGGACTTTTGTCACTCATTTACATCTCTCTCGTGTACACACACACACACACACACACACACACACACACACACACACCACACACACACACACACACACACACACACACACACACACACACACACCACACACACACTAAAAATAACAAAGCAGTGATTGGGTTTAAAATAGGATATAAAAAGGTTAATAATTAGGTACCTTGCCCGAATTCATGTGTCACATTGGCACGGAAAGAGGTTCACAACGCGCATTGGTTAGTTATTTTGTTATTATCTCTCAACTAGAAAGATTCCCTGAGGAAACAAAAGATCACAGTTTATAAAGGTCGTATCTGCATTCTGTCGAGGAAGATTTTAATGTTCTAGCTGTAAAATCTTCTAGCAGGCCATATACATTAGATAAAATACAACTTTATTAATCCCACGCATAGGATGTTTTTTTTCTGTTAGTAGACAGACCCAGTATTGCAAATAACAGTTTTGCATAACAACAACTATTAACTAAAACATTTCTATTTGGACAGTGATGCACTTATGCACTTCTTTATCTTTTACTTTTTTTTTTAACTTTGGATGCACCTTTCTGATCAATTTCTATCAAGCTTTCTTTAACAGATGGTTAAAGGCAAATAAAAAAGAGGGTAGTCATTGAATTGTTTTTCTTTTTATGTAAGAGAATGCTTCTAGTGGGTCTAAGGTGTTAAGACAGCCCAGACCAACCAGAATACAAACTCATCTATGCTTCTATAAAACACAATCCAACAGGAACACCTGCTCCTCAATACCTAGATTGTCATTATCTTAACCCCTCTACCCAGGCAAAGTTTCCATTGTCCTTGGGTCTCCAACAATTCCCTTGTTGGCCCGCTAACGACTGTCTGGCTGCGTGGCAGTAATGACCGGGGTCCACTGCTTAAGCAGGCCGCATCGTTAGTTGGAGATTTAAAAAACCCACAGCAGGGGGGCCCACTTGACAGCTAACGTCACGGTGAGGAGCGTTGACATGGGGTGGTACGTCGTTATTTAAGCCAGTGGGTTTGAGTCTGATTGCGAAGGAGCTGCTTCCAAGCGTGTGAAACAGGCGAGCGTTCTTCTTTTTATTGATACTCTCCGAGCCTGTGGAGTGTGAGGTCCGAGTTCTTAAGTAAGCACTGGGAGTATTTGTTTTGAGTGAGATTGCAAAGTTGTTTAGCGAAGCATCTGAATGATGTAAAACCTTCTGTGAGAAAGTATGCGCCAAAGAAAATGTGTCGAACGGACTTGAGGAACTAAAGGGAAATAAGTGGCAAAAAAGATGTGCCTGTTTGGGAACATAATAAACTTTTAATTGTATAAAGGACAGTTGTTTGCAGTTGGAAGTTGTCTTCTTCTCCAGTGCCAACCAAAAATGTTTCTTGTGTCACAACCTAAGTTTGTACAAATTTGTTGGGGTGGGAAAAATAATCGATTCTTCGATGCATCGCGATTCTCGCTAGAACGATTCTGTCTCGATGCAGATAAATTAATAATCAGATTTTTATTTTTTTTTGCCTGCTGCAACATTCTGTTCACCAGAGAGGGATAATTTTTGTAATTTTAAAATTATTGAATTTATCTTCAGTGTGTATTGGCCAATCTGATTTGTCTTGACACGATTGCGATTCAGACTACGCATAGCATGCACGCAAACTCAGTGCCAGACACAAGAACTCCTTCTAATTCAACAGCAGCTTTTTCTTTAATGACATAGAAAAGAAAGATTAGAAGAAAATAAATACTGAAAACCTATTTTTTTGCATGCTTCCATATTGTGTTATAATGCAAGCTGCATTGATTATTGCATTGTTCATAGAAAATCATATTTGTGACAAAAGCTTTCTCTCTTATAAAATATTAGATAAGTTAATTCATTTGTCGATGTCTTTAAAGATCATCACAAAAGTAGGAAGTGATTAGCAAACTCTGAGTAGCAAACCCAGATGTATATATATATTTTTGAAAATCACGCATGGAAATGTACATTAAAAAAATTGTTGCATCGATAATCACTTCAGAATCAAATTGTTGACCTCATAATCGGAATTGAATCGTGGGTCCAAGAGATTCCCACCCCTACAAATTTGTAGGAATTTGTTTTATATAACTGTCTTATTCAAACTGCATCTGTTACTACACGCCTGAACTGATGTTAAAGACAAACCCAACCAACATCTATCATATAGAGTATAACATAATGTGTGTGAACCTAATAGTTACAGGATTTTTTATATTCTCATACTGTTGAAATTATTTTCAGTTTATGATGGATTCATAGAAAACTAATACACTCCAGATGTCATGATCAGATCAGAATCCTTCATTTCTTCAATCTCTCCAAAAGGTTAAATAATCTGCAACATTGGTCTATTCAAGCAGCATGAAATGGACCTGCTGTTATTTCACTATTGAGAACAGTTCCTTGAATAAGATTTAATTTTCCCCTCAAGACCAGTGTCCATAGCTACCCCCTTTAGCAAATTTGCGTTAACATTAGCGTTTTTGTTGGAATATAAATCTGGAACCAATTATGTTTTCAAAGAAGTGGCGGCCATGTTTTTCTTCTGTGGTCACAGTCATATCTCATGCATTTTCTCTGAGCTTTATGGTCAAAATGAACAAATATCAAAAAGGTTGTACGTGTTTAAATGCAGGCCTTTATGGTTCAGTGTTTTAGTGACTTAAATTGCTCATGAAGACATAAAAGGCTAAATTACAGATGTTTATTCACCCTGTTTTGGGACTGTGATTATGGGTTAAACATACTGGTGACAAAGCACAGTGTTAAATCTTCTAAGTCTTTCTCTTTAATTGCAAGGGGATGGTAGATATATCAACAATGACAGGATCTTACATTACTGTTGGATAATGCGTGGCAATCTTCCACAGGAAAAAGCATTCTTAAACACACTTTGAAACACAGACACACTTGAATAGGTCAAATATTTCAGTCTAACTGCCGTCAATGAACCACCTAGCAATACCCACTTTTTTGGAACTCCTTGGTTGCCTTATTCCTGAGCTATTGCAAAGGCGTCATAATTATGATGGATTAGACTGCGGCTCTCCTTCAGCCTCTACACTGTAATTGTTTTGCAGATGTTGCAGATGTGACATGCATTAATAATAAGAGGGTGGCACAGAAAAATCAATGGCGCACCCCCATTTTTCCATGTGCAGGAGGGGGGATGGGGGTTAGGAAAAGATGGGGATTAAAGGCCTTCCTTGGCTCAGCTTAAACAGAGATACTATACAGAGATCCGTCCATGCATAATGAAACCTTATTTCGAGGTCCACATGTACAGCCTGATAACAGCTATAGAAAATGGCTGGGTCCCTATAAAGAAAGAATCCCTATAACAGGGACTCTTTCATGGGGAATGCACTAGTCATTTGATACTCATTTTGAATAGAAAACCAAACAGCATGGAACAAACAATCTAAATGGGACGCGTAACGGTAAATTAGTAGATGTATTGCTCAAACTAGCCAAACAAGTAACCGCCAAAGAATGAGTCATAGCATGAATCATGCATGATTCCCCTTATTCAAACAGCCCACAATAATGTCAGTGTTAAAAACCCCATGCCTAGGATGGAAATGCACAAAACTGCTATTCAGCAACGTTATTTCCATATTTAACATATAAGTGGTGTGGATGAGGGGATGAGCAGCTCAAAATTATCTGACAAGCAGTACTTCTTCCCAGATTCACCCAGATGGTTCACGAACCCACACCCTCACCTGGCTGACCAATACAGAAAGCCATATTGGTGTGTGTGTGTGTGTGTGTGTGTGTGTGTGTGTGTGTGTGTGTGTGTGTGTGTGTGTGTGTGTGTGTGTGTGTGTGTGTGTGTGTGTGTGTGTGTGTGTGTGTGTGTGTGTGTGTGTGTGTTTGTTAACATGTATTGATGGATTGGAATAAAAATTAAACTCATGATAACTAAAACAATTTGATTTGATTTTGAGGTTTTAGAGGATGAAAAAGTATATACTTGAATTTCATTTAACTTTTACTATCGTCTATTTATTCTAGATTTCGGTTCTAACCTATGGTATTTTTCTACATGGTACATGTAGATTAAGATTCAGGGTTGTGATTGGGTTCAAAGCTATATTATTATTATTATTATGTTTGAGATAACCGCAGGTTGCTGACTGATACGTACAGCAAGGAAATGATTCAAACACACTTTAACAACACTACCTATAACCACGATAAATAATGATTTCATTCACACTAGCTCAGTGTGTAGCAATCAGCATCTGTTGGCAACATGGCAATCGACGACAGATGTCACAACAATAACGTCAAAACCTAGGTTTTAATAAAAGCAACGCATGACTTTTATTTGGATGCTAACATCTTCCTCTCTCTTGTGTTTTGCAGGACGCAGAGGACAGCTTCGTGGATGGACTCTGAGCAGACCAGATGGAAACAGAACAGTCTAGCCATGAGACGGAAGAAAGTCTGATATTAGCACAATTTGGCACCACTCAGCATCCCAACCCGACGGATACTACCAAACTCCACAATGGAAACCAGTCTCCCGAGGGAGCGCGGATTAATGGACACGAGGACTGGACCCATTACAAGCCTATTGCAGGAGTCAACTCCGTGAAAAGAACCCAAGAGAACTGCAACAGCCCTGGTTCAGAACAGGGGCTATTCAGTCCAGGGCCTTACACCATGAACGGGGAGCTGAAGCATGCGCACCCGGACGACTCTTTGTTGGTTCCTCAGCCTAAGAAACTCAAAATAGATATTGAAATGAAAGGAAATGAGGATATGAGCTCCAGTCTGGTAGAAGACTTTTCTGAGCTGACAAAAGAGACCGATTTCGACTGCAATGCTCTGCAGGAGACAAAACTGGACAAAATAAACAGAAATTTCTCAAATGGGGATCTTATTGGCCATTCTAGACAACCATTTTCTATTTCTAATGGTGCTACAGCCTCGCAACCAATAATGGAAGGCACTCCGGGGGATCTTTTAGAGAAGACTCTGTCTCAGTATTACCCTGAACAGGTTTCCATTGCACCACAACCATCTGGTTCACTGCCACTGGCCGTCAATGGATCTCTAGCAAAAAAGCTGCCCAATCAAGGTGCTCAACACCTCCCTTTAAGCTCATGTTACCCAAATTCAACTCAGATTCCTGCTGCACTGCAACAGAAACCTAGACCAGGCCACAATAATGAAAATGGTTACAACCCTGCTCTCTATATAGTGAACGGATACTCCAAGAATCATGAAGCAGATCACCAGCAGCAGCAAGCTTACTCCGTCCAGGAACGTGACTTTGCACTTGGGCAAGGTGGAGAGCGACCTGCCAACGGCTCACAAAATCAAAATGATCTAAAATGCTTTCCAAAGAATCCTGATGGCATGTATAAGAAATCAAACCAGGAGTTTAATCAGAACTCCTTCCCTGAACATAACATGCCTCCCCAGATAGGGAAGGGATGCGAGTCTGAGAGTTTTCCCAACCCAGGATTAAAAGGAATGAGGCAGAGTGAGGAGCCTGGTTCTGGCAATAAATCTGAAAATGATGGTGGTCTCCAATACACAATGCAACCCCAGATGCAGCACTTTCAACAACGTTCAGGGAGCTTGTGTCGAGCTGGACCAGACAGCATTGGCTCTATGGGGCCTAAATCGATAAGCAGGCAAAGCGCACCAGGAACTCAGCAGTCTCATCATGCTGGGATGGAAAATGGACTGGATAGCCCAACCCAGCAGAGCAGCAACTTAGCATGCACTGCAACCGACCAGGGGCAGTGGATGGACCGAAACACACCTCAATCTGAGCACCGCTTGAGCAGTGGTCCCCCATCAAAAACACAAGAGCATGATATATGGGATGACTTTCTGAACAGGCCTCAGTCAGATCAGCAACCACCAAATCCCAAAGTCAATGGGCAGATGTTGCAAAGAGACCCAATGCAACGCTTTCAAACCCAGGAAGGTTTCACAGATAACACCTCAGGGTCTAACAATTTCCAGCAGCAGCAGATTAAACAGGAGCAATTGCAGTCCCAATCTCATTGTGCTCAAACTCAGCACAACACTGCCCCTGAGTGGCAGCAGTCTAATTCGAAAACAACTCCAATGCAGCAGGCTCTTTCCCAGCAGTGCAACCTCTCTGAACAGACAAGTCACTGCTATCGCACTCCCATGCAGCGTGAGCACTTACACGACGTAGACCCAGACCTGCAGGAAATATTGTCACCCGAATTTTTACCAACACAACAGCACTGTCTAGAAAGACCCATGTCGCATCCGCCCCAGTTTGAAGGGCAGCAGCAGCTCAAGTCCCCCAACTACAGACCCCACAGTCAGCCTCATCCAGGTCAGCAGCAGTTCCAGCCCCACCAGCAGGGGAGAAACTCTGTACAGGCCAACCTCCAACACCCTCAGCAAGCTTTTGGCTACAGCAACGCTGTGGAAAGGCAGCAACTTCAGAGGCAACCGTTTGGCACTGTGAATCAAGCGAGTGTGGACTTTAAACAATGCCACGCGCAGCAGCAGCCTTCGGTACAGTGCCATCCAACCACCCACCCTGACTTCCAAAACACAACAGCACGCCCAAATGCCCAAATAACACAATTAGGCACAATGAACCAACAGGTTTCAGGAAAGATGTATTCTAAGGAAGAACAGCAGCAGCAGCAACAGCAGAAAGATTTGTGTTCTCAATTACAGAGAGGGTACCAGCTACCTCCTGGAGCTGGAGGTAACCAAGGAGACTATCAGAAGCATGCAGCTCTGCGAATGCACCTTTTACAGCGGCAGGAGCGCCATGGACCACCTTATCCACCTCAGAGCCTTGGTGAAAAACAAGGGCCAACACCTATCAAAATGGAAAATGGACCTCGATTTGCATCACCGGGAATACATCAGCAGGAGTATCAGAGGCGAGAGATGGCAATGGGAAGCCCACAGGTCAAGCAGGAGTTTACTCAATCCATGTGCAAACAAACTAACAAGCCCGGGAGCATCCTGGCCACCATGGAACAAAGCCTCAGGCAGTATGAGCTTTCTCCTGTGTTTGAGAAGAAGTCCTTTGCCCTAAATACTCCTCAGGTGAAGGTGGAGTCCTCAGGGGCTGTCACAATACTGTCAACCAATGCAGATCTGGGCGGAGGGGAGTCAGGGATCCATTCCAGCTCTGCCCCAATGAGGAGACACAATGACTTCACCCCGAAGAAAGAGCCTTCCCTCCAGAACTTTCTTGAATCTCCCATGAAGCTCCTGGACACCCCCATTAAGAACCTACTAGACACTCCTATCAAAACACAGTATGACATTGCATCTTGTCACTGTGTCGGTGAGTCTCTATATATTTTTTTATACTCATATTTTTCTTAGAATACTATTATCCTAAACTGTCAAATATAAATTGATAACCTGCTTATCTTTAATCTTTTTTTTTACGTAGAACAAATCAGTGAGAAGGATGAGGGCCCTTATTACACCCATTTGGGCGCAGCACCGAGTGTCCCGGCTATACGAGAAGTCATGGAGAAAAGGTAAACCATCAATTTATTAAAAGCACCATTTTGAGATGCTGTTGAAGATGACTCACGCTGTTGAAGACGACTCAGTACTCATATTGTGCTTGTTCTGTGCTTGTTCTGTGCTTGTCCCTCTCTTCAAAAGGTCTGGGCTAACTGGTCGTGCCATTAGAATTGAAAAAGTCATTTACACAGGCAAGGAGGGGAAGAGCACACAAGGATGTCCTATTGCCAAATGGGTATGAAGGTTTTGCATTTCATTTGTATAGGGGGTAGTGTAGTCGCTAGGGTGTTCGACTCACAGACAAAGGTACGGGCCTCAATCCCCACAGCCTATGTCCACAGCCTACCTGTAAGTATTCTAGAGCAAGATGCCTTAACTTTCGATAAAAGTGTCTGCCTAAATAACTAAATGGTAAAAAAGAAAAAGTTTCCCAATGTATTTGTCTCAACTGGTAGTAGGAATACTTAAACTTGCGCCAACTGTGTGTATTGCAGGTCATTCGACGTGGCAGCGATGAGGAGAAGGTGCTGGTGTTGGTCCGGCAGCGTGCCGGACACACGTGCGAGACCTCCTGCATTATCGTGGTCATTCTAATCTGGGAGGGCATCAACCGAAATGTGGCCGACCAGCTGTACAAGGAGTTGAGCACCACTTTAACCAAGCATGGAGCCCACACCCAGAGGCGCTGCGCAATCAACGAGGAGTGAGTACACATAGTTACCACTTAAAACCCGGAAACCTTTACTTTATGTAAATATAATCATCATTTAGAACCAAGCTTTCACATTTCCAGCACTGGAAAAAAAAAATTGGGGGATAAAATATATTATTCAACATCATCCAACATGTTTTGGTTATTTTTCTTCCAATGTTCATCATGACAACCTCCCAACATCATAACACATTACTTCCCTGTCATTTAGGAGGACATGTGCATGCCAAGGACTAAATCCTGAGGCCTGCGGAGCGTCCTTTTCGTTTGGCTGTTCCTGGAGCATGTATTACAATGGATGCAAGTTTGCTAGGAGCAAAATTCCAAGGAAATTCAAACTTATTGGAGATGATAGTAATGAGGTATGTTGTCAAACTCTCAAAAATGTGGCAACATGTTATAAGTAATAAGATAATTTTTTAATATTGATTGTACCAAATAACTTTTTTCCAGGAGGGAAGACTGGAGCAAAATCTACAACACCTAGCCACTTTAATGGGGCCAATGTATAAAACATTAGCACCGGACGCGTACGCTAACCAGGTACGTTTTCTTTTTAAACCAGTATATTACCAGTATATAACTATTTTTGCCTCAACACATAAACAATGCATATTTTACTCCATGAGACCTTTGCATTTATTTAATTTTGCTGTTAACTGCCACAATTAGTTTAACAATTTATGACCAGTTAACTTAATCATTTTATTAATTTGAATTAAAAAACTGAACAAAACGTCTCTACGTTGAATACTTTGTTGCGTAGGTGGAACATGAACACAGAGCTCCAGATTGTCGCCTTGGGCAGGGAGATGGCCGCCCTTTCTCTGGGGTCACTGCTTGCATGGACTTCTGTGCACATGCTCATAGAGACCTCCACAACATGCAGGGTGGGAGCACTGTGGTAAGCAGAAGCATAGGAAACTACATGGTGTTTCAATATGTACTCCTAAGGCACACACGCAAACAATATAAATGTCCTTACATATCATGTTATCAACACATGGTTTCAAACTTAAATAAAAGAAAGATAAGTCAGATTATGATTATAAGTCTGATAATGATTATGCAAAGATAATTTTTGTTGAGAATAGGAGTGTTAATTAGCATTTCAAAGACATAAACATCCTGCTACCTGTTTCTTTCAGGTTTGCACCTTGACCAGAGAGGATAATCGGGACATAGGCAAGATCCCCGAGGATGAACAACTTCATGTTCTGCCTCTGTACAAGGCCTCCAGTACGGACGAATTTGGTAGTGAGGAAGGCCAGCAAGAGAAGATCAAAACCGGTGCTATACAGGTCCTCAATGCCTTCCGACGCCAGGTCCGCATGCTCTCAGAACCTGCCAAGTCCTGCCGGCAGAAGAAGCTGGACGCCAAAAAAGCAGCGGCCAACAAGAATGCCAGTCTTGACATTAAGGCCGAGAAGAACATGCAGGCCAAGGCCAAGGCTGGCACTTATGAAAACATTGCTCAGAGCGCTGCTGGGACAGGTGGGTAGATAATTTGTTTCCCATTTGACGTACTGCCTTGGAAAGTATAAATTCAGGGTATTAATATGTGATTTAATTACGACTTAACTTCAATCCGTCAATGCTTCAATTATATAACAACTCCTTTTGTTCTATTTACGTTTCTTCCAGGACCTATCCCAGGGGCTATGGCAGCGGCAGCACAAGCGGCTCCGTCGCCACACCGCCTCGGAGTCCACCAGCAGCAGCAGCTCCACCAGCAGCACGCCAAGATCCTCCCCCCATACCCAGGATCCCCACACCCGGCCGGTTATCCAGGTTTCCCTATCCATTCTGGGTCCTATCCAAGCACTTCGACGGCAGGGGGCATGTACCCCACGCCGACACCAACTAGCCCATACCCGTCTCCACTTCATGTTCCAAACGCCTACATGAATGGGGCGAACTCTCCTTACCCCGGCTATCAATGTAACGGAGGAATGCCCCTGGATAATTATCACCCTTATTATGCATCAAACCCAAAGCCCCTTGATATGTATCGGCAACAGAGGCCCACGCTTTACCCAGAGCAGCAGTTTGGTGTACATCAACGCTATCCGCCAAGGTATGGAGAACCAGGTTTACAGGTTAATGGATATAATGCTTGCAGCATGAGGCCAGGTGTTCATCCCATGGGCACTTACCCCCCCTATGGACCTAATGGAGCAACAAATGCACATCTTATGGATGCCCTCTCCAGAGCCCCCTCAACACACCCTGGGCTGAACTACGAAGCTGCCAGAAAAAATGGCAATCAGTTCGGAGGATACGCAAATCCATACCTCCCTCAGAATCCACAAATGTTCCCCCCTGGCCAAGATCCGTTCCGTATGCCGATCAAGCAGGAAATGGGCCTTCCAGGCCCACAGGTGCTTCCCTCTGCATTAGGTAGCGAATGTCACACTCCGCAGGCACAATTTGGAGTTCCTAATGGAAACCTGCAAGGTGTGACCATCAAACAGGAGCCTGGGACCCCAACCACGCCCACCACCCCACAGAAACCCGAGATGTGGTCAAACAACGAGCACAACTTCTTGGACCCGGATATTGGTGGCGTGGCGGTGGCCCCGAGCCACGGTTCCATCCTGATTGAGTGCGCAAAACGGGAACTCCATGCGACTACGCCGGTTAAAAACCCAGACCGCAACCACCCAACACGCATTTCTCTCGTCTTCTACCAGCACAAAAACATGAATGAGGCAAAGCACGGGTTGGCTCTGTGGGAAGCAAAGATGGCAGAGAAAGCTCGAGAGAAGGAAGAAGACGCAGAGAGGAACGGGGGTGAGGTTACCCCAAGTAAAAGCGGCGGAAAGAAAGCAGTCAAACGTGAGCACCCGGAGACTGATCCACCCCGGGAGCCTACTTACAAGCGTTTCATCCAGACACTCGTGGAGAGCTCTATGTCCAGCACTACCAACACCTATGTCAGTACAACCCCATACGCCTTCACTAAGGTCACCGGGCCCTACAGTCAATTTATGTAGGACAAGGAAAGGATACCAAGGAATAAGACATTATATTCCTACAAATAGGTGCTATATTTATTAGGGATGGCATACAAGAGACCTAAGCACCACTGGTCTGATATATAACACTGCTCATTTTCCACAGAGGAACAGTGTTAGAAGAAATGTGAACTTCAGATCAGTTAAGATGGAAAGCACTCACTCGACCAGTCTTTCACCTCTCTATAATGCAAGCTTTACTCGTAAGTTCACCCAACATAATATTTATTTTTGTTTAACTACTTTTTGCAAGATACACACTGTCAAAACGTTGGTGCTGTCAGTCTGATACAACAGGACTTGTTTATACTGGAAACAAAGTTTCTTTTTTATGAACTATGACTATTTTTCTTAAAATATATTCACTTGGAGATAAAACCTTGGCAAAAAAACAGTGATTTTGTGAAGCCTAACTTATGTTAAAGAATACCTTATAATGCTTTCTTTAATCAAAATGCTTTTACACGATTGTGGTACCACTTTATACGAGTGGCAGCAACTAAAATTATGTTTAAGTATTCAGAAAACAGAATCATTATCAAATCATCAGCAACTTGATAACTCTACAAAATCTTTATTATCAGAGCACTTTTGATAACAAGATAAATGCAACAGCTTCAAAACTGAATTGGTGAGTTCGTGCTTATTATATTGTTACAATACAATAGTTACTTCCTAATGATTTTCACAGTTAAATGACAATATGCATTAGAAAAAGGATCATGAGTAATTATGGTCTGTCGAACCGAGAAAACAGACTTTCACTTGCATTTTATTGGTGCTTCTTTCACTATTCTATGTCCTTTATACTGTCCTTTTTTTATTGAGCCATCCTTATGGTGCTTTTCTTTTTTTTTCATGAGAAAAAAATCGATGTACACTTGACCACAACGGGGTCACAATTCTGTCGTTGGCTGTTTCCGGGTTGCTGGCCATAGGTTCACTGAACAGATCTGATGTGAATATTTAGTCTTGTGACTGTTGCATTCACTAAACATGTTTTGTTCATACACTGAGGAACATGAGGCAGGGTTAGTTCAGTGGTGCTGGTGTTTCAGAAGGCAGCTGGCATGCTGTGGGGGTCTTTAAATATTGTAAACCAACTGTAAGATACAAAAAAGTTTGTACAGTAAATTAATTTTCAAATGTATGCTTAAGATTTTAATGTTGTCAAGAAGTAGTCTGACTTTTTTTCATTTGATGTATTTTATGCGTTGAAACTGTTTTTATTTCATATGGTGCTATTTGACATAGTAGTTACATAATGTGAGACTCATGAGGCTGATGAATGATATACAGTATCTACCTGTCATATACCTCAGAACATGCTTGGCAATAGGATAACATAACAAAGGTTTATTTTAGTCTATTATCCTTCCTCGATTACTCAAAAAAAAAAATGTTCACACTCGCTGAATATTCAGGTTACCAACAGGCCGAGAAGTTTATTTCTTTCCCATTTTTGTTATCAATCTGCTAGAAAGAATTACTTAAACTTGAAGCTTTGATGTTACTACAAATCAGGGACATTTTCAACTAAGTACGTCTAAACCTCCATCTTGATTCAGTTTGTCTTTTTCACCTCATTCAGGGACTTGCCTTCAGAATCCTTTTAGAAAGTCTTGAAGCCATACCCAAAACGAAATTTATTTTGTAAGTAAAAAAAAAAAAGTTATTTTATAGTTAGTTGGCTGGTTGAAATCTTATAAAAAAAAACACGTCATTTGAATTGAATATGCACTGAGTTGACTAAAGGGAAAGTATGACACTTACTTGTGAGAAGTAATGTAGTTTTATTTTGCTAAAAAAGCAAGGCCAGGGCAGTTATTATAGTAGTTGCACGCCATTGTGCTTGGGTGTAGTTCAAATTTATTTATAACCACTAAGCAATTGTATAATGATAATTTTGCCCCAATTATTTGATTTAATTGATGTGATGTATAATGTTATGAGTTATGTATGAGTGACCCCAATCTTTAACATATATTCTATCAATTTCTTAAAGCACTTAATTTCTTTTTCAGGAAAAAAATGTAATAAAAGAATTACTTTATTTAAAATAGATTGTAAATGTGTTAAGGAAAAATAATTTATGTCACATTGTACATACCATGCATTTGTATTACACAAATACAACTCACTCTTTGTTGTTGATATTGTAGGTTCATGTAGTTTTGTCAAATATACTAATACATCAAGTACCAATCCTAAAGTAAACATGGTTTCTTTATTGTTTGAGTTAACAGAAAACCCCAGTCAGATAAATCTAGACAGTTTTTGTACATACTAAACTCCATTGCCACAGCAATTTTTTACAGTTATACAATCTGGTTAGCAAAAACCTTCAAAATGTGTATTTGTACCTTTCCCATTTTGTAGAGAAATTATAAAGTTATTGTGTTGTACAGGACCCAGCTGAAGTAGCAAGTTGAGTAAGACAAGGTGATTTATAGCGGGTTTTAAGCATAGCCATACTCAAGGATCAACATTACTTGAATGACTTTCAGAGCTTAACTTACGAATAAAAAGGTGCTAAACCCTGACGTTACGCTAGCAGGTGATAAACAGAGGTTTGCAATTAGACACTAAAAAAGGTTAAAAAACTGCAAATTCCTGTTTGTTTTTTTCAAAGGCTTCCCTCGTTTTCCTGAAGTATGGTATGCTAAAAATGGAATTAAAAAGGTTAGATACTGTAAGTAATGTAATGTACTGAACGCAGTTTATTTGAAAGCTGTTCATTATATCATTCCTGTTATTGCTAAGATGTGGGTGTTTTTAATAAAGGTTATATTTATTTAATGCACTTTGATTTGTTTCTCAACTTAATACATGCCGTCCTTGATTTACGTCTTCTACCAATGTTAAAGGCAAGTTTTAAGTAAAACGGGGAAAAGAACATAATGTTTATAGCATTTGATTATTTATTTTTTCAAATGAATAATATATTTTCTCAGTACAAAATAAACGTGGTCTTAATAAAATAAAAAGCTAGATTGAGTGCGATGGGTAACATGACATAAGATTAACATGCAACCTTAGTTGCTGCACTGACTTTTTAGAAAGTGGAAATGATTACAAGATTTGAGCCCAAAAATACACAAATTTTATGAATTTTAAGTGAAATCAAAAGTAGCCGTGTGATCAACATAATTATTTTGCAAACGTCATTAAAACAAATATATACCATGTATTGTGCAAGCCTAAAATATAGTTTAAAAGAAAATATTCAACGATTATTTTACCTTTCAACTGTATAATTACATGGTTTCGAAAAAGGGCATTTCAAAATGTCATTATATTGTCCTATATTAAATGTTGATGACTAAAGCATAGCCTCTCCGCATAAGTGCAGACAGAGTGCTTACAAAATGAGTGGAGAATGGGAAGTACTTAAGTGGACCATAGGTTTTGTTGTTTTGGCACCATCTTGAGGAAGTCAGATCCCCTTTAGAGAAAATGCCACTTGTCCACTGTGCAAGGGAATACATGTATAAAAAGGCACAAACAAGCATGAATAAAGTAAAGAAAGAAATTATAGGTTTTCCACTTCAAACAAAATGTTAAATATGGTTTAACCTTATGCACAACATACATTTTATTATTTATAGTAGGTGTACTTTTTTCAATATAAAAGTGAAAAACAAGAAATTGTGCATAACGATTAATATATGAGTAATATACAGCCAGTTGGACGAGTATATTGGGCATAATGCACAATATTATAAGGAGAGCGAGCTCCATCAGTACCGACACATCATGGTTAAGCCTCTAGAAAATACATTATGACTTTCCCAAGCTGTTTTGTTTTCCTTGTGTGTTTTAGAGCTCAAACTCTCTGACTTTTACCATTTAAAATATGGTCAATCTTCCACAAAGAATTCAGCAGACGATTCACATAATTATTAGTTGTAAAAAAGTAAAATAATCTTGTTTGTTGTAAACTATGATCAATGTTAGATCATGTAGTAAGGGTCTCCTGCACGTTCCATGCAATAGATTAAAAGAGAGGGGCGACAGGGCTTTTGCTGTGGCTGCCCCCCGCCTTTGGAACGAACTGCCGCCTTCAATTAGAGACGCTCCTTCCGTCACCATTTTTAAATCCAGGCTCAAAACACACCCCTTCTCCCTGGCCTTTCCTCCCCTGTTGTGATATGTTGTTTATTTTTATGTTTTTCATGTACTGTCTATGTATGTGGTATGTGTTCTTTTATATGCCTTTTTGCACCATGTGCGGCACTTTGGCAAGTGAAGACTGTTTTTAAATGTGCCTTATAAATAAATTTTACTTACTTTACTTACTTAAGTGTATTTGCTTCACCGACTGACAGGGACTGTGTGACTGGGTGTCAATTGTGCAGTTATTATATACTCTTGACGTTATCTTATGAGTAACTTGCTAATCATGAGCCTGGTCTCACAGGAATCCGTGAAATGACTACGGACGCTTAACTCAAAATCCGTGGGATCATTACAGAAACACGCCGATTTCCGTAATATGCGCACTGACACAGATCCCTGTTTCACCGAGCGAGTCGACCTAGTCACACAGGGATCCGTCAAATGACTATATATATATATATATATATATCACGTGATTTCGTGCTCATGCGCACAACCGTTAATCTATTGAATCGTGTCCCAGAGCACGGTTGCACCTTTTTCGTCTTCCACAGAACGGAATGTCAAACCATTCATTTTGAGTTAAGCGCCTGTGGTCGACTCGCTCGTTGAAACGGGGATCTGTGTCCGTGCGCATATTACGGAAATCGGCGTGTTTCCGTAATGATCCCACGGATTTTGAGTTAAGTGTCCGTAGTCATTTCACGGATTCCTGTGAGACCAGGTTGCTAATCATCTAACTTAAGTAGTTACCGCTAACAGACATGGCTTCTCTTTTGCGGTATCACATAATACATTTTAAATAGTTCAACTTTTGAGTGTTTTCTGTAAACTTACCTTCAGGAGACAAAGGAAGGGCGTTACTCAACGCAGGAGCCTAAGAAAGGAACAAGGATCAATGTTACTGAATACAACATGAAAAGGGGCTGGGGGTACAATTTGAGAGAAGAAAAGAAAGCAGCAGAAGATTTTGAAAATAAACAACCCTCTCCCCTCCTCCCCCCCCCCCCCCTCCTCCATATGTATCTCTGCCATTGAGAAGTGTTGAATTCTCACACCTTTGGTGGAGTTATGATGACGCCGTGTGTGCGAATGTGATTGACAGGCAAGATGGATTTGCGAACCAATAACAGAAGAGGAGATTCCCTGATTGGTACGGATTGAACCAGGAGTCCAAATTTGGCGCAGTCTGAGTCAACAAGAAAATATATTCTCCGAGCAAGTAGCTTCACGGATGGCTTTGGTTTTTCTTACAAATAACAATCCAGATTATAGCTTGTGAATCTTACCTAGAGTATTTTTCAGGACACATGAATACATCCGTCCTTAAAGATGCTGTTTATATAAACATGTGTGTAATGTATTCATCTTACCGATTCAACCACTTTTCCGGCGTCCTCCGAACTGCACGTGAAGGGACTCCCACAGACAGAAGTGTTTTTACTGTTATCAATGAAAACAAATAATGAATGAACTACCACTCCCGATCCGAAATAAAAACACAAAAAAGTTGTTGACTTGCATTCATCAAGTTCGATTGACATATACATTTATAACAAGGATACATATTCCATGCATATTAATCTAAATAGAGATAAATATACATGCCTACACTCACCATTCTATCTCTCCACTGTTGGTGCTTTTCTGCATGAGAGCCTTCCAGTGCTCATGAGTGGATTTAATTACCTCCATGGCAAAATCCTTAACAAAATGTCCAATAATCGAGAACGGTTCAAACACATAATGTACTTCATTTTTTTGCATACAATCCTCATGCCATTTAACATTTCTGCGAAAATGAATGCATAAAAAGAGCCTATGAATCAATGCTATTTAATCTAGATTCAACAGTTGTTACCTTGTCTTTAAACTGTCCTTTGAAGGCAAACTGGTTTTCGGGCTTTCCGTCTGGCACCTTGTATTTTCTGAACCAGTCAACAGTGGCTTCTAAATGACCAGGCTTCTGTTTGCGAACATCGTCTATACCTAACACACACACACACACCCACACGTACACACACACACTTAAATATTTGTATGCCAAGCAGGTATTCCAATCGCAATTCAGTATTCAAATTCTTAGGTTTCTTTTTGGTATGAAATATAAACATGAACTTGACCTACTATTCAGGTTTTGGGCATCTGGGTCCTCAGCGTTGACAGCGATGACCTTCCAGTCGGTTTCTCCCTCGTCAATCATGGCCAAGACGCCAAGGACTTTGACCTGGATGACCTGGCCTGGCACACACACCTGATGTAGCACATGAACAAGAGTAGCCTGATGAGCTGGGGGTTGGAACGGTGGCACCGTTGTGTTCAGTTAGGAAACCCGTTCTGTGTGCAGCTCGTACCAGGGAGCCCACGTCGCACACATCTATGGGGTCGTTGTCTCCACAGCACTTTGTGTCTTTGTCAGTGTGGTCGGGGTCCTCCCATGTCTGTCAAAACACACATGGCTTTAGAACAAACAACCCCGACACAAAGATAACTTGCCATGGGGGCTGTACTGGTGGATTGAAATTTCGAACCATATAAAATTTTACATGGTTCGAAATTTATGTTTAAATCGTTCAATATTTTACGTTAATAACTTTTGAGCTACAACTGTCACACAAAGAGCTCCAATGTGGAGCATATAACCTCTCTAACAGCCGTTGTTTGAAAAGCTTCCTCCACTACTTCCGATGAGTCTTTTGTGACATTAAAAAAACCTGAATAGTAAATGAAGATTTCCTCTACCTGTGGGAGCGCCCCGTAGTTCCATATGTAGCCCTTGTGTGGAAAGACATTAGCCACGTAGCGCAGTGCTCCTTTCTTCACGTCCTGTTTGATTGGGTTTAGCACCTCTTTCGTAGCAATCTGGGCGGATAAAGGAACAGAAATAGAGCCTGACTATCTTTACAAATCCTTGGAATTTGATGATAAGCTTGAAATATGAGGCGGGAGTATGAATTCTGAGCAAGGATGGGGACTGTGTTTCAGGCAGTTGGATAAATCAGAATTCTGAATGCAGAGCAGCATCTTAATAAGTCACAAGGGGAGGAGGGATGTTTTTTTCCACTGTTTGCAATGCAGCCTAAGCATTCACTTCCGAATCAAAATGAAGGGCTCTGTTCCCATTGTATGAAAGTATGTAGAATGAGATCGAACACATATTTCACTTTTTCCCCACAGAGCCAGTCCATTGCAACTGGTGGGTCAAAAGAACAAAGAAATGCAAAAAGTTCGATCCAAAATTTCCCACCATACTCATGACCAAGAATAATAACTGCACCCCTCTCAGTCTCGGTCTCTAATTAAATGGGCATGCTCAGTGGCATTTAAGAACAGGATAAAACTTGTGGATTATTCCTTTCAACTCACTAGATGGGATGAGTTGAACACAAATCATGGTTAATTTACATCTCAACAAAGACAATTTCAACACTTAATTTGAAGGTTTTAGCAATCCGGCCAGATCCTTGAAGGGCAAAATTTCATTTACCTCCATTTTTGCGTTTGACCATCGAGGTACCTCGACAACCATGTTGAAAAGCACCTGAAATGGAGAAATAGAAAACAATTAATGTTAATAATTATCAAAAAAAAGAATAATAATAATAAACAAATGCTCGACTAGCTAGGCATTACCTCATTCTCCCCCTTCTTCATTTTCTTCGGTGGCACATCACTGTCCTAGAACAAGGCAAAAAGAAAGACAAATTGTTGCTGGCAGAATTTCAGTATTTCTAATTTATGTTTATTAACGTTATGCCATAATAAACTAAGCAGTTTACGTGCTAAATTCAAATGCTAAATCCAGTGGTTTATCAGTCACCTTCTCCACCTCTGCATGAAGTGGAATGTCATGGAACGGTGAGATGTATTTTCCATCGGATGTTTCTGGCAGAAAATATACATAGAAACGCAGTTAGGGTCCTTTGCCTAGAATAAAAGTTAATTGATTTAGTAAATAAATAAACAATGTCAAATGTTTGACTGTCAATTAATTATCTCAAGACACAAAACTATAAGTTAGTCTATGCGTTCTCCTCTGGTCTTGCAAGTGTTCTCTCATCTCATCTGTGTATTTACTTTATGAGTAGAATGTGGAGTGCATGTAATTAAATCATACAGCCTACTATTATTTAGCATTTTCCCGTTTGGGTCAACTCACATGCATTCTCCTCCCAAATAGCTAGTTTTTAATGAACTTATCTAAAGGCAGAGCATGACAGAAACGAGCTGTCCTTTGACCCACCCATCCCAATGTTTTGACTGACAGCTTCTTGCAGCTAATTTGCTAAACAGTACAAGTGACCGAGGAAGCGTTTAGGAGCCTGTATAAACCCAAAGGAGTCAACGGCCTGGTACAAGTCGAAAACGATTCAACAGCGCTTATCTACTAAACGGCATTCAACATTTACAACCGAGTCATTACGGTCACGTTAGCAATGAATCAACAGCCGAACGTTTTCCTTGACCTCCATATCGACCACCTCGCTGACTCCCCTTCTATAGACATATATGGCGGGTAAAAATGCCGTTATACACAAACGACACACATTTTTTTATCCACTGTTCCCACTGTGATTTATAAGACTTACTAAAATAAATCCTGTAGCTTTGGGAGTTCGGTTGTCCTCTCGCCTCCTTTTCATAATGCAACATTTTTCTGGAATATAGTACTGCTGGTTGTCTGACAAACCTGCTCTGAGTGGCAGACTGTGGGCTAAAACATCTCACTACGTTTCCCAGCGAGGAGCGCACAAGTGCTCTCATTGTAGCCGCTCAGGTTCACGAAGTCTCCTTCCAAACGCGAGTTTCGCGTGAAACGCGAATCTACGGAATCCACGAAGGACCATTGAGTAGCAGTATCAAACTTCCGGTATGATTTTCAAAATAAAAAGACATACCGGTACTTTCCAAAGTAAGCGTCATTTTGGCAAATTGAATAACGTTTAATAACAGAAATTACAAAATACATTAGAAAACCGTTTTACTGTTTAATCAATGCAATTCCTCAACTTAGGTACATGTCTGAACTCTTACATTGAAAGCAGAGCGTTTATGAGGACGTGTTCGCCGTTGGGGCAGCTAGTCGTTGCCGTCGTTACTGCTGACGTCAGTATGCTTCACTGTCACATGTTTCATGAGCACACTGCCACCTTTGTTTACTTTTTTTATTGTATTTCCTGATCTTTATCAGGAAATACATTTCAAACCTACATCCATTATTAGTATGGATTTAACAGTAGTAGTAGTACTGGTGGAAATAGTAGCAGTAGTAGAGGTGGGTTTTAAAAAAAAGACCTGTCTAAATAGCCTTTGTAAAGTCTGAAAGAATACTTAACTAGATTGGCGATCATGTTTCCCAACCCCAATTTAAAAAAGCAACAAACTCAAACACCAGGGACTTTCTTAAGCTACCCAAGCAGGTTAAATTGTATGAACATCTAACATAATTTGAACATTGATAGTAAAACCTACAGTCAATAGGCTACTGAGATCAAAGTCCTGTATCCATTCTACCAAAAACAAACAGGAGTGCCAGCTGTCCCCTGGCCTTATGTATTGCTGCTGTTTACCTTGAGGTATATTCAAACAATATCTATACATATTAACACCAACATAATAGGCACACCAGCACACCACACTCTGATGTGTGTATAGTCACACTGTTATCAGAGTGCTTTGATGTCAAGATGGAGCTCATTTATGCATCACAAAGCATTGCCTTCATGTCCTTAAATATTTAAGATGGTTGGATATTTCGATATGACTTGATTTCATGAACTCGTGTCACGAAATACTCACGTATATACATAATACTATTCGTTTAACGAATACTTTTTTATGCATGTATCAAATTGTCATTCTAGTCATATAAAACAGAATAATAGAGCAATATGTGGGTGGAGATAGAAAGTCTCAAACAGGTATTTGATGAGCACAACTCCAGGGTGATCAGGAAACATAATATGAGGCCCTATTATCTGTGCTCTGTTGGGGAGGAGAATGTTACCATTGTCATTGCTCCAGGTGAGAACTTAAGTGTCAGGTTGCCATGCCCACAAACACTGATGTCACCCTGGTGTTAATAAATTACCAGGCTCATCAAAGGATATGGGATGTAGTAAGAAATCGCTTGAATATGGAGCAGCAGGTTATGGGAAATATTAACATTCAAGTGTGTAGTGTAGCATATCAAATGGGTTAAACTTCTTTTCACAAATAAGTAACACAGATAGAGGTGACTGTTATAAAGGTGATAAGTTATTATGATGAATGCTTTTGGGACTATGCATCTAACGATTACATATTTTCTGCTTTATATTTAACAGTCACCTCCATTTGAAGTATAATCAATGCAGTAACGTCATGTAGTTGATTAACGGAAAATAAACAATATGTGTGCACTTGGATCATTTCTATGGCTACATTCTTTTTATTTAGCTTGGTGGACAAGACAAATTGCATTATATCCCTGATTATCCCTGGTTTGTGTAATATAATTATCTGAGATCTATCTATATAATCATCAATTTACTTTGTAATGTATCATTTGTATGTTTGTTAAAGTGTATTTTAAGCTGGGCCACCGTAATATTGCAGGAGACTTACATAGATACACTGTCAGACCTACCTAGGTCCTACCCCTGAATACTATGGCCATCAAGGGCTCCAAGATGACACAACCTCTCATCACACTCACACCCCTCCCATTACCCACAACGACGAGCACACGCACACACAAACACAATTCACACACAAACACATTCACATAGGCAATTTAGGATTGTTAATGAGTCTCCACGTCTTGGAGTAGACATCAATCACCTGAGCCCACCTGGGTTAGGTCTTTAGGGATACAACACTATATATTGCTATGTCACCCGGATAGCAAAGTATATATGAGTAAATGTTAATATAATAGTGGAGGCTGTCGACTGAAAATTGGGGAGGACAGAGGGCATTATTTATTATGTTTACAGAGCCTTCATTCAGCAAATATATCCTGATCTAAATGAACAAAGTAGTCAACATTCTTGATGATCTCACAATGTATTCTGCAAAAGACACACAATACATTGTGTTGAAGTTGTAAAAGTCACTCAGGGTAGTGTCGGCAAATTTATGTCTTTTGAAACTAGCAACAAATTACTATGAGACCACTATGCTCTGCATGCTTCTTTTTTTTATAAGCGCACTGATGTCAGGGGTTACAAACACTTTTAAGGGAATGATTGACAAGAGACAGTCACAGAGAGGAAGGAGCCCATTGAAACTTTAAATGTTAATTTAAAGTAGTTTTTGCATGATACAATTCTAAAACTCTTGCATATATATAATATATGCATATAGTTCGTCTTTGGACTAAATGCTTAAAAAAATGTCGTCATCATAACGACAACTATTGTGTGATTATAATGGTAGTATCAGCATTTCAAGTGAACTGTGAACTTTGGAATGCTGCCTTTCAGGCCTAATCAGTTCCATCTGTGCGGTGGTCATACAGATTACCAGCCGATGGAAATATGTAGACAACCCAGTGGCACTTGTTCATTATCGTTTGACTAACTTAATAGGTATGTGCTACATTTTAATGAACACACATGTTAACAATGTCTGCGTGCTTGGTCTGATCTTTTAGACTATACTTTGTGTAGTGGCCTGAGGAAAAACACATGATACACAGTTAATCAGTTAATGTGCCAGGTGGACATCTGATCATATTGGATGTACCTAAACATTAACAATAAACTTTCATTATCTCATTGCATAACATGCAAATGTTTCCTCCTGCAGTATTTCGACGCGTTACATCTCACTCACATGCTGATTTCTGTCTTGCAAGACAAAACGGATTAGAAAGTATTAAAAGCAGAAGGATCGATTGTTGCAAGGAATTAATTTCCCTCTGAATTTATTCCCCCCTGTAGCTAGTTATTTCCCTTCTGCTGGAATGATCACCATTCACAGGCAGGAAGCAAAGTGCAGCAAGGAGGGGGCGGGGTTTCCGAGCTCTCCTGTGACAGGTATAGAGTCACAGGGGCCGGCCTTTGGAGCACCTGTGAAGAACTGAGAGGCAGTCGGTACACTGACAGCAATACACCTGTCGCATTTCCCAGCCGCTCTCTCTTTCTCTCCCTCTCTCCCTCTCTCTCCTGTTTCCTGCCCTTCTCTCTTTCTTCCTCTGTCCTCCCGTCCAAAGAAGTCCTCCATGTTTAGATCCAGCAGCAGGGACCGCTCGGTGGACAGAGCAGCCATGGAGGGTGGCGGAGGTACTGAGAAGGAGGGGGACAAGGAGAAGGAGAAAGACAAGGAGAAAGACAAGGAGAAAGTGGTGAAGAGGAGGAACAGGCCTGTGTTCCTGCGTTACCTGGACAGGAGGAAGACGGACTCCATCGTGGACGACGACGTGGCCGTAGGGGACATCAACCTGGGAACACTAGTGAGAAGGAGTCAGTCAGACAAGACGGAGTACAGCGCTAAACTTAAAGGTACACAAGATAATGACCTCCCAGGGGGCGGGCGGGGGAGAACGGGCCATGGCAACAAACTTTGCACATATGAGTAAAGGCGTCGATGTGGAACGTTTGACGTACTTTTACTTTTCACTTTTTTTCAAACGTGCTTTCTAACTGCGTTTTGTGAAAAAAATACTTTCCGGTTTTAACTCATTTTAACAGATACAAACACACACATATAAACACACAAAGACACAGATAGTAGCAACTATGCACATATGCATATGTCATCAGGTTCATCTGTCTTAGCCTTACATAGTGTATTTCATTTTTTTGTTGCATATTTTGATAACTACAATATTACAGGAGGCCATTTTAACTCTGCTTAACTGGATTTTAACATACATAGACATATTCTTCTCTCTCTCTCTCTCACACACACACACACACACACACACACACACACACACACACACACACACACACACACACACACACACACACACACACACACACACACACACACACACACACACACACACACACACACACACACACACACACACAAGCACACAAACACCTACACACAGGCACCAACACACCTACGCCCATACTATAGTTTGATGACAGGCTGTCCTCTGGTGCGTGAGGCTCTACGTGCGGGGCACCTGTTGTGCTGCCGGGTGCTGAGCGGGACGTATTCCCACAGGAATGAGGTCACATATGCAAACTGGGCTCCTTACCTAAGCAGCACATAGGAGTGGTTGTAGAAAGACAGCAGCGCGGCCATTTACTCAACAAGGCTGAAAAACTCTTTATTGCTCATACTATTATCATTAGGACATACTTAAAAAAATAGGAATAATTTAAAGACATGTGACAAAATCTATTGGAGTCTTCAAAGGGATGGCTGCTGTTTTGTTGTTGATGTGCACTGTGTTATTTGTGGCTATTGACATTAGAAACGCAGGCAGGGTGTATTCAGCTGTTTGTCACAAGACTAGAAAATGACTTCCGTGACTTAATAGCTCAGCTTTTTTGTTGATGTCATCACAACAGTGACATTGTGTTTTATTTATTTCTTCAACAATGTCTTCATTTGAAGAAAAAACTGGCTTCACCTGTCCTTCCTCAACCATAGCTCTTCCATGGCCAGGAATGTTGGCCTGCAGGCCACATAAGCCCCATTAGTACTGAGAGACTGTCTGTAGACTGTCTAGTACTACTTATTCATTGTCTTATGCCTACATGAACAACCACTCACCTCGATTATACACACACACACACCTATTGAGCCACTTATGTATTGTTTTAGACAAACATTATGTAACTCAGCATGCATCGTGACTAAATACAAGTTCTGACTTTGAGGAAAAGGAACTAATTTTCCCAGCTCCAACCACCTGTCACAAGAGGATATACATGTGTAAACTTTCCGATCTAAATTCAAATGTGATGGATAGTGCTTTTCCTGACACAAAGTAACTGTTTTCATCAACACTTTATCCCCCCCCCCCGCCAACACACACACACACACACACACACACACACACACACACACACACACACACACACACACACACACACACACACACACACACACACACACACACACACACACACACACACAAACACACACAAACACACACCCCTCATACCATGGTCGCCTATGGCAGCAGGTTTGTCCAGGAGGTGTTTTCAGTCCAAACCTGAACCACCCGCCCCCTGGTTTCTGAAGGACTTTAGCCCCAGTCATGGTAATGCGTGTTGTGCTTGACATTGTATAACCACTGCAAATATTGACAAAACGATGACTTCACCGAAAGAGGAAACGTGTGAGCTGCTGATCGCAGTGATCTTCTCTGTCCGTCAAACTGGTTATTCAGGTGTCAAAATACGACAATGCTTTACTAAACCACTACAGAACTTCTGATGCTGATTGCTCCTTTCATAGTCTTTGACGACAGCGTCAGATGTTTTATCTTAAACACTGATACACAGTCAATTATGTGTGTATTTGTGTCTGTCCGTGTAAGTCAAGAGTGTGTGTGTGTAGGGGTGGTGGGTGACAATCCAGTGCTTAGGCTTTTTGATTGAAATTGAGATTTGAGCTAAATAAATATAAACATTTTGCATAAGAGTGGGAAACAGCCACATCCACAGTATTCAATTAGCATTTGTTGCGCTCTGAAACGATATTTGCCAGCTAGCGCTACCTCGATAAAGAAATCTTGTCACTTCAATGGGATTTGCCTGGCAAAATAATGGTTTTACAAATATAATAATAAACATATAATGTAAGTACAGCTTTACGACTGTGCTACATTTTATGTTGAATATAAATAGTTCAACAAGGTATTCAAATGGCCGCCCTAACAGTGGTATATTATACAGAGATAAATAACTCACTCAAGTGTGTGCTATCAGAAACTCAGTAGCAAGGTCTAATATTTCCTATTTGTTCGCCGTTGGACACACGATACAGCCAGACCCTTATGTTCCGGGCCCTTGCGTTCAAGGGCCTTCTGAATGGGCCGAGCGGTGAAAAGCCCTGTATCCACTTTCATGGGAACTCCTATCAAGGTGAACGTTCCTTTCTACACCCACATTGAAAAGCTATACCCCGTCCGTTACCCTATCATAAGCCAGATCACCTTAATCTATGGTAAGAATGTGCCCAAGAAAGTTAAATCTACACTGTACCTATTCTGTACTGTTTGCATTGTGCATTGTGCATAGCATTAAAGATGCAAGCTGCAGGTTTATGGGCATCCCTGACCCCCAACCAATATCTTTTTCTCATTAGTGGAAGTAAGTAGAGTATGCTGTGTTAAATGCTGCAAATGGAATATATTGAGTAACACAAAACAAATCGATCAGCCATGTTTAGCTGTACAAACGCAAGGCGTGCAATGTGAAAAACACTCAAATATTTAAATGCGTGTGTGTCTGTGTGATAATTTTTTTTACTGGGGATGAACTTGCTGGGTTTTGCACCTGTGCAGAGATAGTGCACATTGCAAATTGTCCATTTTCATGTGTATGTGTTTGTGTTTTTTCACACACCGTCGTGCTTCCTCACTGTCTCACAGCAGATAGAATACTCACAGATTACCGCAGCGTGACGATGTGTTCCGTAACACGACACAACCCTGAACCTCTCCCTCCCTCTCTCTCTCTCTCTCTCTCTCTCTCTCTCTCTCTCTCTCTCTCTCTCTCTCTTCTCTCTCTCTCTCTCTCTCTCTCTCTCTCTCTCTCTCTCTCTCTCTCTCTCTCTCTCTCTCTCTCTCTCTCTCTCTCCCTCCTCTCTCTCTCCTCTCTCTCTCTCTCTCTCTCTCTCTCTCTCTCTCTCTCTCTCTCTCTCTCTCTCTCTCTCTCTCTCTCTCTCTCTCTCTCTCTCTCTCTCTCTCTCTCTCTCTCTCTCTCTCTCTCCTCTCTCTCTCTCTCTCTCTCTCTCTCTCTCTCTCTCTCTCTCTCTCTCTCTCCCATCCAAAAGAGGAAGTGGCACGTGGAGGCGATTAGCAGGAGTGGAAGCATTGCTTCTGTCGAGCACACCTCATTGGCTGCCCTTCCCCTAATGCCAACACTGAGCAGCAGCCAGGGGAAGATTAGGGCAGCAGAGTAATTGACAGGCTGCTGCACCTGCCTGGCTCCTTAAATGAGGCCTTTTGGCGCTCAGTCAAATGAAATTAATTTCTGCGGAGGAGTCAGGTGATTGTAGGCTAGGGTATGTCAGTCTTGCGTGCAGAACTTACACTTAATACATTCAACTGAATCTATTTTCATCCGTAACTGTTTAATTTAGGATGTGATTAAAAGTATTTAGAAGTACTACCCACTGTTTTTTCTCATTGTTCTCATCTTGGGGATTAGTAAATCAAATCTTACCCAATATTTTTCTTTGTCTTCTATTATTTACAGTGTGTCTATTCAGCTTTGACTCCACATTTCACCAACAGACAGCAGTCCTCTTCCTCTGGAATGTCATCACCTCACCCACCACCTCTCTCCACTCTCTCTTGGGTTCCCTCTAGAGAAAATGGCCCCCAGCGCCCTGTCCATGCCGCGGCCGCCCGACTCGGAGGAGGTTCGCTGCAGGAAGATGTGCCGCAGAGCGAAGGTCATCCAGGAGCTGGTGCAGACGGAAAAAGACTACCTCACGGACATGGAGCTCTGCGTGCGAGAGGTGGTGAAGCCCCTGAGGGAGCTTCAGGTACGCTGGCCCCTGCGTTAATGATGTTACCCCTAGAGTAGTGCTTCAGTGTCGAAGCATCAACCTCACTAACCGTCCCCCAATCCACCAAAAATCTGTGAGGAAACAATGAATGATTCAGCGGTTATATAGAAGTGATGGGGGGGGGGGATTATGCCTAGTGCCTCAGGTGTTTGAGCCAAATGTTTCTGGGTTCAAACCCCCAATGTCCACAATGTCCATCAATGCTCAAGCATGTGTTGAGCAAGATGCATAACCCCTACTTGCAATTTTGTATTTATGTTTAAAAAAAAAAAAAAATCTGCAAAATAGACGAAAAACAAAAATAAGTATTAGCGGTAAACATGTTGTATGTTCCTCCAGGTGGTGGATGTGGACCACCTGTTCACCAACATGGAGGCTGCATGTGAGGTGTCTTCTGCCTTGGTTCTCCAGCTGCAGGAGGCGACAGCGGAGCCCGACCTGGAGGCTGTCGTCATTGGTGATTACGTTCTGCTTGCTCTTCTAGGTCCTCTATAGTCAGGGGAAGAAGTGGCTCCATTCCTTAATGACATGCATCTGCAGTTTAGAAGTGGATTTGGATTACAGCTTCTGTTAAAAAAGTATGTCTTGTCAACGCTCTTTTATGGGGGTTTGTATAGGGGACATCTTCATCCAGGCCAAGGGAGCGTTGGAGGACGTCTATAAAATTTACTGCTACCACCACGATGAGGCCAACCAGCTTCTCAAGACCTACGAGAGAGACGAGGAAATTAAACAGCATTTAAACACATGTATTCTATCTCTGAAGTAAGAAGACGCCTTGAAACATTAACCAAACAGTATATTTCTTTCTTTGTAAATATCAAGGAAAAAAAACAATCATATTGGGAATCTATAACTCATCAATTCTATTTCTGCACATTTTCTTCCAGGCAAATATATGACCTTGAGTAAGTGCCATGTTATGTTAAGTTTGTATGAATATTTTTTTTCTAAATGATCCTAAATGATGCGCATAACCCAACCGTAGCCATTAACCCTAACCATTACCCCCCCCAGAGGGAAGCCCAACCTGCTGAACATGGGTTCGCTGCTCATCAAGCCAGTGCAGAGGATCATGAAGTACCCCCTCCTGCTGGGAGAGCTGTGGCAGGCCACCCCTAACGACCACCCTGACTACCTGCCTCTGCAGGAGGCCTACACCGCCATCAAGATCATCAACGTCAACATCAACGAGTTCAAACGACGGAAGGATATCGGTGAGTTTTTTCTTTTGTTTAACAATGATACAGTTCAGCGATTAGCATTTGAGAGACATCGCTGTGAGAATGGTAGGCCCTTGTAGCTTGTTAACAGTGACGACATTTATGAAAGCACACACAAATAGACACCCCTATGCACACACAAACACACACACGTACACACATTCATAGCGATTATATATCCAGACGCCGGCTTGGCTACGGGTTGGGCCGTTTCAATGATTAGCCAAAGGCCCATTCATATGTCAGAGCGTAGTAGTGTGCGGTGCACTTTCATAACACTGTACAACTGTGTTATTTGTTATGACTAACCAAACACCAGGATCTTTTTTATTGCTGTGCTAATAATAATGGAGACATGTGTTTGCTTCAAGGCCCGTGTGGTTGTGATACGTCGTTGAGATTGAAATGGATGAAACCACCACCACTGTACCTAAATGTCCCCCCTCTCCCAATCCCCCCAACACCTATCTGCCTCCCAGTCATGAAGTACAAGCGCGCCGACGACGAAGGCTCGCTGAGAGAAAGACTGCAAAAGATCAACATCCGCTCCATAAGGAAGAAGGGGGACCGATTCGCCGTCTATCTCAAGATCCTCGCTGGTGCCGAATCTCAGGTGAGAGCAGCATTCCCCCTTCCCTCGTTGACTATGCTGTGTAAACATGGCGGCTTTGAATTAAAGGTTAACACCGGATCGGGAGTATGTATATGCCCTGTACAGATTGCCTTAGAGAGGTGTGTACATAACGCTGAGGCTGATTATTCTTTATTACTGTAGGTTAAGGACGAAGCGTTCGACAAGGAAGAGAAGCTGTTCAGGAGCCTGGAGAAAGCGGTGAAGCAACTGGTCAAGGACGTCCACTTTTATCTGCAGCAAGCACAGGTACTACTCAGACGATAGCTCCCACGTGTGCTGGCACTTTTAAAGGGCTGCTATTTTATGACCAGGTGTGAGTGGGATTAACCATTACAAGCCATTTCAGAATCTTCCCTGCCCTTTGACTTTGTTTCGACACAAGTGAGAGATGCATGCTGATATGATTGATCAGTCTGCCAGCCTACCCAGTGGACAGTAGCAACTGGTAGGCTTATCTATCCGTCCTTCATCCAGGGGGGCACTCCTACTTGTGATGTCACTATGTCACTGTGTAGGGCAGATTTTCAAACAGCTTGTATGGCTAATCACACTCACTACCGGTTGTAAAATAGGAGCCCTTTAAAGATTCCCATTGTCTTTTCCCATGTCCTCCCCCCCACCCCCAATCCCACCCGCAGGAGATGGTGGCTGTAGCGGTCCATAATGTCCAGGACCTGGAGGTCATAGTGAAGGACTCCCATAAACACATCACCAATGGAACACACCACGAGAACACCCCAGACCCCTATAAGCACTTTGTGAGTGGGACGGGCTGCTTATTTACTGAACAATCTTTAAACCATTAGCTGTGTCTCTGCTTTTTGTTTTCTTCTGCACCCTTTCTCTTTGTATAATGTGCTCTGTGAAAAAGCTCAGCTCAGCAGTGCAGAGGTGCTGTGCAAACACTCAACTGCATATATTTTAATGAACTGTAAAATCGTTCAAATGGTTTGTTGACTTGAAAAATTTGGTCTTTGCATTGCGGGAAAACCCCAGCACCTATTTAACTGACTTTAAATCTGCATAAATTCCTTCCTCCACGTTGCAGAACTAAGGGTTTTTGCATATACCGAGTTTTTGTGTTTTTGCCACCAGAATCTTAGAATAAGAGAGGGTCTAGGGTTGTGCTTTGAGTGTTTGTAATCACCTGTGTTCCCTTCTACTGTCTCTACCCTCACCACCCCTCCAGAAAGAGCAGCTGGAGCGCTTGGTGCTCACCCCGCTGACCTGCCTGCAAGGCATGTTCTCCGCGCCGCAGAAGCTCATCCAGAAACGCTACGACAAACTGCTGGACTACTGCAGTCGCCTGGAGCGCTCCTCCTCCTTCAACTCCACCTTCTCCTCCACCTACTCCTCCTCCAACGCCTCCTCCTCCTGCTCTTCTTCCTCGCCGTCGCCCTCTTCCTCGACCCCTTCGCCCGTGTCGGACGCACATCTGCCGGCCAGGCGGGACTACGTGGCTCTGAACGGTCAGCTGGTAGAGGAGCTGCAGCGGTTCAACGCGGCGGCGTACACCATCCTGGTCAACTGTGTGGTGTTCCTGGTGGCGCTGCTCCGAGGCCTGACCGACACCACCCGGCACAACATCCCCTCCAAACACCAGCTGCCTGTAAGGGCCATGCACACGTTAACAAAACACCACCAGACCCAACCACCAGATAAGGTGACCTCAGACCTCAGCGTGTGATTAGCCGTTACAAGCCGTTCAGACATCACGAGTGGGCTTGTGTCCACCAAGAAGTATGACGGATGGATGAGCAACTACGGTTCATCCATCATTTGCTATAGTCCGCTGGGTAGGCTGGTAGATCCAGCACACATCTAGGTGGACACACCCACTTGTTATGTAAGAAGAGGCGGAAAAAGAAGCTTGTTACGGCGAATCACAATCACAGCTGGTGGTATAATAGCTCAACTTTAATAATGTACCAGATGGGAAATTTCACATCAGCGTCAGAGCAGAAGCATACACCCATTAGTTGTGGAAAGATTTTCCATCATCTCATGGCTTTGGTTTGTTTTTCGTTTTTTCCAGGCCCCGTTGTCGAACATCAACGAGGTGCAGAACAGCATCATGGACGAGCTGAACAATCTGACCTTCGTCAAGGACAATGCGCAGAAACTGATGGAGCGCAAGGTCAGCTTTGAGCGCCAACGAGAGAAGAAACCCATGGTAGGTTCTGCTGTGGCAGGGTTGCCATGCAGGGAGATCTGAGTCTTAAGTCTGAGAACTGCACACAGAGATAGTTGTGAACAACAGTGGGCACATGGCAACTCACTGACACAACCCCCCTGGGAATCCTCCTCCGGGGGGTTGGCTGTAATGCCATCAAGTGCAAAGGACCGCATTCTGTTATTGTCAGGACGGTGTGCCTGAGAGTGGATCTGGTTGCTCTCAGTGTCATTACTCTAACAAAGCCCTCTGGTATTACCTTCTCTATACATGTGTAGCTAAACACAGGACAGTGTATGCTGTGGCCATAGCAACCAGGAGACAAGGAACAGCACTTGAATACTTTTACTGCTGAAAGTGGAACATATGATTTGAGTGCTTTAACTTCTACCTCAGCTGTGTAACACTATTATATAAGGCGTTACATTTACAATTGTTATCACACACCCAAAAACAAAACTTAAGGTATTTTTATTATGTATTTCTCGTAATACACTCCTGCACCTCTGGTTGGTGCAGAGGTGGAAGAACATTCTAGTTTTAAAAACTAGATCAAGAATACCTTTAACTTCAGGATGACGCATTAAAGAGAGAATGTATCCAGAGAATGTATTAATGGATCCATTGAATGGATCTTATCCAACTACTGTACTATAGATTTGCATAGGCTGCCACTGCCATTTGTTCCATATAAATCACATAACGTCAAGTCATTTTATTTGTCTAGCCCATATTAGTACATTTATTCAGCCGGTGATTCACAGCCAAACACCTGAACCCAAACCTTCTAATGAGCACCTCATACCCCCCCAATTCCAAAGGGAAGAGACCTTGAAACCCCCCACTGAGGATGAATCCCTCCTCATAGAAGCAGTTAGGTGTGCGACCGGTGCCTAAACAGGCCAACTCCCAAAACGCAAGCACCGACCGAAAAACAGCAAACCCAAATCAACCCTGCCCATCCTGTTGCTCCCGTTCTGTTTTGGTGTCCTGGTGGTCAAGGTGGAGGAGGTGCAGCATCAGACGGAGCCGGACCGCGTGTGGCTGCTGTCTGAGTACCCTGCCTCCCAGCTGTACCAGCTGAAGAGGAAGTGCAACGGCAGCCAGGAACAGGACCTCAGTCTGCTGGAGGGGGACCTTGTGGCTCTGCTGGAGGACAGCGACCCCCACGGCAGCAGCAGCCGATGGCTCGTCCACACCGGAGGTCCGTGTTTGTGTATGCATGTGTGTGTGTGTGTGTGTGTGTGTGTGTGTGTGTGTGTGTGTGTGTGTGTGTGTGTGTGTGTGTGTGTGTGTGTGTGTGTGTGTGTGTGTGTGTGTTGTGTGTGTGTCTGTGTGTGTGTTTATTTATTGTGACCCTTTACACAACAATCTTATTTTTTTTAGTAAAATAAGCAAATATTCTTATTGACGCTGATATGTTAACTCAACACGCAAGACAAATTCCCAAGGGTTTGCTGATATCGTGGTTGTTCCGTTTGCCTGGAGATGGTTGCTTCACAACACCGTCTGTTCTTTCTTTCTTTCTTTCTTTCTTTCTTTCTCTTTCTTTCTCTCTCTCTCTCTCTCTCTTTCCATATCTTATGTGGCTCAATAAGGCACCTGAGATCCTTACGTCTTGGTTGGAACAAACAGCTTGCTTAGGGTTGCATCTGTAGCAAACAGTATTAGAATGCTCCCCTTAAGGCCTTATTCAGAGAAAAATACATTAAAACTGTTATCAGCCTGACACTTCTTTATTACTTGTGTTACGAGCAACTCTTAATGGTTGTGTGTTTTTGGAAAGGAAGTAGATGGATCAGTAGATCCATACAGTTCCCTCTCCTGAGAGTCCGGAGAGTTCCGTTTGTGCAGCGTATAGGTTGTTTTAGATATTGTCACTGTTAGAGTCACTGTTCTTCTTTTGAACCTCTGCTTCTGCAATCTTGGAAATAGGACTAGTAGGAAATAGGTAGTCTAGCTATTGACAGACTAAGCTCAATCTTAGATTGCACGGTGGTCTGGGGAAGCTGCTTTCATTTTATTCAGCTCAAGGGGTGTGATCATCGGGCCTGGTTCTACTGACTCTGTACCCAATTGCCTGCTTGCCGCCGCTTCCCTATCGTCATTGTGTTAAACTAGCCAATAGCGCGCCGGGTTAGTCAATCACTAAGCCAGCTTAGTGATTGGCTCCCGCAAAAACGAATTGGAAGCAAAAAGAAACGTAATGCGCTTCTCCAGACCCTTCTGCAGGGCGAATTCAAATCGCCGGCAGAATGGGCGGGGATACCCAGTCTAGGAAATAGGAATAGGTTTTCTCATGGGTTATCAAGCTGAATGATGGCAGATGCACCATGGGATTCAAAAAGATGTTCATTAACATCTTATTAAAATGAAAAATACATCACATTCTGCCATATATAATGGCACGGAATACCAGCACCGTAGTTAATTTAAAGTTATTTGCACAGCGGCTAAACTATAATAAAGTATGTTCCAAACAAGATGGAGCTAGGTATCATCGACCAACTATTATACAAGTCAACCTTGTCATAAAGGACCCGTCCAGGCTAAACTATATAAGGATAAAAGTGACAAAGTCTATCAGCATTCACTCCTCCTATTGATCAGATAATAACAAATTGTGTCATTGTGTGTGTGTGTGTGTGTGTGTGTGTGTGTGTGTGTGTGTGTGTGTGTGTGTGTGTGTGTGTGTGTGTGTGTGTGTGTGTGTGTGTGTCTCCCTCAGGTACCCAGGGCTACGTCTACTCCACCTTCCTGAAGCAGTACAACCCTTTGAGAGACTTGAACCGGGCTGGGCAGAGCGTGGTAGAGCAGCCCCAGGAGCAGCTGGTGGATGAGGACTTTGACAACCTCAGTCTGTTTGTGTCAGGCAGCGGCAACAGCAGTCTGCGGAGCTTCAGCCTCCACACGGCCGACAGCGGCTCTATCCTGTCAGGCCTGCAGGGGGAGCTAGAGGGCCTGCAGGACCTGGAGGAGTCAGTGGACGAGGACCCTCAGCAGGTGTGTGGCCCAAAAATCATATTCGAAGTTCGTTTGTTTATTAATATTAATATTCGAATATTTATTAATAATATTTTGACCATTAAATGCCTTCAGTAAGACCTGGATTGGGCTTCGCTAGGTTTGTTTACCGACGTTGCTATGGTTACCGCTTACCGGTCTTGCCTGTTCCAATTCCAATGGTTCACGCAAGTTTCTAATAAATCACTGACTAATCAATACTTCATTCACATTCGGGGTCAAAGGCCTACTATGTGATAGAATTATTACTTGATGCAAATAATTCTAGCTCGTTCAGCCAAAGTTTATCAGATGGCGGCTTATTTTGGGTTATAGGCCTACAATTATTGGCTGGCGGCGGCTGAAATTCGAAATGGAGCAAATGGCGGCGGCTTCGGGGTCTAGTCAATAGAGGGCGCTAGGGCGCCGCCCCTCCGTGAAGTATTCACTTGAATATATCTGCCAACTATTATCAATAAAAAATAAATCAACAAAAATCCATAGCGTTTATCCTCGTTTAATGGGCTCTATGCACAACTCCACTACTTCCTGGACTTAGTGCTGCTCCTTTATTTCCTGTCTTACATTACTGGACAAACTGATTAATCCAGGTGTGTCTGAGTAGTCACAATGGTCAGACACACCTGGATTAATCAGTTTATCCAATAATGTAAGACAGGAAATAAAGGAGCAGCATTAAGTCCAGGAAGTAGTGGAGCTGTGCAAAGAGCCCATTGTGTGATATACTTGTCACTATGCTTGTCACTGCCAGCCACCATTTAAATGCGCCCGAACGTCAATGATTTGGGCTAGGCTAGTTATTGGTCATTCGAAATAAAGCCCTCCTCCAAGTCAGGGACGCCGGCCACGTTGAAGTCAATGTAATCTCGATAACTTTTTGCTGTCTATCAAGCAGGGACAGCTTTTCATTGGCGCAAGAAATTTCGCCCTCGGGTCGCCCAGTGGGCGCCCCAATGGTATCGCTTTTCTTTTTCGTTATCACCACATGATTGGACAATTCAGCGAATCAATCAAATAGGCTAGCCTCCCTCTGCAGCACTCGCGCAACACAACTACACGTATGCCCCTTTTCCACTGCGCGTTTTCGCAACGGTACGACACGGCTCTACACGACTCTACCCTGATTTGAGAGCTTTTCCACTGCGGATTGGAGGCGGGACCCGTTACGGTTTTCAGTACCTGTTCGTACCTGTTTCAGAGGTAGGTCTAGCCGGTACGAGTCGGGGGCCTAAATGTCACGTGAACAGTGCTGTCCACTGATTGGTTAGATGAAATAATGTCATATGTTCGACGAAGCGCGGGGGTCTTTAAACATTCACCCTTCAAGTATGAAAACACAACTGCGAGAGCAACAACGACAAAACGATAAGTTCCCTTTTTTTTCTCGTATTCGCTCGTCTCGACTCTTCCATACGTTCGTGTTCTTTTGTCGCTACAAGCCACAGAGCAATCAGCAACAGCAGTACTGCCTCGATGTCGTCCAGTGCTTCCATCGTTGTTTACTTTTTTCGGACCGCGGCATGGCACTTTCTAGTCGCCTGAAGCTGACGTCACGCCTGAACACCTCCGACTCCGCCCTCCGACTCCGCCCAGTTCCAGGCCACGGTTTTGTGTGGAAAAGCGAAAATTTACTGGTACCGAGCCGTGTAGTGTAGGGCTGCACTAACCGCACCGAGTAGAGTCGGGACTATTTTGGCAGTGGAAAAGGGGCAGTAGAGAAGCAATAGATCGCCAACTAGCAGAGAGTTGTAAGCACTTTCCACCCTTTTTAGTGGAGGAATTGGATTCCACAAGCAATGTTATACTTAAAAGGAGCAAGTAAGTAACATATTCATTTAGTCTTTCGGCCTATAGCATATAAACACAATGAAGCAACTGTCCCATAACTGCATTGGAAGTAGACATTGAGACTCAAACAATGGACGCTATAGAACAGTGATCATGATTTGTCTCAATATCAGAATAACAATGGTTTATTAGGTTTCTAATAAATCGCTGTCTAATCAATACTTCATTTACTGCATCTTACGTGGTCATTACAATATTATGAATAGACTGCGTCGGGTTCTCCGACGTCTCTCCCTCTTGGCCTGCCCATAACAGGTTCGAATATTAAAGCTAGGGTAGGCGATTTTTTTACTGAAATATTTAGCAAAAATGTCATAATAGCCAGTCAGCTATATGTAGGCGAAGTGCTCTGAGAATATCTGCACATCACTTTGCTCTCCCCTGCCTCTGTGTGCCCCCCCAAAGAATTCCCACCGCTCATGTACACTTTGACCAATCAGAGCGAGGCTCCGATTCTCCGTTCTTATTGGCTGTGGGACTGTCCGTCAACTTGGCACCGACGTTCGTGCGTCCCTGCGTGAGCGTTCACGAGCCTAGCAGCTTATGCTAACAAATTACAGTTGCACTTAGTTTAGCTAACTTGCTTGGCTGATACAGCTACCTTTCTACCATCTACCTATGTCTGTGAGTAAGATGTTGAAGCTATATATGTTCTTATGCAGTTATCAGCACTAATGTTTAATTACCTCGGAATCGGACATGGTGTTTCGTCTTCCTATCAATGTAACTGAATTCACATGAACGCGCATCACTGACGTGCGGAGGCAGGAGAAGCTACAGCAGGTAGCGCGTGGGAGGGAGGGACCAGAGAGAACGCGACAGAATCTCAATGGCTGTTTTCCCCAAAATCGCATACCCTAGCTTTAAGGGCTGCCTAATATTCGTTCGAATTTTGATTTATTTTTTGATATTCGAATTATATTTGGAATAAAGAAGTTCAGAGTCAAAGCCCTTGTGTGTGTGTGTGTGTGTGTGTGTGTGTGTGTGTGTGTGTGTGTGTGTGTGTGTGTGTGTGTGTGTGTGTGTGTGTGTGTGTGTGTGTGTGTGTGTCCATAATTGCAAGACTACTGGAAGAGAAGCACTGAGAATAACCACATTTGAATCCATCCATCCATATCTTTATATTACAGTGAAGAACGTATCAGTATAGCCTATAAAGCTCCAATGTACACCCAGACATTTCAGCTATGGTGCCGGGACAGTTTTTAGTGCTGAGGTTGTCCACAGCCTGAAGGTGGTGGGTTCGTAGAACCCCAATGTCCGCAGTCTACCTGTCGCTTGAGCATGATGCCTGAACCCCAACATGCTCATTAAAGTATACAAAAAAGCACTCTACCCTTTGGAAAAAGGCTGCTAAATGACAATTTGTTATTTTCTGTCTTATTTCCTCTCCAGTTTTATGCGGTGCATGCGTTCCAAGCACGCTGTGAGCAGGAGTTGACGTTACAGGAGTCCCAGCACGTAAGGATCCTCCAGTTCTCTGACCAGGGCGGGAACAAGGACTGGTGGCTAGCTGAGGCTCACGGACAGAAAGGCTACGTTCCCGCCAACTACCTGGGAAAGATGTCCTATGCCTAAAAACCTAAAAACAAATGGCATGATCAATTCACTTGGGCCCTTTATAGTAACGATGTTGAAGTGCTGCAGAAATTTCAAGAATTGCAATGGATTAATATCCACAATGCCCTGTAAAACAGGTGTTCAACTGATGTGGAACAATTTTCATTGTCATCAGATTTGTACAATACAGACGGCCAGCACATTTTGGTTCTTCATGCAAGTGAGCTGTCAAGGGGTGATGCCACCAATTTATGTAACCACGCCGAACATTTCCGGCGCGTCATTTGTGTCAGAATTTCCCCTATTCCCTGCCATACTTTTTCCCCCCCAACAGTAAAAAGTGTGGAATGGGAATGTGGGAATGAAGGAACAACCAATTTGAACATGGAGTACTGGTTTTCACTTGATTACATTGTGTTGTTATAAAGGTTTTATCAAATAGAAAATATTATCGATTATGAATGTGAGATAGTGAACACCTCACTTAAGGATATTGTGAAGAAATTACTTAACCCATTTATCAAAGCTTTCAGGCCAGAAGTGTTGGCCTTTAAACCTCATTTGTCTTGACAGATTATGACTAGAGATATATATATGGGCAATTTTGCCTAGCACTTTGTATTGTGACAAACAGTGTTGTTAATATATTTATACTAATGGATAAAATGAAGTGATAGACTCCCGTTAATGAAGTAAATGTTTATGTGAAACTCTGAAATTATGAAATCTATATATGTGAAATTGTGAATATTGCCCTTACACATATTTTGTTAATTACTAAATAAAGATTCTCTATTATATAATTACGACATGCATGGAATGAAAAACTGTTCTGCAATCACGACACTTTATTTAATTTTTTTTGTTTATTTAGTTTGTCAATAAAAAATATAGTTATTCACGGGTAATATTTGTTTAGACCAAACCAAAACGAGGCACATAGACTCTAGCAGCACTTGAAAACGAGAAACAAGGAGCACCCTTGTGAACGGTGTCACACCCTTTACAGATGGATTATTAAACAAAATGTCTGCCCTCATTCCCCACATCCACGCTCAGTCTCTCTCCTCCGCACCTACGCTCACTTCTTGAGCTTCTTCTGCGCCGCCTTCTTCTTCACCATCTGAAGGCGCTTCATGGCGTTCAGCTGGGACTCCTGCGAGGTGGGGGCCTTGTCCCCCGCGACCGCCTTAGAACCGTTCCCGTTGTTCCCGTTCCCGCCCCCATTGGCCCCGGACCCTCCGCCGTTCCCCCCGGAGCCGTGGGACGACCCCGGGGACCCCCCGCCCCCGGAGGGCGCCTTCCCCTGGCCCTCCCCGCTGGAGGAGCGGTTGAGCGACTGCTTGCCCAGGGTGAGGGGCGGCGGCTGCTTCGACGGAGCCGCGCTCGAACCGCCCCCGTTGCCGCCGCCGCCGGACGGTTTGGCGGTCCCCGCTCCGTTTTTGGTCCCCCCCGCCAGTCCGAGACAGCCCCGCTGGCTTCTGGGCGCTGGCATTGGTGCTGGAGCCCGAGGATGCCAGCTTGGTGCTGGACATAACGGAGGAAGGGGTGGTCTTGGCCACGAAGGCGGCCCACCCTGTGAGGCCGCTGCCTGCGGAAGAAGCGCCGGTGCTGCCGGGGTTGGCTGCAGGCGCGGAAGTCTGCGGGGGGAAAGAGAAGGAAGGTTTCCAATTAAAAGTAGAACATCGAGCCATCAAAACCCAGGATTGTTTCATTGGAAGATTAGGATCATTGAAAATATAAATCATTCATGTGATGTTAACTAAAAAAAAAATCAAGAGCCAGATAAAGAATAAGACAATATGTTAATAAAGACAACATCCCCTGATTGATTCTATAAAGAGCTAAAAACTACTTGGAACACCTACTGTTAGTGCCATTTTGCCATATTATAATTTAGATATTATATATTATTATGATATTATATAACTAATTGTTTTGCATTTTAGTTTAATAACTGTTTAGTGTAGGCCTACATGTTTTCATTGCTTATAATTATTAGAGACGCATAGGACATTGGTTGCTATAGAGGGCGCTGTTATGCCGTAGCATTGAGGGAGAGTAAAACTGTGTTTTGTATTATTTTGGGGCATTCAGTAAAGACGGAGCGCACGCACTGTTTTTCTCTCGTTGTTTCAACAGTAAACACGCGTAGACCTCTTTCTTTCTGTCAAAGAGTGGTTAATCGACTGTTTAGAGCTATTTACGAATGCACAACAAGGGAGTTTTAGCCACTACACCTACCTTTAACTCGGTTCTTTTGAAAGCTTGAAAGCTGCTGGCGGCGTCGGTCTTTGACTTCATCTCTGTCTTCTTCACCAGCGCGTCCTTCACTACGGGGGCCGCGGAGGCCGCGACGGGGCTCGACTTCTGGGGAGGCTTCTGGGGTTTCTGGGCCTGGAAAGCGCGCGCACACACACACACACACACGCACACACACGCACACGCACACACGCACACACACGCAGTGATATTAATACATTTAAATGACATTTACATAAGGCCGGAGCTTTAACCAAAGCACTTTTCCGATGAGGCTAAGAACAAGCCAAGCAAACTCTCCTAAACAACAACAACAGGATCTGCAATTCTTTTGGGTATTACTTTGACTACAGTTGTTCTATGAATCTTTGATTCAGCTTTCAACCAAGTTTGTCCCATGAAACCACTGGACGGAGTGAGCTGTAGGAATCAGAACGCAAGGAGAGTTTATAGGTCTCAAGACTAGCATTTCTACTTGTTGGGGAGAACGCTTTTCCTTATATCTATATACAAATCTTCTAAAGAAATGACCTAGCAACCACCTCATAAAAGGTGTCAGTCTTGAGCCCTGGTCTAGATAGGAGCAATCACAGTCCGGTGATGGAGAAGGACTTACCAGGCGTTTCATCTGCCTGGTGCAGCGGGCGCAGTGCCAGATGAGGCGTGGGTCGTTGACCTCCTTGTCCGTCACCTGGGGCTTGTGGCAGTCCTGGTGGTATAGGTTGTGGCATTCCTGGCACTCCACCAGCTGGTTACCCATGGTGACCGTCATCTGCCTGGAGTCATTGGCAGGTGCATAAAAAAGGTGTTGGCATTGACTGTTCCATCGAAAGATCTCCAAAATGATCCACTGCACGCATGCTGGTGATTGTTGAGAATGAGGACGTGCTTGATATTTATCTTTAATATTTCTAAATGATCGATTTTGCGTTAACCATATAGTTCTATTAAACATTTGGAATAATTCCAATTGTATTTTGTTTGAATTCCTTGTGACAACATACCAAGACAAACATTCATTCTGATTGAGCTGATTTAACCATTGTTTGTTAAACAGGTGACCGCCTCACCTGCACACCACACAAGCCAAGCCCATCTCCATGGCAAAGTCGTCTGCGTTGGTCTCGTCGTAGTCGTGCATGCTGGGCTGGACGAGGTCCTTGCTGGTCTGAACGGTGACGGGCGATGAGCGGCTCTCCTGCTTCTCCAGACGCAGCTTTTTAGGAGGATCCACCTCACACAGCTCAACCCTGATCTGTGTAAATCCATGGGAAAGAACATGGTTATATACAATATCCCTGTACATAAATATGCATTATAAGTCGATTTACTTGATCCTGTGAATATGAGCAGGGGAAGTTACATTTAGCTTTTTCCTTTTTGGGTGGATGCTATCATCCAGAGCAACTTACAGTTAACTTCAGCTAAATCAAGGAGCAGGTAAGGATGTCTGCATGTAGACTCCAGGCATTGGGGATCAAACCCACTACTTTTGGCTAGGTAGTCAAACATCCTTCCCACCGGCATGACTAATGCATTACCTTTTCGGCAGGGCGTTTCTCTGGCTCCTTCTTGCTCTTCTCCGAGTGGATGGACTTACTGCTGCCGCTGCTGCTGCTGCTGCTGCTGGGGGATGAGGAGGAACTGGACGAGGACTTGGAGTCCTGCTTACTGAGGCTTAACTTGGACACAGACCCCTTTGGAATCTCAATGTCCTAGTTATAAAATATAAAACAAAATGTACCAGAATTTTTACTTTTCAAGAAACATTGAAGAAAGTAAATAACAAAATATCGACTGAGGTTATTTATAATGCATTAATAACAATGAGACTAAATTCAATACAGTATATATAGGCCAATACAAAAAATATATAATAAAGCATACCAGGAAATTAAACACCATATAGCACAGAGGACATGTCGAGTCAAGCAAGTTAACGTTTATAGCATTGAATGACATAAACAAGGAAATAGACCATGTGTGTACAGCGTACCTTTATCGATGATCGGTAGGATGAATCACTTCCTCTAGACATAGATTCGTCGAGCAGGGCTCTGAGTTTCTCAGCTGAGTCTTTGCTCTTGGAGTGCAGGAAACCTAGACCCTTGAGAAAGATCGGATCCAACTCTAGGCTCAGGGCTGTTGCCATGGTTTACACTGCAGGTGGAGAATGCATGATAAAGCTGTGGTTATACTCAAAAGCTTCGTAAAGTCCCATGTTAGTTAAACACCTCTTGCACTTAGAATACAAGGTCAGAAATATCCAGGATTGTTAAGGTCTCTGATAAAGCACAATGACAGATGGGGATGTTACAAAGGGTTGCACTCTACTCCATTCTATTACTATCACGTCCTTGTTCATTTACCTTTCTTATAACGTACGAACGTGTTTAGATGGTACGAAACCAACAGCCGTGTAGTATTTACAACGGACACAAACTAAGTGTTAACGGACATTAGGCAGAAATCCAGGCGCTGATCACCCGGTTTGGTCCATGTCCGTAAGTCGCTCTTCACCTCCTTTTCCGTCTTCTTTTGCGGTGCAACCGCTTTATAACTCCGGAGGAATCTGAAAATACTTAATAGGATTTATTTTTCCATTTCAGAAATTTAACATTGATCTCACGCATTATTTTTAAATAATAATTATTAATCTAGTAGCCTAGAATTTTTTTAAAGACTATTTTACACCTTAGTATAAAATTTGTGTGCCGGTAGAGAGACCTGGCAGCGCACGGGGGCGCTGTAGAGCCATCAAAGCCTATGTCATGACAGAGATTTAAGTAGAGGAAGTTGTTCAACATAACGTGGGTTGAGCTTGAGGCTGGGCAATCGGTTACTGTAGTAAAGTTAATCTCTATATTAGTGTCACTAGTCTCCGATTCCAGATTCATTATTTAATTGGCTTGACAGGTATGTCACACAATATCAAATGTTGACATTCATTCTCCACACCTAATATTGATTGTTGGCAATTACATGATTTGTCGAACAATTAACCCATGTCTTATTATTTCCTTGTAGTATCTGCAATGAAGTCCGAGGATCAACGACAGCATTCTCTCTATTTAGAAATCTCCTTCGATGGTGATGATGATGAGCCCTCAATTCCCTTGCGCACCTCAATTGTGCTCTTTCTCATTTCCTACTGCAAGTCCAAGTCTTTTAAAGTGTTTCTCGTCAGTGCCAGGCCAATAATTGCTCACACCTTGGAAAACCATGTCATAGTAGCAAGTGATTTTTCTGTAGTCCAATTGAAAGACGTACCTGCGTTGGCAAGAGGCTGTCGTCTGCCCGTAGTTTTAGATGAAACGGAGATGCATTGCAGAGCTGGACTGGCTGTGGTCCTTCGGCACATCATTGACAAGACGACGGAGGCTGATCCATCCCGGAAGGATGTACTAGAACTGTTAGGCTTCAAGAAGACATGCCTCAAAGCCTGTGCTGAGGTAGGCTTCCATGCACCTAAACAATACATTACATGAATATCCTTAGTATTATAATGGTATTGCAATACATTATGTTATTACATAAATCCATCAAGACAGTGCTTCTTTTTTAAGTCTTCAAACATAGTGATGAATCGGACATGGCATGTGTTTGAGGGCATCCCATGACCACATTATATATCCGTTTATAATGCCCATCCCGCCACTAATTTGGTGCTGTCACCCCTTATAAGTTCCCAGCCATAGTTTGAAAATCACTGGCCTAGACAATTACAGCCTATATTGTCAATAAAGACTAAAACTTGTTTTTGATGTACCTTTCGGACAATCAAGTCTTAACCAATACTCTGTTCAGTGTCTTTGTTTGGTCATTTAATATGAACAGTTCCTTGTAATGTGGAGATGGTAAAAGGGATAGCCGGATGATTAAAAAAGCACTCTTGGTTATTATTCTCTTCTGTATGATCAGGTAAGTCACTGGACGAGGCTGTGTGAAATTGGCATCCCCTGTGCTGTGGAAGAACACCTCCAGAACCCGACTGATCCCTCACTCCACCTCCCTGAAGCCATCCTCCACCTAGAGAAAAGGCTCGGCGAGCCTGTCAAAGTGCACAACGACGACAAAATACGCAGACAAAAACTCAGAGAACAGAAGCAGCAACAGAACAAAAAGAAACACTGCAAAGAAGCCGAGGCTAAACAGGCCACTGAGGCTGGCGAGAGCCTTGAACTCCGGGCAGCTCTTGCCAAACTCTCCGTCGAGGATGCGGTTCTTTCTCTCGCCACCAGGGAGCACTGCGAGATCAGGAAAGTGAGGACGGCCGACCTGCCTCCGCTGGAGCACGTGTTCGCCGAGGGATTGTACTTCACTCTGACGGATGTGGTGCTGTTGCCGTGCATCTATCACTACCTGGTAATGACCACCGCGCTATCATTTATTACATCAATGTCTCGTCGTTTAGAGTTGCCTCCTGTAATTACTTCTGCTTTATTAATATTAAAAAAAAATATTGGAACTCAATCAACATGAGAGGCTATTAGCTGACATAGATTTACCTATTTAAGTGTAACCTACATTCACATTGTACTGTGGAGTACTTTGTTGGGAAAAAAGGCGCAGTAGCCCACAAAGTGGATTACATATTATACTTGAAACTTTGGTACTGAGCGCAGCTGCAGTTAAACAGTGAGCAGTTAGGTCTGGCAGAGAGAGGAACTACTGCCGTGTGGTTTTTCAGTTCATCTTCAAGTGTTCAAGTGTTGTCAAGCGTTATATTTCCCTAAATCAATGCTGGTACCTTTTTTTTTTTTCTTCTTTTTTCCTATCTTAGTTTGCATAGTTAGACTATTCTTTTTATATGTCCCAGTGCTATTATTATAATATTCCATAGTCGACCTCATCAATTGTTGGTCCCGTTCACACCCACAGTGCATGTTTTGGCAACCTCTGCGGTTGGGTTGTTATGCTGGTGTAGCTATTTGGAACACACCACGCAGGGAGAGCAGATCTTGGATGAACAGCTGCGTTGGACTTGGCAGAGGGGACGGACCACCACTGGATAATGATGTGTGTGTGTTTGAGCTTCCATTTCTAAAATGGCTCTTTGACTGTTATTTCCTCCCTCTTCTCTGGGTAAATATCGAATGTCAGGAGTTCTGAGGTCAACAACATCAATGTTACTAATGTTGGTTGGAAAACATCCGAAACGGTTGAACATGGAAATGGGGAGGTGTGGACCACATGGTGGTTTTAATTCGACTTTTGTCCGTGCCACCCACTGCTAGTTATGCTTTTTAAATGCAGATCGGGAGTTTGGCACTGTGTGTTTGTGTGCATTTTTGGTTTGCGCACACTCTCAGTGTCTTGTTAAGGAGGGCTGATGTAGTGCTGGCTGTGGAAGCCCCTGCTCATGCTGGGAGGAGGCCGTTAATTTCATAGCCGTCGTCATCGCCTCCACTTCGAACCTCATGAGCCCGCCGTCCCGCTCTGGACTACTGTGGGAACAGAGTGGAGTCCTCCTGTTCACTGGTCAGCTGTGCTCCACTGGTCTCCAGTTTCACACTCTGCCTAGCGTGTCTCCTCTCCCAGCGGCTGTCTGCGTCCCTGGGGCGCCCCTAGCCTGCTGAACGCCCACCTCCCCCCCCTCCACTCGACTCTACATCCCACCCGCCCACTGCGCTACTATTCCAACCAAACACCCCCTATTCACAGTATTCCCTAATCTCTCTCGCTCTCACTCTCTCTCTCTCTCGCTCTTTATCCTTTACTTAATCCTCAAACCGAGTGACAGGACATGGCCACTGTTCATGTATGTTTGTGTGTCTACATTAACACCGACACACACTCTTTTCTGTCACCCTGCCATATCTGTTGAGAGGAGGGTGATGAGTGGAGTGGAATAAGGGAGGATGCAGTGAAACCTGTCCATCCCGCTTCGTTGGACGGGACATTTTGGTCCCATTTTAACCTGTTTATTCAACCTCTTCTCCTCCTCCTCCTCCTCTCCTCCTCCTTCCTCCTTCCTCCTCCTCCTCCTCCTCCTCCTCCTCCTCCTCCTCCTCCTCCTCCTCCTCCTCCTCCTTCACAGTGTTCCCTCCAGACCAACTCTGCCCCCAGCGCCCTGTCCCAGCTCCCCCTCCTGCTGGGCTGGTACCGCCGGGTGCAGGAGGTCCCGGGGATCCTGGCCGCGAGTCAGGCCTGCGGGATGCTCCTCTCCTCCCCCCCTCCTCCTCCTCCTCCTCCTCCTCCTCCTCCTCCAGCTGAGGTTCCCCCTGGGGGCATCTCCACCAACACTACCCCTTCTCCGGCATGTTCTGAGACGCTCCCCGCGGCGGCTGAAGGGGAATCGGAGGAGGTTGTGGAGAAGTCCTCGGAAGTGGCCTTCATCGGGGGACCAAGACCCACCATGACGAAATTGAAAGTAAATAAACCGGTTTACTTTCTTTCGCTGTGTGTTTGTGTGTTTGAGTGTGTGGGCGTGCATGCGTGAGTGTGGGCGAGGATGTGCGAGTGTGTGCTTGGGCGAGTGTGTGCTTTCGGTAAGGAAAGCCCCCCCCACACACACACATACAAGGGCGCGCCCACGCAAACACTCCCACATCCTCGCCCAAGGAAGGTTGTTTGCCCATAGTCATCCATGGATGGACTTGAGAGACCCCCCCCCCCCACCGTCTGTGGTCTGTGCAGAGCCATGATGAGGGCCTGGAGTGCTTGTTGACCTACATCCCTGTAATTTAGTCCGGTCCTTCCTGCTGATTGTTCTCTCCCAAAACATGGCGTGAAATTATTGTTATGAGCTACGCAAGAATGCTCAATGCTCCAGCGCATTCTTTTCCTATTTGAAGTTAGCCACCTTTTTAATTCCATGCTTTGCCCGCCATTCATAGAAGAAAAACCCACACTACTTTTGTTGTCGTCAAGGATTCCGATTTTTCGCTGTTTCCGAACCAAAAAGAATGAGAATTTCTTTTAGGGCTATCTGATAGAAGACAATGTAGTTCTACTCAACAGTCTAAAATCCCAATCCGTTTCCTGTGACTGAAGGGAAGGATATAATGAATGTAATTATAGAGCAACATGGCGTTCCCCGCTGGAGCGATGTGTAACGGATGAATTAGTGCAGGTATCACAGGCTAGTCTCTCCCAAGGTGTTTGTTGACATCCAACCCCCGTCCAACACTTGATGAAGGTCTATACTTACTTCCTGTTCACAGTTCATGCTAGTCCTTTAGCTCAGCAGACACTTCCCTGTAAGCCGCCTGCAGTGAAGCAGCTGCATGGCATGAAGGAGCAGGTGGGTTAGTTGGGGACAGACAGACAGACAGACAGACAGACAGACAGACAGACAGACAGACAGTATGTGCTGGGTGCCTTAGTGGGGTGAGCTGCTCAGAACCCGGCAAGAAGCGGCTGTCTCCCCACTTGGGGATGAACGAGGGGGACCGGGCTGTCCCCCAAGTGGGAGGCCTCAGCCTCTCTCCACTGTAGTCCCCCCTGACTCTGTAAGCCCTGCGCTCTCCAGATAGATCAATCATCGATTTCCTGTTGGCCTGCCATCAAGAACAATACGTCCAGGGAGGAGAGGAGAGGAGGGGATGGGAGAGTGGAGGAAGAGGGGGAGGCGAGGCAGGGGGACAAGGCGAGGAAGGGGGGAAGGGTGCAGCGGGGCGAGGAGGACGGAGAGGAGGAGAAGCCGATGAGGGGGAAAGTGTTTCGAGAACTTCTAGTCAACTCTGGATGGGGGCCAAATTGCAAGGTGCGATGTGCGCAAATGGAAGCTTTCATGTGCGGTAAAATCAAAACATTGGAATGATTTGACACACACACACACACACACACACACACACACACACACACACACACACACACACACACACACACACACACACACACACACACACACACACACACACACACACACACACACACACACACAATGATTGCAATTCTTTGCCTACCCTGGGGAATTAGCAGGATCGCCATGTGTCGCCTTCGTCATGTCTGCCGTGCAGCTGTTGTACTGGCTTAGCCAAGGTGTCTGTCTCTGTTTGTCTGTCTGTCTTCTCGCATGTCAGCCCGTCTGTCTGCATCTCCTCAGATAAGTCTGCCTGGCCGTCTGTCTGCATGCGCGGGCGTCTTTTGGCTATGCATTTTAATGTGTGTGTGTGTGTGTGTGTGTGTGTGTGTGTGTGTGTGTGTGTGTGTGTGTGTGTGTGTGTGTGTGTGTGTGTGTGTGTGTGTGTGTGTGTGTGTGTGTGTGTGGAGATACACTCTCCGGATATTATTTCTGGCTTGGTCGATGGCCTTGATGATCTGTAAATTATCTATGAATTTATGAGTTTTTGGGAAGTCCAAATACCAAGCCCTGGCCGTTGATTTCTTCAGAAGCTAAACTGTTTGGTTCCCTTCCTCGATTTGTCCATTAAGATTTTTATGGAATGGTCATCTGAGAAAGCAACCAATTTTTTATAGATAATTTATTTCTACTCTATAGACTACACATGAATAATAAATTGTTATGTTATCGCTAAATTCAATGAGAATATTTTGGTGTGTGTGTGTGTGTGTGTGTGTGTGTGTGTGTGTGTGTGTGTGTGTGTGTGTGTGTGTGTGTGTGTGTGTGTGTGTGTGTGTGTGTGTGTGTGTGTGTGTGTGTGTGTGTGTGTGTGTGCCCCCTATCTGTGGGACCAGATACTGGGAGGTCTATGATGAAGACAGGGAGGTGTTTGTGTGAGAAAGATACAGAGAGTTGTGTGTCAGTCTGAGTGTGTGCTTGCGACACACAGGGAGGTTTGTGTGTTTTGTATTTTTGACAGGGGAGTCGTTTGTGTGCATGTGTGAGACAGATACAGGGAGGTGTTTGTGGCACAGAAAAGGAGGTGCATGTGTGAGCCGGATACAGGGAGGTGGCTGTGTTTTTGACACACAGCGAGGTGTATGAGTGTGTGTGTGCAAGACGCACTTTGACACACTATCCTGCAGTAAAGCTAACCAGACCCTTTCCATCTCGCTCCTTCCCTCTCTTTAGCGCTCACTTGCACTTTCTCTAGTGCTCTGTCCCTCTCTTTAGACCTAATTTTCACTTTCTCTAGTTCTCTACCCCTCTTTAGCGTGCTTTCTGTAGCTATCCATCCCTCTCTTTAGCGTGCTTTCTCTAGCTCTCTTTCTCTCTCTGTAGCGCTTTTTTCTCCCCACTGACTTATTTTTCTCTTCCTCCTCTCATCGTTCTCCACCCGTCTTTGTCGTACTCTCTAATTGTCTCTTCGTCCATCTCTCTATCCCCCTCTTTCCCTCGATATATCTTTCCATTTCCCCCTACGTCCTCTCTATCTCTCTCTCTTTCCCCACCTCCTTCTCTCCATAGACTTTTACACGACCGATCAGTGTTTCTGCTGTATAAACATCTCTTCGCTGACGTGAAGGCACTCCGATGCATGCCAACTAAACACCTGCTATGAAGTCTATTTAAACTCTGTCATTAAGAATGCCCACACAGTCTTTGGAGGAAGCAAAATATTCCAATCGGACTTGGCAGCTTGTTGTTTTTTGTTGTTTAGAGCCTCAGCGAGCCGTCCTGGTAAACAACCGCGTGTGGCGGCCACAGCGGCAACAGTGTTTCTATGGTAACCAGCTGCGTGTTTGTCATCCGTGCGCCACACTATAGGAGCAGGGCATCGAGGCGGTCTTCTCCCCCCACCCCGGCGCCATGCGGACCCTGCCGTGGGAGTCGTTCCCAGGGGCCGTCAACCCCACGGAAGGTAACGGCCTCACGCTGCCTGTCTGGGCCCTGCCTTCCCTCCCATCCTGCAATGCTAAGGTACTCGCGCGCTGGCCCAGACTGACCCGACACCCAGAGAGGTGGGCCGCAGTGGGCCAACGTCCAGAAAAGTGCCACAGAAAAACAACAAACAACCATCTATAACTTGACCTGTCACTACGGCATTGATATTCGGTGTGGAAGTACCTTAGAACTCACTACATGTTGAAGTTCTTTCTTCTGCGACAAGGTTTTGCTCAAAGAAAGCTATAGAGACCCTTATTTCATTGTCATTGAATCGCTGCATCCATCAAAGGAGCTTGGATTATCATGTGTGTGTTTTCGCAGCTGGTTTTCAAGTAGTCCGGTGAGAGCAGCTGAGTTAGTGGCCAGAGAAGTGGGGGAAATCACCCTCGCAGGAAACCGGATTGTTACGCAGGCGTCTTCTGATGATTTATGATGAATATGGCGAAGAATAACGGATATCTACTGTAACAGCTGCTCTTACTTCAAACACAACTCAGCTGTTTAGAAAACGGACTCGTGGCACTCCGTTCCTGCTCCCATTCTTGGAAACAGTCGGAGCATGTTGAACGGGTTCCTGCGCAGATGAACCGGGAACGTCGCATTCATAGACACTAAACTCATTTACATGAATCTGGTTTACGTAATATGTTATGACACTATATGTTGTGTGCACACATATATGGTTACCCCTGTTGGACCCCACTCTCTCTCTATTATATCTGTTATTAATATTATTTCTCTATCATATATTCCTAGTGCATCCATTTCACTCGGGTGTCTTGGTGTCAACGAGGGAGCCATTGTTTTTGTTGTTGTTGTTGTCGCGCTAAACAATGACCTGTCGACATGTGCTAACGCGTACTAGCTTTTCTCGCTAATGGACGGAAAATATACGGTCTTCCCCCCTACGCTCTGTTTCTATTCTTTCTCTGGTTTTCACCTCTCCCTGTTCCAATTAGTGACATTTTGGTACTACGTGATGGGCTTTTTCAATTAAATGTTAGGACATATACTGATTATTATGTCCACGTAGAGATGTACCATTAAAAAAAGAATTACATTTGATAGCACTTTTCTTTGGTGCGTGAAGAGTGTTGAAGATTAACACTTATCCTGAGTTAGGGGAAGCGGAACATTTTATAAAAGTGAACTGAACCGACATGAACTTCATTTATTATACATTCTTAGAGATCCATTCAATGGTTTGCTGTTGATAGCTCATAACTTCACCAATATGTGGTTGTGCAACGCTAGCACTTGCCTTGCACACAGGAACAGCCGCCGTGCTGCTGGGAAAGTGAGAATCGCAGTTTGTTTTCCTCAGTGATTGTGCCGTTTGTATAAGTCACATCCCCTAAACAAGGCTGGGGTCGGATCCCTCCCGTGCATCAATTACATTTCAGGAGGTTCATAAGCCCTGGAAGAGCTGCGATCAAGACAAAATGACCACAGCCTTTTGTATTTTCATTACATAATCCTTTATCTGTTCAGTTGAAATACTGTACTTTGGAAAGTAGTGTGGGCGGCCTGTCCACTCGTTTGTGTGTTTGTGTGTCTGTGCGTCCTCGTGAGCAAGGTGTGTGTGTAAGTGCGTAAGGCACAATTGTGTACAAATAACCACAACCTTTAGAATTTCTGTCTCAGACCTTTCTAGTGCTTAGTAGCAATACTGTCTGCTGTCGTGTGGGCAGAAGTCTACTGTGTGTGTGTGTGTGTGTGTGTGTGTGTGTGTGTGTGTGTGTGTGTGTGTGTGTGTGTGTGTGTGTGTGTGTGTGTGTGTGTGTGTGTGTGTGTGTGTGTGTGTGTGTGTGTGAATCATGGACTGGACTGCATTTTTATTGTTGTCGACGCTGTGCTTGATAAATGGAGCAGGTTGCCAGTGCCTCTCAGCAGCGCGGGGTTTGAAGGTAGGTGGGCCCTTGTGTTGCAGCACCGCAGCAATTAGGGCGGCGCAGAGACAAGAGGTGCACAATTTGTCCCCAGCGCCGAGTGTGTGGGCTTCCCCCTGTTCACACTGTATCTATCGCGAGCACACACACACACGCACACACACATACGCACACACACGCACACAGAAATAGATTTGAGAACTGCAACAGTGTTCGTTAAAACCCCTGAAAACGGGAGCACAGGGATGCATAATGCATCTTATAAAAAAACTAAAACAAATGGGTTTTTACGCACACGCACACTCTGACTGTTGGTTTAGGTCTGCAGGGGAGCCTGCTAACCTTTTTAATAAAGTGTGTCGCCAGGGCCTCCAGAGATAAGCAGTCAGGTAAAGACTGGGGCCATTGTGTACAACAAGTCCCTTAATGTATGCAGCTGCAGCCTCAACGTATGTAAAAGCTCAACGTATGTAATGGAGAAGATGCAAGGGGGAGCAGGAATTTAAAGAAAGGAGTATGGAGAGAAAATGGGGGATGAGAAAAGAAAGGGGAAGTCAAATGACTATGTTTTGGGAGCAACGGGGAAGAAGGACACCTTGAGGTAGCTGCTGTGTTTTGTCGTGTCTTGTGCTGTGAGCTGCTCCGGGGGGCTTGTTTTGGTACAAGGAGATGTGCGCTGTGTTCCCCACTCTGTGTCTGAGGTTACCGGCGGTTGACGGTTGAAACGCTGCAGAGGAACCCCAGGCAGCCATTTGTCTCCTCTCTCCTGCGGTGCCTCTTTGACTGTGACACACAGGTGGTTATTAAAGCCGTTTCAAAATAGACCTTGCTGACGCAAAACGGGTGTCAAAGTTGAAGCGTTGCGGCGGATTGAAACAAAAATGAACATCTCGGGCTACAAATGCAAACCGGTCCTGGTAAGGATATTTAGCCAGGTGTTGAGATACGTCTGAGAGAAGTTATAACACACAGTTACAACTGACTACTGCTTTGGATAATGGTTTCCTCTGAGTCAACGTAATGCTAATCGCTCTGGTAGCCGGATTGGTAGTGTTCAACCACGCATTAATTTCTGCGTTCGGCCCCATTCACCCCTCTGCTGCCTTCGCTGTACATATAAAATATGCATGAAGAGTCGTCATTGTTAGTTTTTATATTTACTGGCAGAGCTCTTTTTCCGAAATTAGAGTAACCACTGAAACCCAGAGATTTGCTATAATCCCAATAGCGATCAGTGTAGGATTTGAGCTATAAAGGATTGTCTCTCATTCCATATATACAGAGCATATATAGTTTTGATTAGGATTCGCACTACAATATGTGGTCCATCAATATATATCACCAATTTATTATTATATTGGGTCTAAAAGTTGTTTCAGTTAAGTAAAGATAATTTTGAAATGCCCAAACCAAAGGCTATTTTTGGTTGTTTTCGGTCACATTAATGTAGTTCCTGTGACAACTGCCCTTCCAGATGGGCCAGGGTTGGTGCAGTGTATGGATTAGGCGCCGCATGCTGTCGGAGACACTATCCGAGCCAGTCAGTGGAAATGTGATTGATGATGATTTTCTTGACGGTTGTTTTGACAGCTGGCACAGACAGTTTGATCAATACTGGACCAGTTCAGAACGATTTTTCCCCGATTACTCTGCATGACTCATTACTTTTAGAAATATGAGCTAGATGATGACATCCTTTTTGAAGACGTAACCTCTTAAATAGCCTTTTGAGGTCCTTATCCCACGCTTATTGCCCACTTATTCTTAAACACCTTGCCAATTTAGAGGAGATGAGGCAATACACTCCAACCAATCTTAACCCCCTACAGACCTTATAGAGTTTCATTTAACCAGTCGGTGCTCGACTAATGTCTCCAATCCAATCCTGATTGGTCCAATCATATTGTTGCAGGCTCCGCCCTAAAATCCCAAAATATGCAAGACGTTAAGCTCTTAATGCAATTTCATGTTGTCTTAAAATAGAGGGGGAAAGTGCTTTTTATGCTCTGGTGATTATTGTGTGATTATTATTATTATTGGATTTTTAAGACGCACAATCATATTAGTATGAGCACAGTACAATACAATGGAGAATTCTGACGCTTGTGCACAGAAACACCTACAAAGACTTACCTGAAAGTAAAATACAAATTGAGCAAATTGTTATTCTGCACTTATTGTTCCCCATGCTGAGATTGTAGAAAGCTATCGTCACCACATACTCCATGGAGTAGGCCCTCCATCCTGCCACAGGGTGCATTAAAATAAAAGGGTGTGTGTGTGTGTGTGTGTGTGTGTGTGTGTGTGTGTGTGTGTGTGTGTGTGTGCTGTAGTGTGTGTGTGCTGTGTGTGTGTGTGTGTGTGTGTGTGTGTTGTGTGGGGGGGGGGGCTGAGGTCTCCCACCCGCTGCTGGCTTTCTTAGTTACTCCCAATCAGAGGTAGTAATGGTTAATCGTGTGTCCACCCATCACTCCAGACACCTGAAGCCCCCCCTAGCAGACACTCCTCTCTGCCACTCTCTATTTCGTGGCGACGTTGCGATTTGAATGCAAAGCCACTTAACGTCTTCACACTCTCCGGGTCTCCATAATGTCATTTCATGAATATTTATCCACGCTCCCTAGGTTTTCTTATTTATTTACTGACATATATATGCATATATGTAGATATACATATATTTCCTTTATTTTTGTTTTGTTTTGCTGTGCTCGATAATCGCTGTTGAGGTTTCACATCAGTGCTGTGGAGGGGGGGGGGGGGGCGGTATTGGGTTGGGTGCGGGGGACTGGAATCCGCCTGGAGCCAATTTTTTTCCGTCCTGCTTTTGGATTACCCCATGTTGCTCGTTCAATTTCACTCGATTCATAATGAAGCAGACTCCAGTGTTTTTTAAGGGCGAACCGAAGCAGAATTTAAAACCCACCGTTTTTTCCTTGGCGTGATATATTTACTTTCTCCAGCTCTCCCTTGAAGACAGTTCAAGTTTCCCTGCCTAAGGGGCTTTAAAGTGTGATTGTAATGCGGAGTGGACAGTCAAGGGCTGTCACGGCCTGGTGCACAGTGTGTGTTTTGATCTTTAGCATCTCTCCCGGATTGACTTACCTGGCTTTATTACCGCACGCACCCTATGAATAAAAGATTATTTACCTATTGAAGTAGGGCTGATGGAGAAATACCTGGTCAAAAGTACTTTTTTTCCTGTATTCTCAACACTTGGGAGTGTTTGTGCCGTTGGCTTTTTTCGCATTCTTCTTTTATCGATTTTATTTTTTATTTTGGGCTTTATCATGGATTATCTTGTTTTGGATGGGTCTTTGCTTTTTTATTTGAATAGCTGATGCTTGATATTTCTGATTCCTTTTGTTAACTTTGTCCAACTTTTATGTTTGCACACTAAAATTATTGTGTTTTAAAGGATAATACAGGCTTAAACACACGTTGACACTTTTTATAAAACCTAACATTGATTTACTATTCCAGCGGGATTATTTTTCCAGTATGTGTTTATATACTGTACGGGTACTTCATCATTATTTGCAATTTCTCAATGGCTGCCGTGTCACGGTTCCTTCGAATGCGCTCCAGTGTGCTATTTATTTTTAGGACTTTCGCTATACCCTCTCAACATCATGAGGCAATTATCTGTATTTTGTACATTTACAGAGCCAAATGAATAAAAACAGCATTCAAATCAGATCAAACATATAACTATAGGCATCACAAGCTTAATTATTTGTTCTGAAAGCTAGCCAGTCATTTGGCAGTTTGCCACTGCGATAACTAGGGCTGTAACGCTGATCAACACCAACTTCACCATTCAGGTTTATATTCACGATTATTTTGACTGGAGAGACAAGATCACACAGGCTATTTTTTGCGCATTTTGTCTGGAAATGTCGTTCATAACGATACGAGTACATACTTCGGCAGGCTGTGGAGAAATGCAATCCTCCGTAAGCCACGGAGCACCTTTCATCACAGCGCAGTGCATCTCTGACGCAGTCCTTACCCTTGAAGACAGTTAGAGTTTACCTGCCTAGTCAGGGGCTTTAAAGTGTGATTGTAATGCGGAGTGGACAGTCAAGGGCTGTCACGGCCTGGTGCACAGTGTGTGTTTTGATCTTTAGCATCTCTCCCGGATTGACTTACCTGGCTTTATTACCGCACGCACCCTATGAATAAAAGATTATTTACCTATTGAAGTAGGGCTGATGGAGAAATACCTGGTCAAAAGTACTTTTTTTCCTGCATTCTCAACACTTGGGAGTGTTTGTGCCGTTGGCTTTTTTCGCATTCTTCTTTTATCGATTTTATTTTTTATTTTGGGCTTTATCATGGATTATCTTGTTTTGGATGGGTCTTTGCTTTTTTATTTGAATAGCTGATGCTTGATATTTCTGATTCCTTTTGTTAACTTTGTCCAACTTTTATGTTTGCACACTAAAATTGTGTTAAAGGAATAATACAGGCTAAAACACGTTGACACTTTTATAAAACCTAACATTGATTTACTATTCCAGCGGGATTATTTTTCCAGTATGTGTTATATACTGTACGGTACTTCATCATTATTTGCAATTTCTCAATGGCTGCCGTGTCACGGTTCCTTCGAATGCGCTCCAGTGTGCTATTTATTTTTAGGACTTTCGCTATACCCTCTCAACATCATGAGGCAATTATCTGTATTTTGTACATTTACAGAGCCAAATGAATAAAAACAGCATTCAAATCAGATCAAACATATAACTATAGGCATCACAAGCTTAATTATTTGTTCTGAAAGCTAGCCAGTCATTTGGCAGTTTGCCACTGCGATAACTAGGGCTGTAACGATACACCAACTCACCATTCAGTTTATATCACGATTTTTGACTGGAGACAAGGATCACACAGGCTATTTTTGCGCATTTGTCTGGAAATGTCGTTCATATCGCATACGAGTACTTCGCAGGCTGTGGAGAAATGCAATCCTCCGTAGCCACAGAGCACTTTCATCACAGCGAGGGCATCTCGACGCAGTCTTACGACATCAATAAGAGGAGCGGTGTCAGCAGACTATTATTTAGACTGATTATTTGCAAATTTCAATCTGACAATTTGACCGGAGAGATACAATTTTGTCTGACATTTAATTTTTCTATTACCGGACAACGGAAACCCTGACACTAACAGCTAATATCAAGTGGCTGGATCTGGACTGGAAGGATAATGGGAGTTAGAAAGGGCGTGTCGCGCTTCTGCCTTCTCACACCGCGAGACAGGTTTGTGGCTTTGAGTGTCGCGATTTCGGTTATGATACGCATATCGCTACAGCCCTAGCGATAACGTATGCTACAAGGGAGATCTAATTGCGACTGGTCTGGCGGCTGGGAGCGCTAGCCTGGCCACGCTAACTTTTGCTTAGCCAGTGAAACAATCTAGAACACTAAATGAAAGAATCTCTCCCCTGGATTTTGATCCTGTACCCCTCGATTTCAGAGAAAAACTCAAAGGCCCAAACCGAAAAAAACAACAACCTTTTCGCAGATTTGCTTATACTTTTATTGAACATTTCGGTACGCAGTTATCGCTGAGGGTAGCGAGTTTATTCTCCAAAAAAAAAAAGGGATATCAAACGAGGTGCTGCCTGACTGGGTTGGGACTGTATCAAACCTAGAGGCATCGGCCATGTCTGGGCTCCTTGTTGCTAGAACAGACCAGATCGGACGGATTAACGGTGGCAACACAGTTGTTTTCTCGTCAAACGAGGCAGTGGTCATAATCTGTGCGTAGATTATGACCACTCCCTGAGCCCATATAGCCGAAGTGCATTGTGGATTGACGAATGTGTCCTTTTTCGAAATTACGGCTTTTCTCGCAATAGGAACATTGAAAATATGTAACATCATACAGAACTCCAAAGTCGTTGTCATGTATCTCCTATTAATCTCCATTGTAACTATTGCAGCAATGTCTCTGTGTGACAAAGCAGCGTCTACAGAAGCGTCTAGACTATCCTCGACGAAGTGAAGTACTACACAAAAGCCTGACTTGTTTCGCACAGTGCCAATAGACCTAGATCTTTGCAATGTGTGTTGAATCCTGGGTCATACTGACGGACAAGTACAGACCAGCTGGATTCAAGGTGTACATGTACGCAGATATTGTCCTCCTTTGATCATAAATGAAATTGCAGTAAAATAGAAACAACAAAATCCATCATATCATTCCAGTTGCCGGACAGGGAGAAATGGAAGCACAGGAATTTCGGTCCGGCCCATTCGATGCGCTCTGCCGACGACAGACCTCCCTTTCACAGTGTACCCCGAGACGAGTCATTGTTATCCAGAGGTCCCCGACGACCCACATGCCGTTTGGGTTCAAAGAAAAAACGATCACATGGGGTCGGTTTTTCTTCGCCCTTTCTTTTTTATGGCTGATGGGTCCACTTTATTTTCCAGCGGTTTGCCCAGAAGTGAGTCATAAATTCACCTATATGGCTGTTTACGTAACCATCCGGAGTCCTTGACGGCTTGTTTCACAGCCATGTGCGGGAACTCAATTAAATTGTCAGCGGCACGTCTGGGTTCTGTGTTAGGGAGCCGGGGTCAGCTTCACACGTCATTAGGATTACAGTGTTGACTACTTGAATCATTATTGTCGTCATTTTTTATGGCATCCTGAGGAAACGGAGGGAAAGTATGGTCTAGTAGTGCGGATGTTAAGTCCTTGGTTCCAATCCCAATGTCTGTCTTGCTTGAAAAGCAAGATGCCCGACGGTTACCTTCTCTTTAAGGATATCCAAGAATAACCCCAAACAATAAGATGAGGGACAAGCAAAAAAATAGACTGATTTGATTCTGTATGAAAATGCATTTCCATAACCTTTTTTCACACAGATGAGACTCAGACGGAACGATTTATAAATGTCCTTCTCGCAGCTCTCTCCACTTAACAATCCTTAAGAAAAGGGAATCATACTAATTTCCCTTCCACGTTCGCCAATAAATACAAGAAAATTAATCAATAATCAGTCATCAACGCTGGTGTGACTTGCAGGGAGAGCGCGGCACTGAATTTGTGTGTGTGTGTGTGTGTGTGTGTGTGTGTGTGTGTGTGTGTGTGTGTGTGTGTGTGTGTGTGTGTGTGTGTGTGTGTGTGTGTGTGTGTGTGTGTGTGTGTGTGTGTGTGTGGGTGTGTGTGTGGGTGGGTGGGTGGGTGGGGGGGGGGACGGGGGACGGACGTGTTTGTTCTTCCATGCTCGTTTCTTTTCCCCATCCAACACTGGGCGTCTCTTCTTATCTCATAAGGGACGGGGAGATCTAGGTCTAATGGACTCTAGATGCTGGCGAATCGCGACATCTCTCCCTCCACAGTGAGAGAAAGCGAGGGGGGGGGGGCGGGCGGCTGGTCGTGAAAGCATAACTACAGGACTCTAAGGAAAAGAACCCAGCGGGAGCAGGTGGTCGGGCCTCCCTCCCCAACCGTTTCGGAGGGGCAACCGGGGGGGTGCTGAAGCCCCCACCCAGCGGTCGCCACTATAAAGGTGGGCCAGCCGGAGGACGAATTTACATGGCCGTGTGGGGGCTGCCAGCTCCGAGACGTTGACGGCTCTGACGAGAACAGGGGATTTAGAAAAAGCGAAAGGGGAGCGAGTAGGAGGATCCATTTATAGAAGGAACAGAGTCATTATCGTCGGGGGCTTGTTTTGTCTTTCCACCCTGAGAGTTCCTCCCGTGTGCTCTGAAAGAACCGTGGCTTCTATAAGACATGCTTATATTCCCATACTATTGTAAATGGAAACTGGATAAAGGGAATAATACAAAAATCATATGTTTTAACAAAAGAAACTTCCCGAGCAGCCGGTGTTGTTTTTTGTTATGCTAGCCTGCGCACCACCACCCCCGAACCCCCGCCCACTGTGGGGATGGTGGACGGCCAAATAAAGAAATCTAAAGACCCCAGCGCCTCAGTCTGTGTGTTTACATTTCCTTCCATCTGATGGGCCCAACAGATAGGGCCTCGGGCAATTTTCGCAGAATTGCAGGCTATAAGGAAGAGATCAGCACTCGCTGCCACGGGCAGCAGCAGCAGCAACAACAACCGCCGCAACACAGAGCCAGAGAGACTCGCTGTGTAAACTAACAGTGGAGGAGCGAAAGGCCAATAGACCCTTCATGGCTCCCCTGATGGATCTCTGTCTCTCTCTCTCTCTCTCTCTCTCTCTCTCTCTCTCTCTCTCTCTCTCTCTCTCTTCTCTCTCTCTCTCTCTTCTCTCTCTCTCTCTCTCTCTCTCTCTCTCTCTCTCTCTCTCTCTCCTCTCTCTCTCTTCTCTCTCTCTCTCTCTCTCTCTCTCTCTCTCTCTCTCTCTCTCTCTCTCTCTCTCTCTCTCTCTCTCTCAGTTGAGGGAGTTGGTCCGTGCGGTAAACAAAGACTAAATGTCAACAGGGCTGCCGATGTGGTTCCTGATTTGATGTCATAGATTTGCCAGCTGTTAAGTTGGTGTGTGGAGCTTTGCATAGGTTAGCGGTGGGAGCAGGAGATCTCCCATGGCTGGAGAATGGGGAACAGAAGAAAGTAGTGGAGGATGGAGGTGGCTTGGTTGTGTACACTAGCAAGGAGTTGTCCCAAAAGTGCTATAAAAACACCAGTGGTTTGGGCCTATGGTAGATATTCACAAACTGTCGTTTACAACTTTGAAGTCGTCATATTGTACTTTTAACAGAGTACGTTTTAATGGGGCAGCATGTGGCTCAGGGAGGCTGGTAACCGGTAGGTTGCTAGTTTGATCCCCGGCTCCTAGCTGGTTGACTCCGCCCTTGGTGTGTGAATGTGTGCATGGATGGGTGAATGTGAGGCAATGTTGTAAAGCTCTTTGAGTGGCCACTGGTTAGAAAAGCGCTACATAAACGCAGTCCATTTAATGAGTTTCTTTTAGTAATTTATTCTTTATACCGTAGATTTCAGCTTGGATTGTAGCAGTGGAAGTTGCCGGACAATAAGATGGCCCCCCAGACTGTTTAGTCTACCAAGAGGAGAGGGCCCGGATCTTACTCCTTATTGTTTATGTAATACCTATAGTGGGAACAAGTCCAAGGCTGTCTCCTGGGTTATCTCATCGGTAGCCAACATGAAGGCGAAGCAACAACCACATTTTACTTTTACTGCGTCTCAGATGTGTGGTGGGGCAAGAACAGGAATGGCTTATAGTTGAATAACTATGGTATAGTTGAATAACAACAGAGCCATTAGTGAGATAGAATCACTGAAACGGGTCGGTCATATTGGAAACACATGATCGTCTAACCCCCCCTGCCGCCCAAAACATCTTAATTCCAAATACCTTCTCATAGTGGTGTTATGGTTTTATTTTAGTCAATAATGTGTCGTCTCTAGATTATCCATGAATGGTAAATGGACCGGGAGAGCAAAATGCTGCGACCATGAGAGCCAGTCCACCCACAAGTTATGGCTAGCGATCAGTGAGGCTTCTTCAGTAGTAACGCATTGATCCCAACCTAAGGCGGCTCAAAACACCCAAATGGAGCATTTTTTATTAAATAATAATGCTGAACGCGTATCAACACAAAACTGAATTAGCATTTTTTTTTATATAAGCAGGCTTCCCCCATTTGAAGAGAATAATCTAAATTGATTGATTAAACTGTCAAGCTTTAAGGCTAGTAATGTACCCACATTCTAATACACTCTTTTTATAATTGAACCATGATTTTGGATTTCCCCGCACCATTTCTGTCACATAACCCAGACCTTCTCTCCATGCCGTCTGGTCTATCTTCCAAATCCCTCAGGTGAAATTAGTTCTTAATAGGTTTTTACGGTGTAGTCATGAGTTGTTTTCGTCTAAATGTAGTCAATATTGAAAAGAACCTTACCATTTCTTACAGCATTTGAATCAAGAGCATAGTTAAAAAAGGATGCTATTTGTTACTTGTATCGCAGCGGAAAAAAAAATCAATATAGGCTACCCCTTTTCAAGACTGCGTAGTATAATTAGTTGGATGATTTTTTTTCTCTCTTTTGCACTTATCTCTCAGTTTTTGCTTGAGATTAATGATCATAATGTGTTTGCCTACAAGTTGCCGAACAAGCGATATATTTCACTTCCCTGCAGAGCTGGATGCTAAACTGCTAGAATTATCCTGGGTGCTTTTCCTGGCAACTTTCCCTTTGATCAGAATCAATTTCACACAAATGCATTTTCGTGTGTTATTTATTACATTCTCAATAATGATGAGTAAATATAGAAATCAAAAACCACTTAAAACCATCCAGACATATGTTGAAGTAGTTTCAGGGCTCCAGACCAAATGGGAATTTTGCCCTTCATATTTGGGCTACACGTTAAACGGGGAAGGTGCGCAGCAACGAATCCGGATCTGTAGCAAGCCATTGAGTGTGAGAAGGATAGGGAATAGCCACTGTTGGTGGGTAATTTGTGGAGGGGCAGGGTCCTAGAGAGTTAATGTCGAGCGGGCGTAAACGTCTCTGTGAGAAGGAGAAAGATTTCACAACTTGCTACGTGTGTTTGAACAATTCTCAAACTATTGACTCGTTCTTCCAGACCTGCGGCTAGTGGGCCAGCCAGTGCCAGAGTCCTGCACGGGTCTTATTTTGCAAACCCACACCCGCTCGTACCCGCAATAATTGAAACTGCATCTGACCCGTGTTCCGACAGTAGCGCGAACTACATTCGTTGCGCTCCCGACCGGGCCCAAATTCATATCGTCGCCCGGCCGGCACCCAAAGGAAAATTAGAAACATTTGCGTGAGGGGTCTGGCTGCAGACATTCACCCACAAGTTCCAGACATCCACCCACAGAAACATCCACCAGCACACCGGAAATTGCAAAAAAAAATTAAATGTAGTTTTGCACTGCGCAAGCACGGGCAAAGAGGAGGCGCAGCGTGCTCGTGGACCGCATGCACACACACGTGGAAACAGTTGGAATAGATGAGAATCACAATAAAATGTGTGAATTTGAAACTGCACATTGTTATCTATTATCAAATTATTAGTAATGCAGTGAAAAAAAAATTAAAATCACATTGGCGTGTTGATTTAGAGTGAGGCGCCACAGTGCCCCTCGTGAAAAAAGTTATTCTGGAGCCCCGAGTTTAGTCTCTCCCTTAAGGCTGAGGAGCAACAATGCTTAGAGGGCATTTAGATAACAACTTTCCAGCAGCATAAGCGACATTGAGTGAGGTTCTATGTAGATCAGAGTTATACATACATACATACATACATACATACATACATACATACATACATACATACATACATACATACATACATACATACATACATACATACATACACACACACATACACACATACATACATACATATATATAGATTGTGATTTCTGGATTTTTCTTTTTAGATTATCTCTCACATTTTTTTTTTTTTCTTATGACCAAAAAGGTCCATTTTGGTCTCATCTGACCACAAAACTTTCTCCCATGACTCCTCTGGATCATCCAAATGGTCATTGGCAAACTTAAGACGGTGCTGGTTTAAGCAGGGGAACCTTCCGTGCCATGCATGATTTCAAACCATGACGTCTTCGTGTATTACCAACAGTGACCATGGAAACGGTGGTCCCAGCTCTTTTCAGGTTTATTGACCAAGTCCTGCCGTGTAGTTCTGGGCTGATTCCTCACCTTTCTTAGCATCATTGAGACCCCACGAGGTGATATCTTGCATGGGGCTCCACTCCCATTGAGATTGACCGTCATGTTTAGCTTCTTCCATTTTCTAATGATTGCTCCAACAGTGGACCTTTTTTCACCAAGCTGCTTGGCAATTTCTCCGTAGCCCTTTCCAGCCTTGTGGAGTTGTACAATTTTGTCTCTGGTGTCTTTGGACAGCTCTTTGCTCTTAGCCATGCTGAATGTTTGGGTCTTACTGATTGTATGGGGTGGACAGGCGTCTTTATGCAGCTAACGACCTCACACAGGTGCATCTGATTCAGGATAATACAGTGGAGTGGAGGAGGACTTTTAAAGGCGGACTAACAGGTCTTTGAGGGTCAAAATTCTAGCTGATAGACAGGTGTTCAAATACTTATTTTCAGCTGTATCACACAAATAAATTGTTAAAAAATCATAGATTGTGATTTCTGGATTTTTCTTTCTAGATTATCGCTCACAAAGTGGACATGCACCATGAAAATTTCAGACCCCTCCATGATTTCTAAGTGGGAGAACTTGCAAAATAGCAAGGTGTTCAAATACTTATTTTCTTCACTGTGTGTGTATGTATGTATGTATGTATGTATATATATGTATGTATGTATGTATATATATATATGTGTATATATATATATATATATATATATAAAGCCGATTGCTTGGCCTCCTCCTTGGTATTCCTTGAGAGCTGTTTTTTCATAAATCGCCAAACTCATCAATACACGTCCTTGGGTCCTTAGCTAATGTACCCTTGTGATCCGAAGATTAATCGGATGATCAGCTATGCACCCGGCAAGGATGATGACTCGATGGGATTGAACAGTTGTTCAATCCCATCGGGTCCTCATCAAACAAGTCATTGTCATCAAGGAACAGGTAGGGGGCAGGTCATTTTGATCCAGGATGCCAATACTGCAGACAATGGCGATGAAGCCCAGTGTCTTTCAGCTGGAACTGTTAGGGTGCACCCTAGTCCTTTTCAATATCCCTCCTTCTTTGCCTATTAAGGACAGCTACATTTGAGAATTCTGTGAAATGATGTTCCAGTTTAGGACATTGCTTTTTGTACAGTGTTGAAGTGCAGCAACACTTATTATTATGGTAGCGCCCCCTCACGCCCACATGGTTAATGTGCTTGATCCTTCCCCACACTTTGCCCTTTCAACGCACTGAAGTGAAGCGAGGCACAAAGTACGGAGCTACTGTAAAGATTTATGTACGGTGTATTTATTTTACAACCTTCTGTTTCTCCTCTTCGTTACACTTATTCATGGCATTCAATACCCTCAGATAGTTTGGAAAAATCTATAAATCAACACACACACACACACACACAGAGCCGCTGCTGGCCGTTTCGGTGCCCTACGCGATGTGGGGGGGGAGGGAGCGCCTCTTTTTATATATTAGGTAAGAACATCTGATTTGCCGAAATTGAGTGATAGATTATACAATTAAGAGAAAACAACGGTGGGCCTCGTCATAACTTAATTAACTTTTTTTTTATTCAATAATGTAATCTTTATTTTTTATTTTTTATAAACCTTAATTTTTGGTGCCCCCCCAGGTACTTGGTGCCCTACGCACTCTGTGTATACACACGCGCACGCACGCACGCACACACACACACACACACACACACACACACACACACACACACACACACACACACACACACACACACACACACACACACACACACACACACACACACACACACACACACACACACACACACACACAGTATTGACCTAAGACGGACTAAAGACTAAACTTGGTATTTATCCTTCAGTTTGTTAGTATAATTTTACACACTTGCACGACATTGACAAGATGCATCTCTTTCTTTCACCACTATGAACCAAAAGGCAATTTTCAAAAAACTGAATGAACCCCTGCATCTTACCTTATCGACAACCATGTGGATACAAACATTGGAGGGGTAAACAAAGCAGTAGCACTTAACAATGAGGGGACATTGATGATTGAACCATGAATTAACATTCTTCATTCATGAATGAACATAATCCAGTTATAAGCATCAACTGTTAACCGTTAACTGAAGTTCTAGAAGTAATTTACTAAAGGTGTTCCTGTAAACTAAGGGAATCCTTTGTTCATTATTTAACCCCTATTTTAATGCTATATAATAATGCTTATTACTGCGTTAACTCATGTTAATGAATGGTTAACTAACATACCCTTATTGTACAGTGTTACCAACAAAGCAGTCGGCCAGCTTCATCAATAGAGACGGGCGTTGATGCTGGCTGCGGATGTGGCTGCATGCTTGTCGTGTGTTGGCTTCGAGGCATACATACCAATTACATATGCTGCCCACACACCCAGAGAGTGCCCACGCTGTGATGATGGTTTTCACTCCTGTCCTGGCTTGTGGGAAATTTGCTGCAGGTGTGTGTGTGTTTGTATGTCCCCTAATCATTCACCAAATTGTTGTTGTGCCGTGTCAGAAGGTAACTTAATGGTTGAGCAAAGGGGATACATTCACCGGGACAGAATAACCATGCATCAACAGTCTGTTAATGAATGCAGATATGTGGTCGTGCTGAATAGGACTACTCTGTGAATGGAAATGTGTCAAAGACTGGAAGAATGGGAATGTGTTAAAGCTATACTTTCTAAATAATTGGCCCTCAAGATGTCATGTGTAAAACTGTCTCTATAAAGTAAGACCTTTTGTGAACACTGCGTTATCATTTTCATGACATGTGTTAATTACCACAGTTTGGAACAATTATAGTATAGGGTTTTACTGGCTTTGTCTGACAGGCAGCCACGAAAAGACGTCTTTTGTGCTTGCTGTGTATTGTTTGTCGGAAGACAAGTTACTAGTGTATGGAAGGGAAAAATACCCAGATGACCATTTATTATACCAGAATGTTGAATCCATTTCCGTTTAATTCTTAAAAATGATGTCAGCATGCGGAAGAATAATTGCTTTATGCATGTGTGTTTCCTGTAGGGAAAATGTCAGCCGACCGCGCCTTGAGGAAGAGACAACAGCTGAATAATCTGGTGGGAATAGTGACGGAGCTGGCCAGGCCCGGAGACACCATCGTCGATTTCTGCAGTGGAGGGGTATGTATCGCACGCACGCACGCACACACGCACACCTACGCGTACGCACGTGCACGCACACCTACACACACACCTACACACGCACGCACGCACGCACGCACGCACGCACCACGCACGCACGCACGCACGCACGCACGCACGCACGCACGCACGCACACGCACACACCATGATTACTTAGCTTTGGTACCCATGCTTTAGTCACACTAGGACTAGAATGTGACTATGACTAAAACGAGTACCTTGCATACTAGAAACTGGAAGTGAGGAATTCAACCTATGTGCCGCAGCAGGGAACAGAGTTTGACGCTGGGGTCGCCAGAACATTCTCATATGTTAGGTCTATTTTAAAATACATAGACGCCTAAATGCACAGTCTGTTTCCTTTGATCATCAGCGTGTTAGAAGGCTGCAAAGGTAAATAGCAGACTGAACTTTAAATGTACGTAGATAACTGTTAATTAACCCTGGGGCCAAGAGGTTGGTGAGGATGCTGAAGAGGTGGGGGAACCCCTGGTTCTGGAATTCACCTCATCAGTTTTCCTCATGCCCCTGTGGTGGATACATAATTCACCCCCTCCATACACACACACACACACAGCTAGACGCGGCAGCAACGTAAGTATCGTGATATCATAGCAGCCCGACACAGTGTAGCCTGCTAACGGATATTATCCCCCTGTCGCAAGAAAATGACGATTCTGTCGACCAATCAACGGACGGCGTGTGTAGCTCAACCTTTTCGGCACCCTATCAGACCGCTTGGTACCCCAACAGAGGAGTACCGAAAATAGGAGTGGCTCAGCGTGCTTATTTTTGGGACCCTGGCCAACTTTTGGTAGTGGAAACGACAATATAAGCGGACCGAACCGCACCGCTCGGGGGAAATGGAGGCAGAAGAGTTGCAGCCTGGGAGGCTCAGCTGTGTACCGGCCACCAGATTGCCCCAGCGCTGTCTCTTTTCCGTTCCTTCTCCTTGTTATTGAATGAACATGAACGGATGCTGTATCGTGCTGTGACTTTCATCTGTTTCTCCCACCCAGGGTCACGTCGGCTTGGTTCTGGCTCACACACTCCCAGGTTGCGAGGTAATGAAAAAAAACAACTCGCATGTGACCTCGGTGACAACAACAAACTAATTTGGTTGAACTCCTCTGACGGGGCCCTAGCCGGGTTGCCAGATGTGCTTTTATTGCCTTCGTCGATCGCGGCGGTTTTAAGCAAGAAAGATCTTGCTCCCTACCAGGGAGCCGTCAGACTGTTTCAGAGGCAGTCATCGACAGAGGAGGGTGGCCTGTGCGGTCGGCACTCTTGTTTAGTATTAGAAATATGGAATACAAGTAAACGGTTCTAAATAAAATGAAATGCTGCCTAAAATCCATTGTCAACTAAAAGTGTTGAAGCGGGTTTAAAGAAGCTTGAATTGTGGTCGTACTTTTTAGGTATTTTCTCGTTATCCATTATTTATGGTTATGGCTTTTGGTTTTACATGTCTTTGATTTCTCACGAAGGTTACCGTTGCTCCCCTTCACAGGTGATCCTCATCGAGAACAAGGAGGAGTCCCTGGACAAGGCCAGGGCGCGCGGGAAGGAGCTGGGCCTGGCCAACCTACGCCTCATCCAGGCCAACCTTGACTACTTCACCGGGCCCTTCCATATCGGGGTGAGTAGCCATGGCCACGGACAACTGCAGCAAAACAAACCTTTTATCACAGAAAGCAGAACGATAACAGAAGCAGCGCTAGAATCCCCCTATCCCCCAGCATGGGCTCTGTGTATGCTGGTTAACGCCAAATGAACGCTCTCTGATAAGGCGGGGGGCTTAGCATTCCACGGCTAGTGAGTGCACATAGATACTTTGTGTGTAGGTATGTGTGTATGATAAGGATACACACTACTCTGCGCTTCTCCCAATAAGACCAGATCAGTGAAGGTTTGCGGAGCAGCCCACTTGGTTTCTCGACTGCAAGACGATTTTACCCTTAAGGTTGAACTCGATAAGCAATATTAAATTAATCTCAAACCAATTTGATGCTGTGCAATTTATCCTCCCCCCGTTAAGGTTCTGCACACACTGTACAATGGTTGGGTTTCAGACCAAATCCAAAAATAATAAAATCAAGGTAGAAAATTTGGTGGACTCGGCCTTGGCTCATGTTATCCCAATTATATTTGGCTGTGAATGATTGTTTCCCGTCGGCGAAGCCAAGGCCGTTTTAGTGTGACTCCTGGTCAGATAAACCCTAGAGCGCAGCAACCGCTAATTCCACCCCGCTGCCCTTGCCTCAGAAGATCAGTGATCTATTAGTTTTTCCAACATTTTGTTGCGCATTTAGAGTTGAGCTCTCCTACTGCAAGACGGCGGGGTCGACACCGTGCAGTTCGACCGCTTTGCCCAAATCCGGGGGGGCTCTCCCACGCGAAGACACCCGTCAATTTGCGTTTGCGGGACGTCGTTAGCTGCGTCTGTGTACTCCTCCCCGATTCCTGCTGTTATTTCGTCCTGTGGGTTTCGCCTCGTAAACCACCCGGGAATGTTCTTAAAAGAGGATAGATTTCATCAGCGTTAGCATAGCTATATACTGTATGGGTAGACGTAGCCTTTGCAATTAGGCTCTGTATAGCCGCGCCGCTCGGCGAACTGAGAGCTGCAGAAAAACCTGCACTCCATTGTGAGTGGGAGGGAGGCTTGCTACCCGGAGAGAGACCAGACATTGAACACACCTGCACGCACGCACGCACCTTCCCATACACACACACACACGCAGGCACATACACACACACACACACCTACACACACATACACACCTCAAAATCTACACACACACACCACCTCAACATGCACACACACACACCAACATGCGCACAGACACACACACAACACACACACACACAAGCACACCTCAACACACACACACACACACACACACACACACACACACACACACACACACACACACACACACACACACACACACACACACACACACACACACACACACACACACACACACACACACACACACACACACACTCTCCACATCTACACACACCATTGCCGACACTCTCTGCTTCTTTCCTTCCTTCCTTCTTTCCTGCCGTTATCACTCTTCTAGATTTATCTCGAGTCATGATGGGGCTATCGCGGATCTCGCTACTGGTCCCGAGTTATTCCCACCTGAGGCCTGCCACCAATCACGCCGCAGTTAAATCCTGCGCATGCATTATGCATGTGGCCATTTTTAGCGGCGCTAGTTTAATCAGGCTAATTGGGTGGAGGTATGTCGCCGTCTGCTGTTTAATTATGTCGTTGTGGCGGCCATGTGTGAGGTCGGAGTGAGGGGTCTGGGTGGGGGGGGGCTTGAGCCGGGTGCACGTCCTGCTTTTGGCCCCGCGGGGTAAAACACTGACACCCAGGCGAGACAGCGGGGGGCGAGCCGGGTGGCGGACCGTGAAGTTCACGGTGGATTTTAGTCTCTTTGAATTTCATTGAATTTCATTACGGCTGTCGGCGTGTCCTAATGGTCTGATACCTTCCAATTGATTCTTAAAGCGGATCCCCTCTCGGTGTTTTGTGTCTTTTAACAGCTTTTTTCTCGAATCACTTTTATTGGGGATTTTGAACATCTGACAAAGCCTCGAGGATCTGTCTTTGCCGTATCGACAATGTATGAATACGACATTGCATTACTTATTTCAGATATAACTATAGTCCGCTAGGATAAAGATGAACTGTATGCGATGAGATGGATAAAGGTGCATTATATTTATATTTTATAAACCAATATAAAGAGTTTAGCATTAAGTGGAAACCAAACATTCCCATTAGAATAAAGCCAGAGTTGTTCTTTGTCGTATTAGTCAGCCGACAGCTATTCGACTCATGAAATATGGAAACCAACTTGCAGATGAAAGCATACACACAGAGTGTAGTAACTGCAGGATTTCATTCGGAATGTAATTTTGCCCCGGTCACACCGACCCAAAGACACAAGATGAATCGGTTTTAATAGCGTTTCCAACCCCCTTCCTTCCATACAAGCATACGGATCTCTGGTCTTCAATTTACATATAATCTATAATATCTAAGCCTTTACAAGGCTTAGATTGTGCTAGATAGTACCATGCAACACATTTTTCTCCTTGAGCTTATTTTTCAAATGGTCCCACCAAAGCCATGTTAATGAGGGAATTGAACAATGGTATTCTGTGGGCTACATGTAGGCTTTTGTTGTATTGTGGCTGCTTGGGACTCTTTTTAGCTTTCAAATAAAATTTAATACCAAGAATGACAATAGGGGGGAAAATTAATTAGTTTGAATTAAAGTAGTTATTGGAACCACTTACTTTTAGTTAACATAGAATATAATCAAATCATCTCTGCTGGAATAGAAACGGCTGGAACAATTACTCTAATAATTGCCTTGTTATTATTTTGCGACGCTCATATTTCGTGACATCCCCCACCAGCCCCCTCCACCCTTTTTCAAATGCATTGCAAAATATATCCACAATAATGTAACGGTAATCGTATAAAAAAAACCTCCACCTCTTAGAGATTCAAATTCAGAATACAAAACACGCAGAAATGAATTCATGGTTATTCTTTCATGTGCCTGGAGTGTCTAGGCAAGGAATACAAATTATCAGATAATTAGATTTAACAATTGCTAAATTTGGAGTGAACACAGTAATTTTTTTGTTATTTGCTTTGAGCAGGTGTCTGGCACAACCAAAGCATTTCAGCAGACACCTGTGGTAGCTTCAGAGAAGTATACCGCTGTTTGATGACTTGGGCAAAAAGTCAACACTTCAAAAGTATCACCGTGAGAGTTCCACCAACAGTTTTTCTGCCGGTTCGTCTTAACTTTATTTTTATTAAGCTAATGGGACATGGTACTGAATTACAATTAATTTGGCGATTTAAAATAACAATCACCAAGTTTATCGGTTTAAATAAATAATGGTAAGTCCAAATCAGTAATTTCTGTCATATTGTGTTAAAAACATAAAAGAAAGCCTTCAAGCCTTAATACAGTCAGACAGTGTTGTGAGGTTAGAGTGAATTGAGCAACTTTAATTGGAAAGTATGCGTTCACTCTGTCCGGGTCAGATCTAAACTGCCATGTAGCTCGCTGTCACGGCTTGACGGCTCGACCGGATTTCAAGCATTTAAGTTGAAATGGAACTGGTATTTTTCATACTTCTCACGAGTAAAGTTGAAATTGAAATGTGTTTTATTTTCATGTCTCTACATTATTATTTTGTGGGTACACGACCATATGTCCACACAAACAAAAAGAGTGGATGTGCTGTCTTCGTCATGGGAACATGTTACTAGCCAAAGGCTAATGTATTGCAAGATGGCAGCCGTCACGCACAGTTTACCAGCTCAGTAGGAATCCAATGGCGGTCCGTGTGCCAATACAGGAAACACTAATAGATTCTGTTTTGATCAAGCACCTTGCGTCAGCTCCTAATAACAACGGCCACCGAATCATTTATCTAAAGCTCTGTTCCTACCCGTGGGTAAAATCAATAGGAAGGGTTTTAGTGCGGGTTCAACCATCTCCGTGAGTTGCACGTAAGTTCACCGTCACTATTTAATTTGGGCTTTTTGACTTGGACCAAAAGTGAGTGCTCACTGTGTTTTATTCGTGGGCTGAACACATCATAATAGTCTGTGTCTGTGCGCGGGCGTGATACTCTCCTCTCCTGTTGTCTGCTTTGGCAGGTGGCTCTGCATGCCTGCGGTGTGGCTACAGACATGGTGGTGGAGCACTGCATCCAGGCCCGGGCCGCCTTCGTGGTCAGCCCCTGTTGCTATGGCTTCGTCCAGAACACCCTCAAGTTCTCCTTCCCCCGGAGGTTCGTGGCTGTTGTTCGTACCCGACAGTGACACACAATGCTGATGTCTCTTTTGTGTCTTTTTGGGCTCGGGCCACAGAAAACAATCACTCAACTTATTAGTGTCTGTTGTCTGGTAACATGTTTCCCTTCCTCTCTCACTGTTTTTTACTACTTCACTTCGTGTTTGCTATTCATTTTCCTCCAACACTACCAGTCAAAACAATAACTTGCCTCGTGACTTGCTACCTCAGCCTGCTACTGCCCTATGTGTCTTGCATCGACCCCAGTTTGATTTATTTTCATCTCTCCTTCATCTCACTATCCTGCCCAAAAACTCTCAAAAATGGCCATAAAATATAGATATAAAGCAAATACATGTGAGCACATACAAATCCTCCTATGCATCGATCCCTAACCAAGCAATAGGGGCCTCCACTATTATTATTTAGTTACTCTTGTACCGTTCCATTGCCATCGATGGTTCTCTTTGCCCTGCCCCGGTCAGGTAAAAAACAAGTGTAGCTTCTTTCATTAACATCAGGCGTGTGTGTGTGTGTGTGTGTGTTGTGTGTGTGTGTGTGTGTGTGTGTGTGTGGTGTGTGTGTGTGTGTTGTGTGGTGTGTGTGTGTGTGTTGTGTGTGTGTGTGTGTGTGTGTGTGTGTGTGTGTGTGTGTGTGTGTGTGTGATTTATGGGTCCTACAGCTGGAGTTCGCTGGAAAAAAAACATTGGACCTTGGGAAATTAGTTTTATCCATTCCATCAAGATGAGAAAGGAACTCTATTTCTTCAAACTCTAACGATACGATTTGCTTTGGTCCTTTTAAAATAGTCCTAGAGAGAAGGAACCGTACGTTATTAAATTGGGTGGTTGCTATGACACTACTCTCTTTACGAATGGGCTTGTAAGAGAAAAATAGCACAAGGGCACTTAGGCACCATTTTAGTTTCATGGTCTCGATCCACCAATGCCAAGGCTTCAAGTTATGCTATTAAAAAATGCTCATGAAAAGAGCTTGGGGTTTAAAAGCTATAAAACCTTGCATCAACCAAGAAATCCGATAATTGTGAGTGCTGAACACCATGCCTCAAAATTACCCTAAATAATCTGCAAATATTTTTAAACATGGTATTTTCACGTAGCTTTTCCCCATATTTCTAAGAGTGCATTCCCTCCAACTCTTGAAAAATAGAGGGTGCAGTAAGGGGACCATGCCGCAGGGTCGTACCATAATACGAGTTTAGTTCTCCATCCCCAGGCTACACTATTAAGGAGGACCCTCTCTGCACCTGACCCACTCAGTTCTCCTTCTGCTTCTTTAAGAGGCTTTCCCACCCTGAGGCCATACTCCAAACCCCCTTCTGAAGACCCTGCCAGGTGCACACATTCCCAGCATAGCGGGGATGGAGACTTGAGACTTGGACTCGATTTGTGAAAATCTAGAACATAAAACTTGTCTTGGTTTTGCCTGCTGTGAGCCTTACTCAATGAAGTTTGCAACAGACTGTATCCATGGTAGCAGTATGTTAAATTAATCATGGTTCCCTGTCTCTCGTCATCAACTGCTGTCAAATATATGCCTTATAAGCCTTTTAACAGTGTGGAAGTTGACAAGCTCCCCACAGCCTCCATGGCGGCAGAGCTGATGTCTTCTAATACTTAGAATAACAAACAGGAAGGAATGCCATAAAGTGCATTAATTGTGAATTTGTTTTTGTATGGGGAAATAGTAAAATCGATTTTAGCGTTTTTTTTCCCTTTGTCGTCAAGTCGTGTATGTTACTTCTTCAGTCACTTCTTCTGTTGATTTTAAGGTGGCGTTTGCTGAACTCTGAGCAGATTATGAATGAAAATGTTATACAGATAATATGGCCCAATGGTCGAGAAACTAGACTAAAGCTCTGCCAAAAAGTCCTACTTCCTACTGAAGGAAGACACACATGATTGAAACAATAAGCAGGGCAGAACTTATTTATTTATGTTTTGAGTGTTATTTTTTTTAATATTTTCTTTTATGAGTCCTCTTACTACTATTATTACTATACCCTTTTCATGTTGCTACTGCAACTTTCACTGCAACACCGTAAGACCAACCTCAATCAAAACGATAAAGAATGATTTAACCGACTAAGAGCATAACATTGTTAGGATTCTCTCCAATCCGGAGGCGGTCTGGACTAATGAGTCCGTAGATGTAGATGGATGCGCCGTCTTCTTCATTAGTGCCATCAGTAACTTTTTCTTACCAGTACATGCTTGAAGCCCTTGGTTTTGATTGTGGCCTACATACACGGGCATGTTCATATTTCTTTAACCCAAATTCGGGTCTGATTGGCTTAAAATATTCGCACAAGTTTCTCTAAAAAATTGTGAACATCTCAAACAGGCCTCTCGCTTTTATATGAATAAAATCCAGGGCATCGAACTAAGCAACTCTGCTCTATAATCGGTTTTAGTCCCCCTCATTAGTTATAGTGCTGTTATGATTCATTCTGAAGGGATTGTGTTTGTCTGACTGTATGCAGGATAGAGATAGCCTTTCCAAGCAAACACATAATGGATGCAAATATTTTGTGCAAATATCGGCAAAATGACATTTATTTCTTCTTCCTTTTCTTGCAGCAAAAGGTTTCAGGACACATTGAGTTATAAGGTATGTAGAATCTGTTAACAAATGTATAACATATATAAAAATTCTTACATCTATATATTCTAACGTATAATGAACTAAAGATGAGGATGTAATGATATGACATTTGGCTCCTTTGACTAACTTAACACCTTCTCTTCTCATGCAATATTTTCATTTTGGGGGGGGTCTTTTAGATCTTTTACCACACATCTCGTGTGAGAAAGCTCTGTGGTACTGAGGTGCCATGGATTCTCAGACTAGCAGGTCATTGGTGGACAGAGAACACAGGGAGGGGTGTAGGGGGGGTACCTCAAACTTGTGATGAATGGGCCCTGCCACTGCCCGCTGGAGAAACTCATCACTTCAAAGGGTTCTGTGTGTCCTAGCACTAGCAACCTCATGCTGGCACTCGGGAACTTCAATCACCTCTACTTTCTGTTGTCCCCTGCGCCCAAAGAAATGAAGCGAGGAGCTCTCTGTAACATATTAGATGTTATTTTTTCCCCGGGGGCATTCGTCCCGCTGTCTTGGCATAATCCACCATGAGGAGACGCGGAAGGAGGAAAAAAAAGGACACAAGTAACACCATTGCTACAACTGGAATAAATCAAAAAAATAAATCCGTATCCCATTAAAAAGGCTTGAAACATCATCTTCCACTTTACAATTCGCCTCTGTGTATCACCCCCCGTCTCTCGTCTCCTTTTTAATGTCACCAAACATGTACTGATTATCTAGTCTGGAGCTCTACTAGGCCTGTTGTGTCTTCTGGGTGTCTTAACACACTCAATCACCTGGCCCGCTGCTAACAGAAACCAATGATGTAATTACATTGTTCCGCACTTTCTCGTTATTTGTCTCCTGTTGAGCAAGAGTAACGCGCTGTATGTTTGCCAAATAAAGCATCCCGGGCATGAGATAGCCATCCTCGCCCACAAAGTCTGCGTACGAGGGGGGGGGGCATGGCCTTCAACGCTGAAACATTTTCCTGTGATTTATTTTAATGAGCTTGGAAGACTCGACATGACTTTAGTCTATGACTCTTTGTACAAAAACCCACCGAGAGACAAAGTATGGTGCGCTGTTCTATGCAGATGACATTTTAATGCATTGACGTAATGAACAACCTCTTCCCCTCTCTCTCCAGGAACACATGGTGCTTTGCCGCTTTGCAGACCAGACCGCTGCCCAGCTTCCTCCTGAGAGACGACTTATAGGTACTGCAACCCTCCACATAGTTCTCTTACCATTTTCCTCTCAACGAGTCTCCTCACACCTCCTCCTCATACCTTCCATGGACCTTATTCACTTGGTCACCTAGCGGTTCTTCTTGCTCACGCAGCTAGCGTTTAGAAGAAAGATGGTGCCATAGTGGCCGCAAGGTTATTACGGCCTAGAGCTATAGCTATTTCTTTAGGGAGTTGAATAAGACATGTTTCCCAGCATGCATTAGCAAGATCCAAACAAGGAAACTTTCTAGGCAGTTAAAACTCCAGTGTGCGGCACCGATCTGACCAGTTGTTACCAAACCAATCTTTCACCTTGGCAGACGGATGGAGAGGGCCCCTGGTTGTGTAAATAGGAAGGGGGGAAAGTAAAAGCAAAAGTACTTTATTGATCCCAAAAGGTTCTCGCAGTGTAACTGGTGGGACATGTGCCATAAAATTGTCAGGCTCAAGCTGAAGAAAACCCTGAGATTGGACTGTTTGCAATCATTTCACTTTATCACTTGCAGATCATCTGCAATTATATCATCCAGAGTTTGTATTATTGTCGTATATATAATGACCTGTATGGGATTTTGTGAGGGTTTTCCGATGGCTCATATGCACCGCTCAATACTGCAGCCTTTTTCTGTTGACTGGTGCGGTTTCAATTGTTGACTGGATTGCCTCGGTGCCACTAACAGCAACTTTATTTATCCGTGAAAAAAACATTGTCATTCTCATGCATGTGGGGGGTGCAACCATGTGCTCTGGGAGACAAAGCGAAAAGTAGCTTGGTGATTCGATGCTGACGTCCTTATTTTTCAACAAGTTTACTCTGCAACAATCTAACTAAAGAGATGAGCCGACCTAGCAACGCCCTCAGGCTTCTTAGAGGAGGACGTCGCAGCCAAACGTTGATCACAAAGCCATCTCCGTAGTCCGTGCTTTGGTATGCCTTCACATGATTAGGCGAGAAGCGGGAGCAGAGGAAGTGCATTTGGCGATGCTGGGAGTGCGGAGGGTTCCTGTATGTCTGGAGCCTGTAATAGTGTGGGAGGCGTGACAGGCCACGCTGCGTCTGCCTCCGCTCAGAAGGAATGAGATTCATAGCGTCGCCCGTCACCGAGACGGCCGCTAGACTCCTGTCGAAAAATGGAAACGTAAACAAATCCGACGCAGACGCGGGGCCCGTGACACCCTGAGATCCGTAATGAATAACGCCGCTGTGCTATTTGAGGTAGAAGAAGATGAAAAGTATGAGTCTTCGTCTGGGACATAGTTAATGCTTTGGTTCTGCAGCAGGAATTCTGATTTCATTTATTGAGAGACAGAGAGGATACTAAAGGCTTCCCCGGTGTGGGGGTGTTTCTCGGTGTGGGTGTGTGTGTGGTTGTGTGTGGGTGTGCATCAGTGTATGTGTGCTTGGGTGTGGGTGTGCATTTGTGCGTCAGTGTATGTGTGTGTGTGTGTGTGTGTGTGTGTGCACGCGTCAGTGTATGCGTGCATGTGTGTGTGTGCGTATCAGTGTATGCGTGCGTGCGTGCGTGTGTGTGTGTGTGTGTGTGCGAGCGTGTCAGTGTGTGTGTCAGTGTGTGTGTATGTGTGTGTGTGTGCGCGGCGCGTCAGTGTATGTGTGCATGCGTACGTGTGCGCGCGTGTCAGTGTATGCGTGCATGTGTGTGGGTTTTTGTACATCTTTCCGAGGACGCGGTGTAAGTCTCTCTCTCTTCACCCGGTGATAACTCCCTCTGTTTTATCAGCGTGTCCCTGTCTCTCGTGTGGGGCGGATCCCCAAGGGCCCCATCACTCTGAAGCCCTCTAACACCAGGCTGCCACCACGCATCACATCTACTTCACCTCTCCATCAGTTAAACCGGCCTGCTCCTCCCTGCATCGCCTCCTCCTCCCATCCCCTCCCCAGCCTCTGCCGTTCACTCTCTCCTCTGAGCCCACCAGCTGGGGCTTTGAAAGCCTGGCTTGCATGGGGAGGGGGGTAGCGTAGGGGCCACAATGCTATCTGCTCTATCAAATGATTTATACATTTATTGAATACCGATGCTTGTTTTCTTCGCTGTTGTTGACTAACTTTTATTCCATTGATAATCGTTAATTAATTCTTATTTGTTCCTATTATTCACCTTTACACCGATGGGTGCTGCTGTTACTGCGTCTTTTCAGTCCGTCTGGCTCCCGTGTGTTCATTCAGATGTTTGTTGTTAGTCTGCTGGGTTTATCTTGTTAACGGGTGTCCCCTCCAGGTAAGCAGTGCATGGGGCTGGTGGATCTGGACCGCTCATGGTGCGCCGAGGCAAGCGGCTACAGCGTGCGCGTCATGACGATGGTGCCCGAGAGCTGCTCTCCCAAGAACAACATGCTGGTCGGCACGTCGATGAGACGGGACACCGCCACCATCCCCGGCGCCACAGAAGAAGAAGGACGTGCTGCCGATATATAGACTGATCCGTGCATAATCAGGACCCTCGAGGAAATGGTTTTGAAAGACGGTACATGTCAGATAAAGGAGCTTATCGCTGTGTCGTATGGCGGAGGAGATGAGATCTCTAAGAATGGGTGTTTTCAATATCCATGGAGATGGCTACGTTGCTAATATGGATTTTTCTTTCTTCTTTTAATTGACTGACTTTCAGGGTCTTTTTTTCTTTCACAGTTGTCGTACGATAGGCCTTTTAAAGAATAATCGCCATAATTTTACTCCCCGCATCTTTTTTTAAAGTTAAGTTTGCGATACTGTGTAATTTGTGTAATTAAAGATTGAGTTTGCAATGATGATTGATGCAATAACAATATTTTCAATCTTAATGAGACTATCTCTTCCACTCCTACTCAATATTAAATATTCTTCCAAAAAGCATAGAAAAAAACATAATTTGTGGAAAATATCTATATTTGATATGTGAGGTCAAAAATAAGCATCTTGCATGTATGCATTATCGTCTCTGTGGCCCCTGAATAAAAGAAAATAGGAAAGAGATATATGCTTTCATGACCGGTATAGTGAAACTTTACAGGCCTCTCCTGTCAAGCCACCTTGACGATATATAACGAGGCCTACTTGATTAAGATACAGAGAACCAAGTAGGCATTTTCTTTTCCAATCTTCAGCTCATCTAAATTCAGCCGGCACATCCAATCTATCGGGAAGTGAATGACCGAAGACATGGTTTCTACCAACGGGTGTGGAATGACTTCCAAAAGAAACATTTGACACATCTTATGCCCCATGCCCCTAGCTCCTGTGAGCGCCGGTGCACATGAAAGAGAAGCGTAAGCAGAAGAACGGGCCGAGAGGTCCCCGTAAGCACTTCAATCAGGCTCTCGTACGCAAATCTTACTTGAGATCAAGGAATCGAAATCCATTTCAAAAGCTTCTCTTTTTGCATTGAATCCTTTCATTTTTACATACATAGGCTGTCTGCTAAGGTCTCGGTGAGAACATTGCTCTGGTTATAAACCTGCTTATGTAAATAAGTAATGTTTGGAAGTTATATTATTGTTAAAAGAACAATAATAATGTTATTGTTGCTAAGTATTTGTAATTCAATTCTAAGACATTGTGAATGTTAACAGTAGGTGGGTTGTTAAGTTTGTTAGGAAGGACAAATGTCAATACCTTATGATTCGTCTACATTACTTAAGCATTATTTACAGATCTCTTGATTGACCTATAAAGCCAAATGAGAGATGTTGTATTTAGATCTTGTCACTAAATCGAAATGTTTTTTTATTATGCTTACTCTATAGGTCTAAGTCTAATAAAGCAGAAAATGCAGAAATTCTTATAATTTATATATTTCTACTTATCTTATATTGCAGAGTGCCTTGGAGTGGCTTTTATCGAAATGCTTAGTTATTAAAAAAAACTTTTGGTGCTGTGAAATTCAGTAAGCAGCTACTGCTGAATGTGAGAAATCCAGAAAATTGTCAATGAAATAATTGTAGACCAATTTGACATTCACAATTTGGCCTAATAGGTTCTAAAGCCCATTCTCTCGTTAGTAATTTAACTTCTGCGCGGTTACAGCGATCTAGTTTCTTGCGTCTGCCCATATTCATGATTAACCAAAACATTGTATGGATTTTTGTCCTAGATTCCTTTTGACCGCCTTCCCTGGACAATAGGCCTAGGACTACAACAGATAGGCCTACTGCGGTCAAAGGGATGTTTAGTAACATGGAAACCAGACGAATCTGCAAGCTCATGTTCATATATGCGAACTGGTTCGGTCTGGCTAGAATTTATGCCTGCTTTGAATGTGAAATAGGCCTTAATGCTATGATCAGAAATTCAGCCTTTGGTTCAACTTTGCCACGTGTTGGGAAGGGACTAATTTCCTGTTAGTGGAGTGCAGAGGGCAACATGCTCCTTTGTTTGCATTCTGTGCTAATGTATTGATCGATCGATTGATTTGAGTGTAAGGATATCCAATACTTCCTACAGACTAAAATGTAGGCCTAATTAACCCCCAATAAAGGTCTTCTATGTGCCACATCAATCACTTTTACATAGCCTATACAAACGGGACGACCTGACACTGCTACTGCCCGTTGACCTTCTGCCGGTCTTCCCTCTCTTCTCCGAGGACTGACCATATTTAACCAGCCTATAATTTCCCAGGGGAGTTCGGCTCCATATCCACATGGGTGGCCAAAACAACGCGTGCCTCGACAAGAGAATGAATTATGACTTTGAAAAAAAAAACGATCCTCGCATCCCCACGAGTTTAAGCGTGATCTCCTCTTGATATTTAGCCAGGACGTTTTTTGGGGGATTGTTCCAATAGCACACTACATCGGCGGTCGTCCGTCGACTCGATCGCATGCACCGTCTCTGGTGGTTTATTGGCTGACTCGCGCCACTCTCTCGTGCGGAGTGATAGCGAGAGCTGTGGGGTCCCGTGAACACCGATAGAGTGCACTCTGCTCCACACACGCGCGCGCAGGAAGGGGCGCCAGCAACTGTTCTATAGCCTATACGCTCCGGGGTCACTTCCAGATCGCGGACTGATTTCTTCGGCGCCTCGAGAATATATTGCAAATGATCAGCATTTAGATCGCCGGAACACGCCTGTACCGGCACGGATATTCACGTGCTTGGTGGAAACTCGTGCTGACCACATCGCGGTGTACACACGCTCCAGTGTTTCCTCCTGATCTGAGGATAATTGGCACGCGCGCTCTCTCCCTCTCTGTCTGTCTTTCTCTCTCGCAAATCATGGAATTATGGATAAAGTTTATATTTTTCTGTGGTTGGTGCGTCGGAGCAAGTGCAGACTTTGACGGCAGGTAAGGACAAAGATTTCTTGAGGTGCTGATGCATCGCCCGGAGGCGCGCTAGGCTGATCCACAGCAAATATAGAAAGGTCTATAGACACGGTTTCGATTGCGCTCTGGTGTGACTGGTAATATCTCGCCCTTTTTTCTCAGTAGCATTTCTAATTCGGAAGGAGAAGGCCTATTCTTTAGCTATTGCACTGACTTGACAATGCGGAGTGTTAAAAGTCCGTGTGCTTGGAGCACAATACAAAAAAATGCATGCGCAAAGGAATTGCATCTTTCATTACCAAACGGACAATGGCTATCTACGAATAACTTTCCATCCTCTTTTTGTGTGTTTGACCTGTTAAATAGCCTACATTTATCCTACCATTGCATTTCTCTCTCTCTCGCTCTCTCGCTCTCTCGCTCTCTCCCTCTCCGTCTCCGTCGCTGTCCCTGTCTCTCTGTAAAACCGTCTCTCTCCGTAACCACACACTTCGAGCCGAAACACACACATTGTTTACATACACCACTTCCAAAACAAGGGGCTCTTGTTTTTAGTCGGTGTCTCCGCTTGTTATAAAATGATGTGACACTCGACCCGACCCTTCGTGTTCAAACACGCACCGGTGAAATATGCACAGAGAAGAAGTGTGGAGACGCGCCAAACCCAGAAGAATGCATGCGCTCCGAGATGTAAATCTGCCTAAAGGGGCATCGGAGTTGAACGGGATGATGATTTATCAACGCCAACCCTTCGTTACATAGAACTGCGGCGCCCCCCCCCCCCCCCCCCACCCCACCACCACCAACACACACACACACACACACACACACACACACACACACACACACACACACACACACACACACACACACACACACACACACATACACACACACACACACACACACACTGAAATTGTCTGGACTGAGGGAGCCTAAAATTAAATAAAAACAGCAGCCTCAGCACATAACGTCAATGTCAGAACTGATTAAATACGAACAGCTCAAAATGAGCCATGGTTAAGTTATCTTCCTTCAAAAAGTTACACATACAAACTCAATGCGCTCAATGTTTTACATAATTTGCTACATCTTTCCAAAATTTGTCTGAATCTCCAATCTAGGTCATTTTGAGGGAGCGTAGATAAACTGGGACATTTTTGACCTATAGAAATGACACTTC